>SJYV01024612.1:1709161-1725960 GCA_006410875.1 Neotragus pygmaeus | reverse complement strand
TAATGAGATGGATGAAACTGGAGCCTATTATACAGAGTGAAGTAAGCCAGAAAGAAAAACACCAATACAGCATACTGACACATATATACGGAATTTAGAAAGATAGTAATGATGACCCTGTATGTGAGACAACAAAAGGACACAGACATAGAGAATGGACTTTTGGCCTCAGAGGGAGTAGGAGAGGGCGGGATGATCTGGGAGAATGGCACTGAAGCATATATACTATTATGTAAGAAACGAATCACCAGTCTATGTTTGATACAGGATGCAGGATGCTTGGGGCTGGTGTACGGGGATGATCCAGAGAGACGTTGTGGGGTGGGAGGTGGGAGGGGGATTCGGGATTGGGAGCTTGTGTGCACCTGTGGTGGATTCATGTCGATGTATGGCAAACCCAATAGAGTATTGTAAAGTTAAATTTAAAAATAAATTAATTAATTAATTAAAAAAAATAAAAAGAAAAGAAAAAAAGCATTTCAAGTTCTCTCATCTATATGATGAGAATAATGAATATCAAACTCTTTGCATAAACCTGAAGAATATAGTCAACCTTGAATAAATGGTAAACCAGAGCACTTAAGATTAAAAAAATAAAGATAAATCTGAATTCTGTTTGGACGTGTATCCCTGGAAAATGAGCATAAGGATCACCCCATCTCTTTGTGAAAATCATCTATGAGGTTGTTTGTTATTTGTTTGTGATTAGGGTGAGTAGAAGGCATTATAGATTCAATCTCAGTGGTTTTTTAAATGACAGTGGAGCTTGGAGCATCATGGTACCTAACTATACTCTGAATACATGTTTCTACAGTTTGTGGAAACAAAAGTATTCATTAACAGTTATCTATTAAGCATTCACTATTCCTCCTTTACTTAGCTTTGTTCCACATACTGAGGATATGAGAGTGAACACAACAGACAGACCAGATCCCTGTTTTCATGGAGTTTACATTCTGGTTGTTATGATCTCCAGACAACTAGGGTAGAAGAGGGAGCCAAGAGGATTTTTTTTTAATCCCTGTAAAAAGTGGAAAAGACATTTTTTAATGCCTGGTATAACTCATTTTTATGAGAGGTATCAGTAGCTATGTGGCCCTGTGGTGAACTCTGGAGCATTCTGTGTTGTTTCTTGTTTGTTTTATCAACTCCAGTTAATTTTATATATGTCCCACTGAAGACAATTTATAAGACTTTTTTTGACCCTTTTCTTTTATTGCATCATGAAAACCACAGAGCTAATAAATGTGAAAAAAGTAACCATGGTATGAATGAATGAAATCGCTCAGTCGTGTCCGACTCTTTGTGGCCGTGGTATATATAGTATGTATTATAACTATACTATAATCTGTGTTGAATTGTGGATTACAGTTCTATTTCAGTACTCGCTGCACTGTAAGAAATCTTGAACTAATTTCTTAGAATTTTATAGCTTCTCTGAGGACTTCTATGTGAATGATTAAAGACATTTGATAAAAGTGACTTAAACTGGAATTTATATAATTATTTAATGTTCTTTGGGATTGATTCTAATGAATTGTTATAGTCCTCTTTCCCTTTCATCAAGAGGCTCTTTAGTTCATCACTTTCTGCCATAAGAGTGGCATCATCTGCATATCTGAGGTTATTGGTATTTCTCCCAGCAATCTTGATTCCAGCTTGTGCTTCCTCCAACAAAGCATTTCTCATGATGTAGTCTGCATATAAGTTAAATAAGCAGGGTGATAATATACAGCCTTGACGTACTCCTTTTCCTATTTGGAATCAGTCTGTTATTCCATGCCCAGTTCTAACTATTGCTTCCTGACCTGTATACAGGTTCCTCTAGAGGCAGATCAAGTGGTCTGGTATTTCCGTCTCTTTCAGAATTTTCCACAGTTTATTGTGATCCACACAGTTAAAGGCTTTAGCATAGTTAATAAGGCAGAAATAGATGTTTTTCAGGAACTCTCTTGCTTTTTCCATGATCCAGAGGATGTTGGCAATTTGCTGTATGATTCCTCTGCCTTTTCTAAATCCAGCTTGATCATCTGAAAGTTCATGGCTGATGTACTGTTGAAGCCAGACTTGGAGAATTTTGAGCAATACTATACTAGCANCCACCAACTCAAAACCTACATAGCCCAAGGATCATTCCCCAACTCTTCCTGCTCACGTGATGCAAGTTCAGTAGGGGATGAATAGACAGCTCCATTCCTGAAAGGCCCAGGCCAAATCAGGACTCTCTCTGGCTTTAAAATGAATGAAAGTGGGACAGCCACTTACACCACCAGAGGCCTGTCCCCTTCTTTATAAAGATGGAGGTCATGGGACTTCCCTGGTGGTCCAGCAGTTAAGAATGTGCCTTGCAATGCAGGGGACATGGGTTCAATTCCTGGTCAAGGAACTAAGATTCCACACGCCACAGAGCAACTATCTCACACTCTGCAACTACTGATCTCGAGTGCTTTGGAGCCTGTGTGCTACAACTAGAGAGTCCGTGTGCCACAAAGAAAGATCCCACATGATGCAGTGAAGATCCTGCAGGCTGCAACTAAGACCCAACTCAGCCAAATAAATAAACAAATATTCACATTTTTAAAAATTAAAAAAAATTAAAATGGAAGTCATCATACCTCCTTCTAAGTGGCAAGAGATTATATAAGATATAAAATTGCAAGCCTGTGCTGTTAGATGACAAGCAACACATTCATCTTAAAGTGTTAGTCACTCAGTCATGCCTGACTCTTTGTGACCCCATGGACTGTAGCCCGACAGGCTCTTCTGTCCATGGAATTTTCCAGGCAAGAATACTGGAGCGGGTTACCATTCTCCTCTCCAGAGATTGAACCTGGGTCTCCTGCATTGCAAGCAAATTATTCACCATCTGGTCTTAACTCCCCTCCATTTTGAAAACTTCCACAGCAGTGGTTCTGAGTCGATGCAGTCAAACTGACTGGGCAGCTTTTATATCTTACACTTCCCAGGCTTGATCCCACATCAATCAAATCAGGAGGTATAGGCAGAGTTAGGGACCATGCCACTACTGTCTCAGGATGCTGGTGGTAAAGCCTGCATTCTCACTATTGGTCCCACACACCACCTCCATAGTCATGCTGTTTTGTGTTTCCATGTGAGTAACTCATCTCCTTCATGATTCTTGCATGTGACAGATGCTCACTACATGCTTACTGAAAATATGAGCATAGAATTAAAATGGAAACTTCAAGTTCCTGAAAGTCTTTTTCTACCAGCGCCAGGACTAAGGTGAGGCAAGAGAAGACCTTGGATATAGTATTTAAGGAGGTCAGTGTCAGGGTTGTATACGTCTTAACTCTGTACTTTCATGATATTGAAAGTGAGTCTTTCCTTTCAAAGGGTCCCCTGGAGCCTCCCTTGCCTCGTCTTACACATTCCCAGGATCCCAGTGACAGGGTGGCTACCAGCTCTGCTCTGAGGACTTCTATGTGAATCCTCACCCTCAGCATTTACTTACCTGCGGTACTGGTTTGACAGGTTTGGACATTAAACCTCCAATACACACAGTGTTGGGAAGTAGGGGCCGAGCAAAATCAAAGGCAAAGTCGGAGTTAACAAACCACAGCTCTGCTTTTGTTAGAAGATGAGACAAAACTGGCCTAGAGTCGTCTGGGAAATGCTCCTTGATGGTGTCATCATATGCAGACTGGATTTTCCACTGCTTCTTGAAGAACTCAAAGAACATCAGGAAATTCTTTACTCGGCCCCAAAAGTCCATCTGGTCAGTTAACATGGAGTAGAATACTGGCACATAAGACAGAGGACTTGGTAGTCCAAAGTCCACAGTGCCCAGTGGGGAAGGGAGAACGGCCACAAATGGCTTCCCAATGTTCTCAGCAACCAAGAAAGGACAGTAGTCAAACATTTCCACTATCACCAGGTCGAAATTCTCATTCCTTAAAGAATTCATGACATCATTTCTCCTTAGCAAATGACTGCAGTGATGCCCTAGTAGTTCCATAATATTTAAAAAGTGTTCAAATCTGCATCTGCAAGAAAAATAAATAAATGATAAATACTTGTTGAAAGTGTTTATATCACAATACATAAAAGAACCTTGGTCCATCAACAGATGAATGGATAAAGAAGATATGGTATACATATACAGTGGAATATTACTCAGCTGTAAAAAAAAAAAAAGAATGAAATAATGTCATTTGCAGCTACATGTTCGGAACTTGAGATTATCACACTAAATGAAGTAAGTCAGAGAGAGAAAGACAAATACCATATGACATCCCTTATATAAGGAATCTTAGAAAATAATGAAAATGAGCCTATTTATAAACCAGAAATAGACTCACAGACATAGGAAACAAACATTGCTACCAAAAGGGAAAGTGGGGAAGGGATAAATTGGGAATTTGGGATTAACATATACACACTCGCTTGCTCGCTAAGTCACTTCAGTCATGTCCAACTCTGTGCAACCCTATGGACTGGACTGTAGCTCCTGTCCATGGGATTCTCCAGACAAGAATACTGGAGTGGGTTGCTATTTCCTTCTCCCATATGCACACTACTATATATAAAATAGATAACCAACAAAGATCTACTATAGAGTGCAGGGAACTATATTCAATATCTTGTAATAACTTATAAGGGGAAATAATCTGAAAAAGAATACGTGTGTGTGCATGCATGCTAAGTCATTTCAGTCTGAATCTTTGTGACCCTACGATTATAGCTGGCTAGCCTCCCCTATTCATGGGACTCTCCAGGCAAGAATACTGGAGTGGGTTGCTGTGCCCTCCTCCAGGGGAGCTTTCCCAACCCAGGACTGAACCCAAGTCTCCTGCAACTCCTGCATTACAGGCAGATTCTTTACCACTGAGCCACTGGGGAAACCTATAAATGTGTGTAGGGCTCAGATGGTAAAACGTCTGTCTATAATGTGGAAGACCCGGGTTCGATCCCAGGAAGATCTGCTGGAGAAGGAAATGGCAATCCAATCCAGTACTATTGCCTGGAAAATCCCATGGACAGAGGAGCCTGGTAGGCTACAGTCCATGGGGTCGCAAAGAGTTGGACATGACTGAGCGACTTCACTTACTTACTTACTTATACATATATATATATATATATATATAAATACACACAGATATATATGTGTGTATATATATGAACTGAATCACTTTGCTGTGCACCTGAAACACTATAAATGAACTATATTTCAATTTTTAAAAAAGGATCTTGGGAATTCCCTGGTGGTCCAGTGGTTAAAAATCTGTCTTGCAGTGCAGGGGACTTGGGTTTGATCCCTGGTCAGGGAACTAAGGAGCCTGGTGGGCTGCTGTCTATGGGTTCGCACAGAGTTGGACACAACTGAAGTGACTTAGCAGCAGCCGCAGGGAACTAAGAGCTCACATGCTATGGAGAAACTAAGCCTTCATGCCACAGCTACAGAAAAGCCTCACACTGCAACAAAGACCCAGTGCAGCCAAAATTTTAAAAGTTGAATTAAAAAATCTTGGACTACAAAGAAAATATTCCAGGTAAGTAAGCCCACACCCAGCAGCAGCCATCCTACTCCACCACTGTGCATACACATGTTCCCTCAGTCGGTCCAGGCGGATGTTCTGCTCTTGAGAGTGTTCCCTTCCGGCCCCTACTCCCTTTCCTCACTGCTACAAATCCCTAGCACTCTCCATAATACTTCCCAGACAGTCATTCCAGAAGTCCTTGGGCATAGATGAATTATGTTAATGGAAAAGGAATTCCCATCCTTGGGACTTCTGCTCTGGGAGGCTTCTTTGACCATAGCAGGCCTCACAGGTCTCTTTCTACTTGATGAATTCTGTGACACTCTCCTTTAACTTTACTTACATACTGAACCTTGATGAGGGGTTTCTTTGTTTACTCAGAAAAACTGTGGGAATCACTTGATGACATAATCCCATAAATATTGACAATACAGACTGTTTTTTAAAATCACTGTGTATTCACATATGACAGATTTCCTCATCGAAGAGGTTATCGGATCATACTAGAACTAAAAATCTCACTTAAAAATGGAAATTCTGTCTATGTCCACAGTAAACATAGGGGAAATGTCTGGTTTTTAAACACATGATTAGCCTTTCCAGTTCACTGCAGGCTAAGGGAGCCAGAGAAGTAAAGCTTACTGACATGTAATTAAGACATCGCCTATGGGGTTATCCTAGGAAGTTATCTTCTTGCCATGCTTTCCCACCACTGCCTAAATAGATTATGATTCTGTTTCCTCTTTGTACAATACAAAGGGAAGTAGGATATCCATGTGCACTCTGAGATACCAGAGGTAACAAGTGCAAGGCCTCGAGACATCAGAGGCTTCCTGACTGCATGGACGACCAAGAGAATTGGTACCTTGGCATAGTTATAACTGTCCACCACTGCACCATTCTGCCTCAGATAGAGATTGCCCAGAGACAAAGAAGTCATTAGCAATATGCAGATCTCTGTCTGATCTTTAAGGGTTAACTTCAAGTCACAACAATGGAAGTGATTGGCTCACATCATCTTCTACTGTGTATTTTTTAAGATATAACAAAGGAGTGGTCACCAAAACTTTTGGATAATTTTAGTAATGTTATAAAAATTCCTAGAATGTAATGCATTAGTCATAATTAAAGTTGAACTAACAAATAGGAAAAATATCAAGAATGCCTGGTTACTTATATCTGTCCTCAAAATATTAAAGTAGGGAGGAATAGACAAAGCATATACTTAAAAACAAATAGCTAACACAACAAGATGATATAAACTAAGTATCAGTTGAGTAGATTAGATCAGACCTATACCAGAGGGCTTCCCTGGTGGCTCAGATGGTAAAGAATCTGCCTACAACACAGGAGACCCAGGTTCAATCCCTGGGTTAGGAAAATCCCCTGGAGAAGAAGATGGCAACCCACTCCAGTATTCCTGCCTAGAAAATCCCATGATTGGAGGAACTTGGCAGGCTACAGTGCATGGGGTCGCAAAGAGCAGACACTACTGAGCGATTAATGCACATACCAGAGGGACCGTGGTCATCCAGTCTGAGTGAGGAAAAGAGGTTTTATGGAAATAGTCAGACTTGAGCAGTATCTTGATTAGTAAATAGATTTTCAAGAAGAAAATAGGGGAAGAGTCCTCTGTAATTAACCAAGATAGGCATGGATTTCTGCCTTTCCCCTTTAACATTAAGAGTAAGGAGTTATGTGTTCCTTTTCATGTCAGATGAAGCAAAAGGAGTCAGCTTCACATCTTATTTTGCACAAAGTTGACTGCTTTTTAAAAGGACTTTACATGGCAGGTGCTCAACTTTTACAAAAGCACTGTTTAAAAGTCTTCTCCGTTAATAAAAACATATGAGGAGAAAATGAAAAAAAAAATAAAAAGGTGTCTTTAATGTCCCTACCAACAGTGAGAGGTTGAGATACATATACTTCTGTGTTGGGGAAATTATAGACAAAGATTGTAAGTGGAGTATTGTAAGAAAATCCCAGAAGAAACTATTCACCTCCAACTTGCTACAAGAATGTGTGTTTGTGTGTGTGTGTGTGTGTGAGTGTGTGTGTGTGTGTGTGTGTGTAATACCTTCATGCTTATAGCAGAAGAAAGGACAGAGCAAGGAAAAGCCTTGAGTGGCTGGAATGGGTGATGTACTGTGAAACATCTATTTACCCAAATATCAGTATCATTCATCCATATCTCTGTCCCTCTGTCCATCCATCCAACCATCCTTTATCACATCCTCACTCTAAGCATCTATCCATTCATTATATTACCAAAGTTGTGACTCTTTAAAAAGCAGGGACATTACTTTGCCAACAAAGATCCATCTAGTGAAAGCTATGGTTTTTCCAGTGGTTGTGTATGGATGTGAGAGTTGGACTATAAAGAAATCTGAGGACTGAAGAATTGATGTTTTTGAACTGTGGTGTTGGAGAAGACTCTTGAGAGTTGCTTGGACTGCAAGGAGATCCAACCAGTCCATCCTAAAGGAAATCAGTCCTGAATATTCATTGGAAGGACAGATGTTGAAGCTGAAACTCCAATACTTTGGCCACCTGATGCGAAGAACTGACTCATTTGAGAAAACCCTGATGCCAGGAATAATTGAAGGTGGGGGGAGAAGGGGATAACAGAAGATGAGATGGTTGGATGGCATCACTGACTCGATGGACATGAGTTTGAGCAAGCTCCAGGAGTTGGTGATGGACAGGGAAGCCTGGCATACTGCAGTCCATGTGGTCACAAAGAGTGAGACACGACTGAGCAACTGAACTCAACTGAACTGTGACTCTTTAGTTTGAATAATTAAAAAATTACCTGCCCACAAAAGTTTTCTCCATAAAGGAATGAAAAGACCTCTTAAATTCTTCATTACAGTCTTCAGGCAGAAACCAGTTAAAAACTTTGTATGATTTCTCCTCCTCTTTAAAACCTACAAAAACATCAATGGGTTAAAAATACTAAATGTGTCACACAACATGTATTTTTTTTAAATTCTAGTTCATTGACACACAACATGTATTAACATTAGCATGATGATACTAACATTTGATTGTATCTTTTGAATTATTTTTATGATGTTTGGTTGCTTTCTCATTCAATCTTATATGCTGAAAGTATTTCTTGAGGAACCTTGTAACAATTCAGGAATGCTCTTTAGTTTAAAGTTATGGAAACTTCCATTTACATTCACTTTAAGTGAATGTATACCTGTCTGTCTCATTTTACTGCTGAGAAAACAAAGTTAGTTAAAGATAATGTATCAAGGTTGGTTCCAGAGTCTCTGCTCATTCTGTTTTAGAAAAATTCATCTTCATGATTTAAAGTGATATATCCAAATAGTTTTGTGAGTCAGTAGTCTTCTGTACTTCTACTTACTAACTTGGTTTCTCCTCCAATTACCAATGTGTAATCAAAAGTCTGAGTTCGTTTCTAATGTTTGATGCTGGTGGGCTTCCGTCCCTATCTCCGTTTCCTGGGCAAACTGGTAAGAAAGGTGCATGCTCCCTCTCATGGCCTCTCTTTTGGAAGTTTCAAACCATGCAAGTCAGGTCAATGAGGGTTAATCCAAGCTAATCATCCCTCCATACACTGGATGGCCATTTTTCAGGTACTTGGGAAGCTGTCCCATTCTTTCGAAAAGGCCTTATTATTTGAGTAATAAATCTTTCATACTCTCTTAATGTTTGCATGCCTACATCAGTCATGACATCTAACCAACTTGCAAGGTTTGGGAACAGGTAATGCACAGTCCCACACATTACAGCTTCCATACTCAGTGCTAGTAAAATGACTGACTCCATCCAAGGATCTACTGGAAAATACTTAGCAGTCATAGATTTGGCTAATATCTTCTGCTCAGTATGTCTTTAATCAGGCCCTCGCCTATAGTTTGCCTCCTAGTGGCTCAACTGGTAAAGAATCTGCCTACAATGTAGGAGACCTGAGTTCAATCCCTGAGTTGGGAAGATTCCCTGGAGAAGGGAAAGGCTACCCACTCCAGTATTCTGGCCTAGAGAATTCCATGGACAGTATAGGCCATGGGGTCGCAAAGAGTCGAACAGGACTAAGCGACTTTCACTTTCACACACTTTCACTGGAAAAGGCACAATATAGCTCTGACTGGTTGCCAATGGATACTTCAACAGCTCTACCACTGGCCACAATCTTTGCTGGCAAAATATTAACCACATCCAACTTCCCTTAGGATCATAGGTATTACATTACATTGAGGATATCCTCTTCCAAGGTGATTTGTTTCACACACTCATTCAAGACAGAAACATTCTCAAAGCAACTCACACGAAGGGATGTGCCATCACCCCCACACAAAGCTCAACACCCCGTGAAAGTGAAAGTTTAGTCACTCAGTTGTGTCCAACTGTTTGCAACTCCATGGACTGTAGCCCACCAGACTCCTCTGTCCATGGAATTCTCTAGGCAGGAATACTGGAGTGGGTTGCCATTCCCTTCTCCAGGGGATCTTCCTGACCTGGGGATTGAACCCAGGACTCCTGCATTACAGGCAGACTCTTTACTGTCTGTGCCCCCAGGGATGCCCCCACCCCCACGCCATACCCAAGTTAAATTTCTCAGAAGGATTTGGTTGGTCTAAAACTTTTCTATCACTCACATGGTAAAGAAACAACTAATGATACCACAACATTTCAATGGCTCCAACATCTTTGAGGCCTTTTTACATTCTAGAGACAACATATTTCTAATTTATATGTTTTACTTAAGTTCATGTGTGCTTGAAAATCAGCCCACTTTGGATAGAGGCCCAAATAAGAAAAGCTCTAGGACTTCCCTGATGGTCCAGGGGCTAAGAATCCACCTGCCAATGCGGGGGACACAGGTTTGGTCCCTGGTCCAGGAAGATTCCATGTGCCACAGGGCAACTCAGCTGGTGCTCCACAACTACTGAAACCTGTGTGGCCTAGAGCCAGTGCTCAGCAATAAAAGAAGCCACCGCAATGAAAAGCCTGCACACTGCAATGAAGAAGAGCTCCAGCTTGCTACAACTAGAGAAAGCCATATGCAGCTCTAGAATCCATCCAAATTATAATACAATGGCCACTGCAATTAGTGGCCCTCAAAGTTGGCTTTAGCAACCTACTCTCCTGCCTTTAGGAGGGATCTAATCTCCTATGATGACTGTAATAGCTTCCTAGGGCTGCTGTGAAATTTACTGCAAACCTAGAGGCAAAAAACAACATTTATTATCTTATAGTATAGAATCCAAAATGGGCCTTATTGGAGTAAAAGCAAGACATGGGCAGGGTTGCACTCTTCCTGGACAATCTTTTTCTTGCCTCTTCCAGCTGGCAGTGGCTGCCTGCATTCCCTGGCTCATAGCCTCCTTCCAATTGGCAGTTATATCACTCTGACTTTTCCTTCCTCTATCACATTCTTTCTGTTACTCTCTTGTTAATTTCTTTCATTTAGAAGAACTCTAGTAATCACACTGACCCCACCTGGATAGTTCAGGATAATCTCCCCATCTTAAGACCCTTATGTTAATCACATCTGCAAAGTCCCTTTACCATGTAAGGTAGCATATTCACTGGTTCCGAGAATTAGAACAGGGATACCTTTAGGGGGACACAATCTGCCTATCATATTCTGTTCTCTGCACCTCTAAACTCAAGTATATCGCACAAACAAAATGTATTCACCTCATCCAGCATTCCAAAAAGTCTTAAACTGTTACATCACTAATCCATATTTCAAAATCTCATCTAAATATTAGCTCAAATGTCCCAAATTATAGCATCCAAATAATTTAATAAGTATGGGTGAGAATCAGGGTATGATCCATCCAGAGGTAAAATTTCTATCTGTGGACCTATGAAATTAGGGAATAGGTTTTCTGCTTCCAAGAAACAGTAATGGGACAGATATAAGACATGGGTTACTGATCTTTATTAATTTAGGTGCAACAATTTGGAAGGAAAACATCAATCACTGGTCATGAGAAATTTTGACATCCAAGTGGGCAAATAGTATTCGATTTCAAGAACTGGAAACAATTTTCTGTGATCTGAAACTCAGCCCTGTGAGATTGAAGTTGTAACTTCTAATTCTTCACCTTCAGAATTCTTCTTTGTTCTCCATAAAATATCATGAGTTTGCAGCTGAATAGTTTATCAGCTTGTTTCTTCCTCTATGGGAGTTCAAAGGCTTCATTTCATCTCATCCTTTCCCTGTCTCTTTCATCCTAAACTAGCCATGTTTTTATGGTATAAAAATCTCAAGTGCCTTGTGGATCTCCTGGTTATGTCATGGGCATTACCTCCATTAGACGAGAGGCTGCTCCACAGATCTTTAAAAATATCCTCATCTCCACTTTTGACTTCTGCCAATGTGTCTGAGGGCTTCCTTGATGGCTTAGATGGTAAAGAATCTGCCTGCAATGTGGGAGACCTGGGTTCAATGCCTGGGTTGGGAAGATCCCCTGAGGAGGACATGGCAACTCACTTCAGTGTTCTTGCCTGGAGAATCCCCAAGGACAGAGGAGCCTGGCGGGCTAGAACCCATGGGGTCACAAAGAGCTGGACATGACTGAGCGACTAAGCACAGCACACAACATGTCTGAAGGGATCCATGAGTCACACGCTTCATCTTCAAGAAGTTCTCTGTGAGAATTTTGGAGATCAAGACGGTGGAATAGGATGCTGAGCTTACATCCCGTGATGAACACATCAAAGATACACCTACCAGTGGAGCAAGTTTCACTGAAAGTAAACAGAAGACTGGCAGAAAGACTTCTACAACCACGGCTGTAAGGGAAGACTACAAGGAGCCACATGGGAAGGAAGGAGAAACAATCGAGTCAAGACCCACTCCTCTAAACAGGGGACACATGCGGGATATCACAGTCTTGGAAATCTTCCATGGGGGGGAAGGGCTCCAGTCACATATTGGGCAACCCAAGCCTGGAGTCCAAAGCAGGAAGATGAATCCCATTAGCTGGTTTGAAAACCAGTGGGAATTATCAAAGCCTGTAAAAGAGCAAGATTCCTGAAAAGTGAGCATACACACTTACCCCCAGGAACAAAGCAGAGGAAGTAGAGGAGCAGAAAATGTGACAATGCTTGGGGACCTGGCTGGTTTTCTGAAACCAGCCCAGTGTGCACCCTGGCCCACACTAGGTCCCTGTTCCAAACCATCTTGCCCCAGTGCCGTCCCCACTAGAATGAAGGCTGCTGTCATCAAGAAGTACGACAAGCAGAACTTCAAGCAGAACTTCGCGAGAACGAAGTCTTCTCAGACACAGCCCTGCATCTGAACAGAGCAAAGCAGCCATTGCTGGCGTGCAGGGAGGCAGTCCTCATTAGTAGATTTTTTTAAATCTGCATTTCCACTAACAGTCTGTCAAGGCAATCTAGGCTTTCTCTCTCATACTCCTCAATGTTCTTTAGCTTCCATCAGTAAACCAATTGTGATTGCACACACGGATTGCAGCACATGAATCCACACATGTGAGTATCAGAGATCTTTGCTTCTTTAGTGCCAGTGACGTTATTTTTTTCACTAAAGTTTTTAAGAAATGAGAAATATGCGTAAGTGTGTTCAAATTAGGAGTTAGTAAATGGTTCAAATATTTCAATGCACTGAGGTGAGCACCAGGTCAGAAATAATAACATAATCATGTATTTTCCTGATTTGCAGATACCTAGCCTAGCTCTACTAATGAAATGAAGAATGAAAATGCTGTTTCAAAGCCTCAGGAATGCCCATGATTAGGGAATATTGAAAGAAATCCTAGACATTTAAACCTGAAACCTAAGAATAAAACTGAATGGATCCATAAACTCCCTAAATTGTAGACTTTAATGCACATATGTTTATTAAAAGGGTAGAATGTAGTTTCCCAAAGTTTGTGCAAAACTTATTTTTAATCTATAATTTTGATTTAAATTAAATTAAAAAGAAATAAAATTAACAATGGAAAGGCCTTCTGCTTTTGTGATTATATGGAGGGGCATTTAGACTAACTGTAGTCAGGCTCTGTCTTATGTGTCCCCTTCAACATCTCACCTAGACTCTTTAAATAGCTTTTACCACTCTCTCTGTTTTGATTTTAGATCTCATACCAGTCATTCTCCATAAAGGAGTCAGGTAAATTTTCTAAAAATACATATCTTAATTCTATAGCTCCCAAGTGTTTCACAAGTTTGAAGATCAAGGTAAAAAAATATTAAATAAAATACATTTTGATTTAAATTAATTTAAAATTTTAATTAGGTTAAACTATAATTTTTAAAATTAAGTATTAATACACTACACCTATTTCATCAGATCTGCTGTCAAAAAAAGGTGCAAAAGGATATACATATAAAAGATGTTCACTGAAAAATATAGAACTTAATCTAGAAAGTGATTAAAGTAGATTTAGATAGGGACACAGATATTTGTACAACAAAGTTCATGTCAGCATTATTTACATATCCAAAAGGTAAAAACAATAGACATATCCATCAACAGATGAATAGGCAAACAAAATATGGTATAGACATTCCATGGAATGTTATTCAATCTTAAAAAAGAAGAAAATACTGATACAGACTCCAACATGAGTGAACCTAAAAGACATTATCCTAAGTGAAATATACAAGATACAAAAGGACAATATTGTGTGATTTCACCTATATCAGGTATCTAGAATAGTCAAATTATTAGAGAAGTGAAGTGGGAATGTTTACCAGGGGCTAGGGAAATGGGTAATGAACAGTTATTTTTAATTGGTACAGAGTTCTAGTTTGTGATGATAACAAATTTTTGGAGGTGGATTGCAGAGACAGTTGCACAACCAGGAAGGTACTGATGTCACTAAATCTCACTAACGTCACTAAAGTCTACACAAAAATAGTTACAGTGGTCAATTTCATGTTCTGTATATTTATCACAATTAAAAAAAGAAATTTCAACAGAAAAATAATTATTTTAATACAGTTTGAACAATTGCAAAGGTTGAAGTCACCTTCTAAGTTTTATCATTTCTCATGATTTTGTTCTTTAGTGATTCCACTTAATACTGGATTTTCTGTTTTTAAATCAAGTCTAGGCAATACTTTAGATTGAGCAATCCAGAGTTTAAAGTCCTAAATCCACCCAACACTGTTATTAACCTGTCATGTAACTGCGAGAGAACCATTGAAGTTCTCAGGGTTGCTATTCCCTTTTCTGTTGACAGAGAGGAGTTGCTAAAATGTAGGAGCTCATTAGAGCTAACTTCTTTGGATTTAGGCCTCTTCTATGTCGACATGCACAAATTCATGGGCAGTCACTGATTCTCAAGAAAACAAGATCACCTTAATGGTAGAGTATGATCTTAGCTGCATAAATAAGGAACCCCTTGAGAAAGCTTCCTTAAATTTCAGATAAGTCATCTATGCCATAGAAAATGAAAAGTGATCTTTACCTATTAGAAATCTTATATGTCGGTAACACATCTGTTCAACAGGTTTTCAAGCCAAGTTATAAAGTGGTATCAAAAAGTCTACAAGCAATAAATGCTGGAGAGTGTGCAGAGAAAAAGGAACCCTCTTACACTGTTGGTGGGAATGCAAACTAGTATAGCCACTATGGAGAAGAGTGTGGAGATTCCTTAAAAAACTGGAAATAGAACTGCCTTATGATCCAGCAATCATAAGGTGTACACACCAAGGAAACCAGAATTGAAAGAGACATGTGTACCCAATGTTCATTGCAGCACTGCTTACAATAGCCAGGATGTGGACGCAATCTAGATGTCCATCAGCAGATGAGTGGATAAGAAAAACTGTGGTACATATACATAATGGAATATTAGTCAGCTATTAAAATGAATTTATTTGAATCAGTTCTAGTAAGGTAGATGAAACAGGAGCCTATTATACAGAGCGAAGTAAGTCAGAAATAAAAACACCAATATAATATATTAAAACATACATAGGGAATTTAGAAAGATGGTTATGATGATCTTATATGCGAGACAGCAAAAGAGACACAGATGTAAAGAACAGACTTTTGGACTCTGTGGGAGAAGCCAAGGGTGGGATGATCTGAGAAAATAGCACTGAAACATGTATATTATCATATGTGAAACATATTATATATTATCATATGATAATATTATCATATGATCATGTGAAACAGATCACCAGTCCAGGTTCAATATATGAGACAGGGTGCTCAGGTCTGGTGCACTAAGATGACCCAGAGGGATGGAATAGGGAGGGAGGTGGGAGGGGGGTTCAGGATGGGGAACACATGTACACCCATGGCTTATTTATGTCAATGTATGGCAAAAACCACCACAATATTGTAATGTAATTAACCTCCAATTTAAAAAAAAGTAGTATTTATCAACATGGTTTGTGGGAATGTGTGGAGGTTTTGCTTGAGATGCAGAAGTCAGGTAAGGGAGAAGAGGGCTTCCCAGGTGGTGCTAGTGGTAAAGAACCTGCCTGCCAATGCAGGAGATAAAAGAGATGTGGGTTCAATCCCTGGATTGGAAAGATCTCGTAGAGTAGGAAATGGCAACTCATTCCAGTATTCTTACCTGGAGGATCCCATAGACAGAGGAGCTTGACAGGCTATAGTCCACGGGGTCACAAAGAATCAGACACAACTGAAGTGACTTGACACAAGGGAAGAGAACATAAGATCACAGAACATGGAGTTTCATGCTCATGCTAAGTTGCTTCAGTCGTGTCTGACGCTTTGCTACCCCATGGACTGAAGCCCGCCAGGCTCCTCTGACCATGGACTTTTCCAGGCAAGAATATTGGAGTAGTTTGCCATTTCCTACTCCAGGGAATCATCCCAACCCAGGAATCGAACCCACATCTCTTATATCTCCTGCATCGTCAGGCAGGTTGTTTACCACTGAGCCATCTGGGAAGCCCACACAGAATCCTGGTGAACAGAGCCAAGAAGCCTTCCTATAGCTTACACAGACAGACAGACAGACAGAAACACACACACACACTTTTCCTTCTTTTAATCAAATTAGATTTAAAGAAACTATCTGAAAAGCCCTTCTATGCAAAAAGCATTAGTTTCTTTCAAGGAATATAGGAAATCAAGGATTAGTGGGGGAAAATTTTTTTTAAATAATTAATGGGGAAAGGTACCTGGTAGCAATAAATTTCCCCTTTGGAGAAGCATGGTGACATTATGACCATGATCTTGAAGAATCTGAGAGATCTGATTCATCAGTAGAAAATGGCTTCCACCTAGGAACAAAGCACAAGTTCATTTTTATAATGATGAGAGTCGAGATTCTACAATTGGTGGGCGGGGGGAAGGGTTGG
>SJYV01024612.1:1505162-1709152 GCA_006410875.1 Neotragus pygmaeus | reverse complement strand
TCATCTGCATATCTGAGGTTATTGATATTTCTCCCGGCAGTCTTGATTCCAGCTTGTGTTTCTTCCAGCCCAGCGTTTCTCAAGATGTACTCTGCATATAAGTTAAATAATCAGGGTGACAATATACAGCCTTGATGTACTCCTTTTCCTATTTGGAACCTTTATTAAAACCACCAGTCATTTAGTGGTTGTTTTTTTTTTTTTTCTCTCATTTCCATTCTCTATTCCTCTACCCTATACAATGTTTATTTAAATATAATTTATTGAAATAGATTATTTGAGATAACGGTCTGATTATCTTCCCATTTAGATGATCTTTATTATCTTAACGCCCTGTCTTTTATACTTAAGAAAAGTTAATATCTAAACCTTTGGAAGCCATATAGCATAGTGTAGGAAACACTATAGTTTATCATTATGGTCATTCATTCAATTAACCTGACTTTTGTCAATGGTAATTTGAAGCCTTCTGGCTTCACATACCTGGGTGAGGTATGTAGAAATACTTTGATCTTCTTAAAGAAATAATCATTAAGTTTTATGAGTATCAGATGGTGATATTTTATGAAGCATATCCTTTTCTGTTATACTTGAAGAGTTCATCTTTTCTATCAAATCTGTCCATTTAAATTTCCCGATTTCAGGGTAGCCTTTATTATAAAGAGGATTTTGGGGGTCTTGAAAATTCTGTCGCTGCCTTGATGTTCTGTTGGAATCTGACAGGCATAAATTTCTCCATAATGAACTGTACATGGGGATTACTCACAACAAATTTTTAATCTTACTCTGTCTTTCAGCTGGCATTGAGCACTTTTCTTGGCAGCTTTCCTTCGTAGTCATTTAGAATCCACTTAAAGAAGAGACTCATTTCAGCATTAGTTTTAGAAAAACATGATTTAGATGTTAACTGTTGTTGAAAGATAAACATGAATTCTAAAGCCAAGTGAGAAAGGAACACATGCACATATTTCGGATCATTTGTGTATACTTTTCAGATCTTTTCACGTAGGTTTTGAGTTGCAAACCATTCTGCCTTAGAATCACGTGACCTTTCTGCCACTATTTTCTAGCTGTTGCTGCTACTGACAAGTCTCATATCATTCAGCCCTGGGAGCCTTTGTATCTGACCCTTTTTTCCTCTTCTCTCTATACTNTTCAGATCTTTTCACGTAGGTTTTGAGTTGCAAACCATTCTGCCTTAGAATCACGTGACCTTTCTGCCACTATTTTCTAGCTGTTGCTGCTACTGACAAGTCTCATATCATTCAGCCCTGGGAGCCTTTGTATCTGACCCTTTTTTCCTCTTCTCTCTATACTCCTGTATCTTTTCTGTAACTTTTGTGTTCCAGTATTTTATTATAATGTTGGTATAGTATGGATCCTTTTTCATCCACTTAGCTGGGTACTCTGTCAGTTCTTAGAAATGTTCTTGAATTCTTGTTTTGATAATTTCTCTCTCTCCCTCCCCACTTAGCGTGCTGTCTCTGTTTCTCTTTCTTCCTTCCTTCTCTCCACCTGTTCCTTCAACTTTCAGGCTTTATTCCCCTCTTTTCTTGGATTGGTATTATTCAACTGTTGGGTCTCTTCAACTAGTCCTTCAGTTTTCTTTTTTCTATCCCATTTACCTTTTTGGTCTACTTTGTAGTTTATCCTTAACTTCATCTTCTAAACTTTTTATTCAGTTAAAAAGTTTTGGCCATAATTTTAATTTCCAAGAGTTTTTTTGATTCCCTGAATGTTTCTTTTACTTATTAAAAAAAAAAAGCCCTCCTTTTCCTCTTAATTGGTGTGATATCATATCTCCACAAACATATTTATGATTATGTAAAACATTCTTTTAGAGCCTTTATTTTCTCTGCTTCATTTGCTTTCCTTTTTATCCTCTTTGTTCTGGTTACCTTCTTTTATGTTAGAGGCTTTTCTTATTTTTGAGTTTTGAGCATTATTTATATATCTTGAATACCAGTCCTTCACAAGTCTTTTGCCTAATATGTGATTCAAAAATATTTCCTCTGAGTTAGAGTTTGTCTTTCTTGTCTTTTACAGTAACTTCTACGAAACAGAGTCTTTAATTTCAACTAAGTCCAGTTTTTGTTAATTTTTCCTGTTATGTATTATGCCTTTGATATTATATATAGAAACTCTTTGCTTGTCTGAAGATTGCAAGCATTTTTAACTGTTTTGTCTAATAATATGATTGAACACTTGTTATATGTTTAAGTGTATTTTGAGTTAATTTTATATGACTTAAGTATGAGGTAAAGTTATTTTCTGCTTGTGTATATTTATTTGTTCTAACACTGTTGACAAGTCTGTCATTTTTTTAAATTGGATTGCCTTTACACCTTTGTAAGTAATCAATTGACCATAGCTATGTGGGTCTATTTCTAGACTTTTTTTCTGCTCAATTGGTATTTGAGCTATCCTTTCTCCATTACTGTACCATCTTGATTACTGTAGATTTATAATTTCAAAAACCTCTTATCATACATTAAACNCACCTTTGTAAGTAATCAATTGACCATAGCTATGTGGGTCTATTTCTAGACTTTTTTTCTGCTCAATTGGTATTTGAGCTATCCTTTCTCCATTACTGTACCATCTTGATTACTGTAGATTTATAATTTCAAAAACCTCTTAAGATGAATTCTCCAGTTTTATTGTTTTTTTTTTTTTACAGTTTTTTTGGCGGGGCGGGGGCTGTTCTAGTTTCCTGACCTTTCTGTATGAAATTTAAAAGTGGCTTATCTATTTCTACTTTTTCTGTAAAAACTCCTGCCGAGATTTTGATTGTTTGCCTTAAATCTATGGATTAATCTGGGAATAATTGTTACCTATAGTGAGTCTTACAACCCTAACTGATACTTAAATGTTAAACCAAAGTAGCATTCCTGAGATGAATCATAATTTATTGCAATGTTTTCTTGGTTATTACGCCAAAAGTAACAAAAGGAAAAATAGGCAAGTTGGGCCTCATTAAAATTAAAAACTTTTGTATACCAAGGCATACTATCAATAGAATGAAAAGACAACCCACAGAGTAGAAGAAAAGATTTAGAAGTCATATATATGCAAAGGAGTAAATATGCAGAAGTAAATATCAAGAATTCCTGTTAATAAAACTCAGAAAACATAAAACAACCCAGTTAAAAACTGGGCAAAAACCTTGGATAGCCGTTTCTCCCAAAGAGATATACAGATGGCCAGTAAGAGTATGAAAAAATGCTCACCGTCACAGATCATCAGAGAAATGCAAATCAAAACCACAACGAGATACCATTTGTTGTCCACTAGAATAGCTATTAAAAAAAAAATAAAGAAAAAAGAGAAAGAGAAGAGAAAAAGCCGTGGCAAGGATGTGAATAAATTGTAATGCTTGTGCATTGCTGGTAGGAATGCAAAATGGTGCAGTTGTTGAAAACGGTGTGGTGGTTCCTCGAAAACCAAAAATATATTACTGTTTCTGAGAAGTTATTTTTTTTCCCTAATAATATTTAAATTAGGATCTACAGACTTTTTTCTCAGAAGTGATGCTTTTTGAGCCTTGCAGGTTTCAGTAGAGAATTTATTCTGGATTTTGGTTCATCGAGTGAAAATACATATAGAGGATGTGATGTAGTTTGTCCTTTACCAATAATTTAAACTTTTCAGGTATTACAAGTATTCATAAGTATTTATAAGGAGAAATTTTTGGTTTTTGGCCATTTAGTTGGTCTCTGTTATGACTTTTTTCTAGGACCTTTTCACCCCTTTCTCACTTTATAATTTAAGATAGTTTGTTTCCTTTGTTTTAAATTTGAAAAAACATTCCCAAGGGAGATATTTTTCCCATTGAGGAGATTAAGGCAGAATTTTGCAAGATGTCTGGTTTATTTGACTGTTATAGTTAATTAAGAAGGCCTTTGTATTATACTGAACTGCTTTTAAGGGTTTTAAACACATGCAGCTATTCACTTTTATACAAATCTGCTGTACCCTAGAGAAGCTTCCAGTCAGTGGAGATCTTAGAAAACTTGTCATTTAAATGAAGAATATTATAAATTCAATAGTAAGGTAGTAACTTGATACCCAGTTATAATTTGTCTACTTTTAAAATCTTCAAGTATAATAATAATACATTGTTTCACTGTAGAGATAGTGATTAAGCTAGGTGAACAAGCAAAACAAAATATATAGTATTTCTACCAAAGATTAAGAAAGTCTCAGTAATTGTTAAATTTGAAAATAAGTATTCAGTTCTGTAAAAAATAAGAAACTTGGAGTCTTATATCTGCTTTTATTCAACAACTTTGGTATAGTTTACCAGAGGATTAAAAAATTTTAAATAATTGAACAGTACATCACCATTTACTCAATAATGTATTTTATCCAAGAGTTGAAAATACATAGGAACATTGAAAGGAAAAGGTTTACAGTTTTTGTAGCTTTTCACAACTTTGTGAAGAGAATACTTGTTATAACTTCATAGCTGTTTTAGAATTTGGTACAGATACTGTGACTATCTTTCAAGGAGTGCCAAACCATTTTTTTGAACAGTAAGACATATTTGAGATTGTCTCTCTCTCTCTCTTTTTTAAGTGATGTCCCTGAATACAAAATAAAGGGCAGCAATTTTGAAAGTAACTTATAATTTCAGTCATACTGTTCTAAAAGATTTACTGGAAAGTAACATATTTCTCTCTGGAGTAATTGTTGGTGTACTACACGACACCAACAATTACTCCAGAGAGAAATATGTGTGAACAATGTAAGCTTAGAGTCAATCTGAAATTTGAATGGAGATTTAGCCAGTTAGTAGCTGTGTATTTTTGGAAAAGAAGTGTTTGACTTCAGTTTTTTCATGTTGAAAATGTGGCTGATAATGTCATCAAGGTTGGAGGCTGTTGAAGAAGATGGATGACATAATAAGTATGAAGTTTTTAGAACACCATCTGTGTCTGGAGGGACTTCTAGTAAGTGCTTAGGTATGTGTCAAATATTATTTTGTTGTAGCCAAATGTGTGACTTATGTATATATTCCTCATTCTGTGTATACCTGCTCAGGAGGCAATATCACCTCTCAATGAAACCCTCACCTAAATCAGAAAATTGCTTTCTCAGTGTAAGTGGATTTATGATTCTCCTAGGAGAAATAATGATTTTAAAGGTTTGTAGCCCCTGCTGTGATACATAACAGAGTCTCAAGAAGTTTATTAAACAAGTAGTTACTTCAGTGAAAATAGTTACTGCAATAATAATAAGTAAAAATTAAAATCAGTAATATCTTTAAAAACTTACTCTTTTTAAATAAAATTCATGACTTTTATATAACAAAAGGCTATAATTTTGATTTTTTATATATATTTAAATGTTAGTATTCATCCTAGCACATTTTAGAGTGCTTATTAATTCATTGACTCAAGCAAAATAACTTTTGTGTAGTATTATTTCTTGTCACAGTGTCAGAAGTTTCAATAATCCTGTTGATAAACTGATTGTAAAGAACTTATTTTTGGAAGATGTGTTAGGGTGCTATAGAGAATTGGAACCAATAGGCCGTATGTGTAGGAAGAGATTTATTATAAGGAATTGATTCATGTATTGATGGGGGCTGGCAAGTAAGGTTGGAAGCTGCTGGACAACTGGGAACAGCTGATGTTTCAGTTGGAAGGCTCTCTGGAAGGGAGAGGGTAGGCCCAAGTCATAGGCCATCAGATAGAAGTTTTTGTTACTTGCAGGAGGGTCAGCCTTTTGTTCTGTCGGGACCATCACCTGATTGCAGGAGCCCACCAACATTACGGAGCGCATTCTGCTTTTTACAGTCTACCAATTTAAATGTTATCTCATTTGACAATATCCTCACAGAAACAACCAGAATAATGTTCAATTTAATATCTGGGCACCTGGCACCTTCAAATGGACACATAAAATTAACCATCATAGAAGGTAAGCAGAAAATAATAAAAGCAAGTTACTGACTTACTGATTTTACTTGAGGAACTGCTGAAGGTGATTCAGTTGCAGAGGTCACTCCTTCAAATATGCTGTTGCCATGGCATCGTTGTTACTGTGTGTTTTCAAATTGTGTTTCAAATTGTGTTTCAAATTGTCAGAGGCTTAAGATGTACTTAAAGTGTAGATTCATGGGGTCGCAAAGAGTTGGACACGACTGAGCGACTGAACTGAAAGTGCAGATATTTTGTTTTGCTTTAGTTTTTCTTCCTCATCCATCTTATTTGATTAAAAATGAGATAGAAAAGATTTTTTTTATTTTTTTCGAATATATTCCTTCCACCCACCAAATTTCCACCATCCCATCTGAAAACATTAGCTGTACTACCCTACCTAAAATGATCTATCATATAACTTCAGTGTGTTTTTTAGAAATTACTCTTGGCAGACAAAATGGTAAATTAAGGAATAGTTACATTGAGCTATTTAGTAATGTAACCAGTTATCTATGTTTTTGTCTTTTTATTTCTTACCTTCATCTATTATTCATAGCATAAATCTGCTAGGTGGCTCTGGGTATCTTCTCTCACTAAAAACTAATTGTGATCTGGGAATGCAACAAGTGGCTGGTCCATCTTTCCCTTACCCTAATACTTAAGTTTTAAATCTGAAAGACAAAATGAAAACTGAAAGCAAAATATAATTTCTTTCTTGGAATCAGTCTAAAACTAGCAGAAAAACCTAGTAGTTGAAACTCCACAAATTTTTTTTTTTTTTTGGAATGAGAAGTATCTTGTTTCCTGATAATCATTTGTATGGTTTTAAGGCTGAGATCTAAACTGAGTTAAATAGCTTAACATAGTTCTGAAGGGACTAGCACATGAACTTCATAGGATTAAAGAAAACGTGAACTTAATTAACATCTTATAAATATTAAGAGGAAGGAGAATTATTTTTCTAGGATGTATAATACAAATAATTCCTTATAACTATTTTAATTCTGAGAATTCTTCTGTTTTGAAGACATCATTGTAGTCTCCTTCAATCATTGAATTGCCTTTTAGAGGTTTCTGGCTTAAACTGACAGGCTATGTGTGAAAATGTTATTTGGGAGACTATTTTTATTTGTTTTAAATGGAAAATTGGATAGCATTACATAACTATACTAAAATCCCCACTCAAAATTTTGAAAATTTAATATTTTATGTGTATATAGAAAAAGAAAGCCATTATACTAGGAATTCAGTTCAGTTCAGTCGCTCAGTTGTGTCCGACTTAGACCCCATGGACTGCAGCACACCAGGCCTCCCTGTCCATCACCACCGCCCAGAGTTTACTCAAGCTCATGTCCGTTGAGTCGGTGATGCCATCCAACCATCTTATCTTCTGCCATCCCCTTCTCCTCTTGCCTCCAATCCTTCCCAGCATCAGGGTTTTTTCCCATACTGTTGAAATACTAGGAATAAATAAAATATTACTTTCTGAACACACACACACACACACACACACAAATAAATGTAACTTGAGTATGAACCTGTTTTTAAAATGTAAGAATTTTGGCTTCTTGGAGCAACTGTATGGATATAGTGTGTAGAACTGTTCTTGGATCGCTCTACTTTTAATAGGTATTTTCTGTCACTGTTTCCTTTTCATTTAATTAAATAGGCTTATGATAGTGTAGCTGAAGAGTGTTTTCAGTATTTTTAAATTTCATTAAAGAGACCAAAATAATAGAATTTGAAAATGTATTAAGCGTCTTTTACCAGCACATTCAATCATCATGCAGGCTAAACTTTTTCTTATTTTTCCCTGTATTTGAGTAAACAAATCATATTCATATATATATATGTGTGTGTATATATATGTATGTAAAACTATGACTCTACATAAAGTCATAGTGTATACTCAATGATAGAAAGCTAAAATAATTTTGCTGCCTTAAAACAAATATTTTTTGCAACAGAATTTGTAGTTTTAATACACTCAACTCAAAAGAGTTCGCTATTTCCTGGATTTGATGTATCTGTTGTGAAATTATAGCAATAGTATGTAGGCTTATTGAGAGAATGCTGCTGCTGCTGCTAAGTCGCTTCAGTCATGTCCGACTCTGTGCGAANTTTGTAGTTTTAATACACTCAACTCAAAAGAGTTCGCTATTTCCTGGATTTGATGTATCTGTTGTGAAATTATAGCAATAGTATGTAGGCTTATTGAGAGAATGCTGCTGCTGCTGCTAAGTCGCTTCAGTCATGTCCGACTCTGTGCGAACCCATAGACGGCAACCCACCAGGCTCCCCCATCCCTGGGATTCTCCAGGCAAGAACACTGGAGTGGGTTGCCAGTTCTCTTCCTTTGAGAGAATAAAGTTAGTTAATACAAGTAAAGGGTATGGGTCTTGGTAGTTTTAAGTGCTCAATAAATCTAGTGCTTACTCTCACATATCTGATGATTACTTTGTTATATTGAAATCTTATAAAGATGATAGTCTTTCATTCTAGCCGCCCCGCTCCCCCCACACCGGAATGAATTTACACTCCCTCCAATGGTACTAAATACTTTGCAGTGGTTACCCATTATGTAAAACAGAAAGTTTTTTAGTTGTATATTTTAGTTTCACTAATAAACCACCATGGGTGTGTGGAAAGAGGGGGAGGGGAGGCTGTGTGTCTGTGTGTCTTTTGGGGACATATCTGACATGTGGGTATATTCAGATTTTCATGAATATTTAAGTGTGATGAAGATAAAGTATATTAAAACCATGTTGCAGTTTCTGTGAAGAAGTGGAATTGTACTATGCATTCTTAATAAATGACCTGAAATAAACTTTCAAGACTGGTAATTATCAGAGTTAAAAAATAAATACTAGCTAAGTACTAGTGACTGAACTGAACTGAAGTACTAGTGATGAGGAAGAGGAAGATAGAGGGGAAAAGATAGTGATAAATTACAACCAGCTCATTTCTCGCCATATTTGAAGTGCATACAAAAGTTTTAATTGTAATAAATGTAAAACAGTAGTGATCACGGTTGGGATTGGTTTTGACAGTATGACTGAAAAGCTCTTAGTGTGCTTTGGTATTGAACCCCAGCCTTGAAAATTAAGGCATAGAAGAAATTTCATACCATGTAGATTAAATAAGGTAGCTATTTTTGCCTAAATGTTCTTTTGGCCTTGTAGTAAAGGACATAAACATCCCTTTACACAGTGTAGATTATTAAAAATTGTTTAAACATGAACCAAACAGTTGGAAAGTTGTATATGTTCAAAAAAATACATAATTATGAATAACTTTTTGCTCTTGCCTCATTCAAAATTTATTATAATGTATATGATAGACATTATAGTAAGCAAATTTTGTTGCTTTTATTCATATTCTGTAAAATCTGGTATAGCTCTAATTGACTGTTGTAGCCCTATTTGTCCTTTTGTGAAATGACAATAACATATAGAGATTTAATTTGTTTGAGATTAATTGTGCCAAGATGCTTTGTAGTGTGAAGTGTCACTGCTTCTTTCTTTAATAGTAAATTTTGTCTGTGGGTGGTGGCAGAACCACACAGGGAGAAACTTTTTTTTTTTTACCATGTCATAGTTTGTTCTACTCAAACCATGAAATAGTGTAGATCCTTTAATAATCCTACTGAGAGAATTTCATGCTGTTTAGGGGGGAATGCTTACATATGCCTAAGGACAACATTTTTAATTAGGCTATACAATGGAAAGGGGAAAACTTCAGAAATAGTGTATGGTAAGAATGCTGTTGATTAGTTTTAAGATGACATATTTATGTTTTATGTGATTATATTATGTTTGAATCCTATAATGAGTTCTAAGTGAAAAGATACTACCTTTGATTCTTTGTGCAGTTCGGTTCAAGAATTTTGTTCTTGTTATATTATCAGTTATATCTCCTAAACTTAGTATGTATACAGTATATATTTTTCAATTCAGATATTTAGGCTTATTTTATGATTTTCAATGTAATTTAATCTTGATAAATATGTGATATTCATGAAATTGTAACTTTTAATTTAGTATCATTAAAATTATAGTAATGTTTTTGGTTAAAAAATTTAAAATAAACTTGGAATTTTGAGCTTCATAATAAGTTCTTAAATAGAATGCTAAATTTGATTTTATTAATATTTTTGTGCAGCAAGTAAATGCATTTTGTGCAGCAAGTAAATAGTAAATGCATTCTTAGAGTTAAGCTTAAAATATTTGCTACTTTGTGACTTACCATATAATCTAGCAATTATGTCAAAAGCAGTGCTAGATCATATCGTAACTGCATATTTAGTTTTTTAAAGAAATTGCTAAGCTGTTTTCCAGAGTATCTGCACTATTTTTCTGTAAATTGTTGTTGTTGTTCCATCACTCAGTCGTGTCCGACTCTTTGCAACCCCATGGACTATAGCATGCCAGGCTTCCCTGTCCTTTGCTATCTTCCAGAGTTTGCTCAAGCTCATGTCCATTGAGTTGATGATGCCGTCCAACCATCTCATCCTCTATTACCCCCTTCTCCTCTTGCCCTCAATCTTTCCCAGCATCAGAGTCTTTCCAGTGAGTTGGCTCTTGTTATCAGGTGGCCAAAGTGTTGGAGATTCAGCTTCAGCATCAGTCCTTCCAGTGAATATTCAGGGTTGTTTTCCTTTAGGATTGACTGCTTTGATCTCCTTGCAGTCCACGGGACTCTCAAGAGTCTTCTCCAACATCACAGTTCAAAAACATCAAATCTTCAGTGCTCAGCCTTCTTGATGGCTCAACTCTTAACATCCATACATGACTACTGGGAAAACCATAGCTTTTGACTATACAAACCTTTGTTGGCAAAGTGATCTCTCTCCTTTTTAATACTCTGTCTAGGTTTGTCATATCTTTTCTTCCAAGGAGCAAGCATCTTTCAATTTCATGGCCACCATCCATCAACAATGTGTGAGTGACACATTGTGATGTATCTGTATCCTTGCTGGCCTTTGGTATTGACACTGCTTTTTATTTTAGAGATTCTAATACACATTCAGTGATAATCTTGGGGTTTTATTTGTATTTTCCTAATGGATAATGTGTTGAACATCTTTTCGTGGGCTGATTTGCCATCTGTATATCCTTTTTTGTGAAGTGATACCCTTTGCTATTTTCTAATTGGATTATTTGTGGTTTTATTCTTGAACTTGAGGGTTCTTTTCAGATGTACATACTAGTTCTTTTGTCAGATATGTGGTTCACAAATATTTCCCCCCCGCCTTTTTATTTTTGTTGCTTGTCTTTTTATCCTGTTAGTTCAGTTCAGTTCAGTCGCTCAGTCGTGTCCGACTCTTCGTGACCCCATGAATCGCAGCACGCCAGGCCTCCCTGTCCATCACCATCTCCCGGAGTTCGCTCAGACTCACGTTCACTCAGACTCACGTTCATCAAGTCCGTGATGCCATCCAGCCATCTCAACCTCTGTCGTCCCCTTCTCCTCCTGCCCCCAATCCTTCCTTAGCATCAGAGTCTTTTCCAATGAGTGAACTCTTCGCATGAGGTGGCCAAAATACTGGAGTTTCAGCTTTAGCATCATTCCTTCCAAAGAAATCCCAGGGCTGATCTCCTTCAGAATGGACTGGTTGGATCTCCTTGCAGTCCAAGGGACTCTCAAGAGTCTTCTCCAACACCACAGTTCAAAAGCATCAATTCTTCGCCGCTCATTATAATATTTTTTAAATCTCATTGAAAATTTAAAAACATAATAGAGAATCAATTCATTGTACCAAAAACTGGGGAAGTAAAAGGAATAACTCAAACATTTGTCCTATCTTTTTCTGGAAAATCCATTTCATTGGATAGCCAAATAGTATCAATAGATGAAGGAAAGTATCTCATGATACAATCATGTATCTAAAGTAATACATGAAAGAAAAATTATAGAAATAGAATATCATCCTTTTGATTAAATGGAGGATTAATACAAGGAGTTCAACGTTCATCTTACAGAATTCCAAAAGGAGAAACAGTGGATGGAATGAAATAAATAATAGAAGATTATTTCCAAGCACTAAAGAAAGACAAGCCTTTAGACAATCTGCTATATAGCACAGGGAGCACAGCTCAGTGCTCTATGATGACCTAGAGGCATGGGATTGGGTGGGATGGAGAGGGAGGGGATATGTATATACCTGTAACTGATTCACTTTGTTATATAATAGAAACTAACACAACATTGTAAAACTATTATATTCCAATTAAAAATAAATAAAAATTAAAAATATGTATTTTTTTTTTTGCAACTCTCAACAAATTAAGGAATCTAAACATTTAGTGGGGTTTCCCAGGTGGTGCTAGTGGTAAAGAACTTGCCTGCCAAAGCAATAGACACAGGAGTTGCTGGTTCAGTTCCTGGGTCGGGAAGATCTCCTGGAGGAGGAAACGGCAACCCGCTCCAGTATTCTTGCCCGGAGAACCCCATAGACAGAGGAGCCTGGTGGGCTACAGTCCATGGGGTCACAAAGAGTCAGACATGGCTTAGTGATCGAACATACATTATAGGTCAAACAGACTGAGTTTA
Source organism: Neotragus pygmaeus (assembly GCA_006410875.1). NCBI lineage: Eukaryota > Metazoa > Chordata > Mammalia > Artiodactyla > Bovidae > Neotragus > Neotragus pygmaeus. The sequence continues at coordinate 1,696,673 of SJYV01024612.1, read as the reverse complement.
TAACAGACAAAATATTAAGGAAAAGAAGGGACAGAGGGAGAACCCGTAGATTAAAAGAGATTAAAAAGACATAACAAGGTGCGGTTTCTTCCTTTTCAAATGAGAAAAACTAGACTATTGTGTAAAGGAAAGCAAGAAAGGGACTTCCCTGGTGGTCCGGTGGCCAAGACTCCGCACTCCCAAAGCGGTGAGCAATGAAAGATCACGCATGCGCCAGTGCAGATGGAAGCGCCTAAGTGCTGCAACTAAGACCCAGCACAGCCAAATAAATACATATTTTAGGAAATGCAAGGAAGAGATCACTATAAAAGTCAGAATAGTGGTGGTTTTAGAGGAAGAGAAGGGACTGTGAATTGCAAGTGGCACAGGAAGGGATTTCTGAGATGACCAGAAAAGTTCTATTTCTTGACCTGGATGGTGGCTACAAGGTGTTTATCTTATAATTAGTCACTAAGCTCTACTTTTTAAAAGTTATAGTGATTTACAGAGCTAAACCAACCTGGAAAAGGTAAGAAAAAAAGTAAGTTCAATAGATTTGGTTGTAATATAATTGATTATTACTATGCACATGAGCTAGTGCAGGTCCATTTTTGTCTTCCAAAACTTAACCATATAAAATAAACCTAAAACTGATATAAATTTAAAAAAACTTACAAACTAATATTATACATAAAATAGATAAGCAACAAGGATTTACTATATAGCACAGGGAACTACATTCAACATCTTATAATAACCTATAATGGAAAATAATCTGGAAAAAATATAACTATGATTTTGATCTGCACCTGAAACTAATNGCTTTTTCGCTCTCCTCTTTCACTTTCATCAAGAGGCTCTTTAGTTCTTCACTTTCTGCCATAAGGGTGGTGTCATCTGCATATCTGACGTTATTGATATTTCTCCTGGCAATCTTGATTCCAGGTTGTAGAGTCTTTTATAAAGCAAGAGATTTAGTTTTTATGATGTCCATTTTATAATATTGCATTTTGTGAATCACGTTTTTGGTATCAAGTCTGCCCTGCATCCCAAAGATTTTCTCTTACTTTTTTTTTCCCTTAAATTTTGATGTTTTCTGTTTAGTACTGTGATTGGGCTTGAGTTAACTTTTGTTTAAGGCATGAGGTTGAGGTATATTTTTTTTGTCTGCTGTGTCCAAATGCTCTCTCAGTAGTTGTTAAAATGGCTGTAACTTCTCCATGATATGATTTGTATTTGGTGGCTCAGAGGTTAAAGCGTCTGGCTCCAATGTGGGAGACCCAGGTTCGATCCCTGGGTTGGGAAGATCCCCTGGAGAAGGAAATGGTAACCCACTCAGTGTTCTTGCCTGGAGAATCCCATGACGGAGAAGCCTGGTAGGCTACAGTCCACAGGGTCGCAAAGAGTCGGACGCGACTGAGTGACTTCACTTCACTATAGTCCATATTTGTTTGTGTCTATATCCATGTTCCCTGTTTCAATCCAGTCCATTGTTCTGTGTTTCTCTGTGTACCAGTATCTTACTGTAGCTAAAAATAGTCCTTAATATCAGGTAGAATGAGTCTTCATACAATTTGTTTCTTCTTTTTAAAGATTGCTTTATCTACTTCAGTGGTACAGTATTAAATAAGATTCCTCAGAATGTTTAGAGACACTTGTTTTTCAATGTGAGAACTTCTATAGGATTGTTATGTCTTCCTTACGGATTGATCCTTTTATCATTATGTAGTATCTTCTTTTGCCTCTTGCCATTTTCTTTGCTCTAAAATCTAGTTTATCTGATATTAATATAGTTACTCCTCCTTTTTATTGACTAATGTTTACTTGGTATGTCTTTTTTCAAGCTTCTGTTTTCAAAGAATTACTTTTATGTTTTTAGACACTGTGCCTTTTTGGTGAATTGTTACCATTTCCATTTAAGTTAATTGTTAATGTGTGATAGCTTTTCTTTCTTCTTACTTTTATTTTCCTTTTCCTCATTTCTCTGTTTTCTTTTCTGACTTTCCTATATGTACTGGAACGTTTCTGGGGATTCCATCTTGGGTTTTTAGAGAGTGTTTTTGAGTGTATTTGAGTGTTCTGAGTGTATTTTGAATAACTTTTATGATTTTCACAGCAGTTGCTCAGTGTATTATAATACTTATATGAACTGTATTGTTACTGTTACCAACTTGTTTTTAATTCAAGTGACATGTAGAAGTCTTATATCTATTTAGGCCCCTTTACCTTTCTCCTTAAATTTAGTATCAGATGGTGGTAAAGATTTTGTTGTAAATCAAATGTGATTAATAAACTTGGGAGAGTGATGGCCTATTGTTTGTACCTGTAGTTTTGCTTTTTCTGTGTTTTCCTTACTTGCACTCTATTGTTCCTTCTTTTTCATTTCTTTTATTTTTGACAGACTTTCTTTAGTCAATTAGCAAGGACAGATTCCTTTATTTATTGTTTTTAAATATGAGGTTATGTTTTTAAAGTAAATGTAGTATATACTAAAGACATTATATGCTTTAGTGGTATGAGGAATATTAAAACATATTCTTAGACAAATGAGATATTTTGTACTTGATGACAATGAACAAAAATATTTTTGGGTTGTAGGAAAGTGCCGGAAGAACACGTCTGATTACACAGTCCTAGCTTTGAAATAATGATGGCAAGAATGAGTAATAATTATTTTCCAGACCTTTTTTAACATTAAGGGAAGATCAAAGTGTTGTAATCAGGCTGCAAATTAGTATGTTCATATGTGCTGATCTCAATTAATAGATTCTTATTAATAATAAACACAGTTTGTACTTAATCTATAATGTTTCTCTACCAATTGTTTTATAAGTGAAAGAGTAATATTTTCCAATTGAGATGTCAAAAAATAGTGTGATTTTTAAAGGTCTTTCTTGTTTTGGAGTTTCTTAAATTAACTGGCGCTCTGTTTCTTTGACAATATATCTGTGTAAGGTGATGGCTGTTAACTTTGTAAATAATTAACTGTGAATTTTGGTACCTGGTAGTAAGTTATGATTTTATAAATTGTTCATATTCATGTCATGAAAGCATTTGACTTCTGTTCAGTTTTATAAACAGATAGTATTGACTATTCTTAATGTTCGCATAAATGTGTGTTTTCGGAATTTTCACAAATGTCTGGAGTGGGATAGCATTCTCTGTTTCAGAGTATCTTTATGATAAAAATTTCTGTATTTTTAATATTTTAAGTTAATAAATTCCTGTCTAGATAAAAGTTTCTGTATTTCTTTCAGTTAATGCTGATTTCCTTTCATTAGTTTTTTTTAATCATCAATTTTCTGATTGTCATCTATCAAATCGTTCTCCCATTTGGCATAATTTATACTTTTCTTCATTTTTATATCATTTTTCTGTTATTTTCACTTCTCTGTAACTACATGGGTTGGGAATGTGTGTGGTCAGATATTTAAATTTTTTTCATAAGGTGTTGTAGAAAACCCGCTTCTTTCTTCTGAACTGTTATGTACTTGGGTGGTCACGGAATCGTTTGATACTGTAGCTGTGAGCTATGCTTGCTCATTTATACATTGCTTTATTGTTTAAAATCTCTTCCTGGAGTTAATTGCTTTCAGTCTATTGACTTTTTTTTTTTTTAAGTTTCACAATCTCAAAAGTCTTTTGAATGCTGTTGTATTGACATAGTTATTCACATCATTGATGGGCTTTTTATCTTTGGTAAATTTTGTAAATTTAAATGAATTTTAGAAACTTCGAAATAAATCCTGTCTAGTACCAGCTTTCAGTGTTCTCCATAGTATATTAATTTGTATGAGAATTTAAGAGATCTTTAGGTTAAAATGATAGTGATTTTGTAATAAAAGCAAGTTTTATTTTAATTCTCAATTTAGAATAATTTTTGTATGACTTAAAATATTCCTAGTGATCCAGGAAGATTGTTTGATAAAAGAATTCTGGATGGTTTTTTTCTTTTACTCTTTTCTGTACATATATATTCAGTATAATTTCAAAATTATCTTTATAATCTGAAAGATAAATACACTTAATTTTGGAAGCAAAAACATAAAATCTTTTTAAATCATGTGTTGGTTGTGGACATCTTTTCTTGTCATTACTTACAACTCGCCTTTCTTAGTTTTATGTCTACATAGTTCTATTATTTATTCTTGGCAGTCTCTTGGACATTTGGATTGTTTCCAGCTTTTAAATATTTAGCTAACACTTAATAGGCTTCTTTGTTGCTAATAATTTGTTCAACTTATTATCATAGGGTACATACCTGGAAGTGAAATCACTATTTCTACAAGATTGATCATTTAAAGTTGTGGTTAATGGTACCAAATTGCTTTATGAATGTATTGGTTTATATTCATTAAAATAGTGGCTATGAAAACTTGTTTCTGCAACAGCTTTACCAGCACTACTGTTTATCTGTTTTATTATCACCAATGTAGAATGATTGTGCATTTAATTTACAAATTTTTTAGTTAACTTAAACATTTTTTCAAAGGTTTTGGCTATTTATGTTTTCCCTTCTGTGAATTCCAAACAGTTCATTATTCTTTCAAGGCATTGATCTTTTTCATTTTAAATTTAAATGACTTTTTGTATGTTATAGACAGTAACCCATTTTGTAATATATGTTTGTTCTAGTCTTCATCTAGTACTTTGCTTTAGATTCAGTTGAACACCAGAGTCCTTGTGTTGAGGGCTCCTATTGTTTGAAAAAAGGATAATCTATAGACACGTTGTGCAGTGAGATTCTCAAGCTAATTGAAACATGAGAGGACTGAATCCTGCTGAGCATATTCTGACTGTACATAATTGGATTACGTGGCAAACAGAATTGTTTCTCTTTCTGACTCTTCTGTTTTACAATATTGAGGAGAATGGCATTTGTACGACTAAATTGGTCTGTGTGTATATGAATTTTTTTAAAATTTTTTGTTCAATTTTTTTATTGTGCCAATGAACATAAGATTTCATCGTAATCATCTTTAAGTGTATAGTTTAGTGTTCTGAAATACGTTCATAATCTTGCTCAGTGTTACCACCATACATCTCTATAACTCTGTTCATCTTGTGAAACTGAAACCCATTAAACAATAAGTTCCAATCCTCTCCCTCCCCCAGTGCAGGGTAGCCACCATTCTATTTGCGTATCTATGATTCTGATTCCTTTAAGTACTTAATATAAGTGAAGTGATAACAGTATGTGTCTTTTTGTGACTGACTGACTGACTTAGCTTAATGGCCTCAGAGTTCATCTGTGTTGTAGCACATGTCAGAATTTTTCCTTTTTAATGCTGAATGTTATTCTGTTGTTCTAGATGAGTAGTTCAGTGGTTTCCATGATTTATCTATTACAAATGACTCATCTGTGAATACGAGTGTACAAATATCTCTTTGAGATTCTGCTTTCAGTCATTTTGGATGTATACCCAGAAGTGGAATTACTGGGTCATGTGATAATTCTATGTCAAATTTTTTAAGGAGCTGCCATACTATTTTCCATAGCACTGCACACAGGAAGCATTAGAATTTGTGAACGGCAGCTAGAACCTCTAGAAGGAATGCAGGCCTGTTGTCACTTTGATTTTATCCCATTGAAACTCATTTTAAACTTCTGATCTCTACAGCTGTTAAAAGATACTACGTTTGTGTTATTTTAAGCCTCCCCGTTTATTTCAGCAGCAGTGGGAGAATAATATAGCCATTAACCGATATCAGCAGTCACCTACCTCTGGACTTCTCATTATACAGAACAAACCAAACAAAACTCTATGTGTGCAATCTCCCTTTTAAACAGCCACATACAGTTCTAGTAGATAAGAGAAATTTCCCCATTCAGCGCCTCTCTAGAACCTTTGATATCAGGTCGAGATTATCTGTAGACAGTTGTATTGAACTCAGCTATAAAACTGTCTATGGCCTTTGTGTGTGTGTCTGTATGTTTGTGTTTATGGAGGAGTAAGGGTTTGGTTTGATTTTATTTTTTAACTGCAGCTTAAGTGTCTTGAACAGCCGTGGGTCTGTTTTCCTATTTGTTTTTTATTCATTTTTTAAAATTGCTATTTTCTAGGAAACTGTACAGTTTATCTTGTTTTTAGATACATCTTACTAAAAGTATTTATGGTATTTTCTCTCTGTGTGGTAATGTTGCCCTTTTCATTGCTAATACTGTATCTTCCTTTTTCTTGATCAACCTTGTATAAACTTTTTAAATTAAGTTTTTAAAATTTGTTATAAATTTATTAAAAACTTAAAAAAATTTTTAATTTGGATTTCATTTGTAGGTCAGAGCTTCCCAAACAGTTTGACCCATCACCCTGGAGCATGTGAATGAATAATAGACGTGCTAGTGTGCTGATTATTTCAACTGTTAATGAAATACACAGGAATGCCATAAAGATAGGGAAGCACTGTTACAGGTAATAAAAAGTATTGAAGGATTTTTACTTAGAAGAATGGAAGTGGTCAAGATCTGAGTTTCCAGAGTAATTGCTTTGGCAGCTCCATATGGGTTTTGAGGCAGGGAAACCAGTTATGAGACTGTGTCCAAAAAGCCAAGGTGAGACATGCCAAGGGCTTGTATTGAGTTGGCATCAGTTGGATTGAAGAAAAATGCAAAAATTTGAAACATATTGAAGAAGGAGAATTCATGGGACTGGTGAGTGGCTGTGAACTCAGAAGTTTAGAATGAGTTTTAGACTGGGGAGGTGGTGATGCTATCAGTCTTAACAGGTAATGTAAAAGTTATTGCCCATTTACAGGGTAATTTGGTGTCTTCTGTTTGAGGCAAGTGAAATTTAATACGTTAGGACTTCCAAAATTGACAATCTGGTAGTCAGTCAAAATATGGATCAAGGATATTTAGGGACTGAAGATAAATGTTCCAGAATCATCAGTTTATGGATAGCAGTTGAAGCCATGGCCATGGTTGGTTTTCTCAGTGAGAATATGTAGATGGAGAAAAGAAAACTGAAAGCCATCTCCAAAGGCCCACCAATGTTTAAGCATCATTTGGGGAAAGAGAAGTCAATAAAGTAATCAAAATGAAATAGCTAGAGAGTAGAAAATAATACCAGAAGAGAGGTCCCAGAACCCCAGCAAGAAAGATATTCTGAGTGGAAGTTGTCAGTAGTATCAAATAAAATAAAAGGTAAATAACCTTGTGTTTGGGAGAAAAAAAGGTTGTGGCTTTGGAGAGAATACTTTCAGTGAAGTGATGGGAGTATAAGCCAGAATGGCCTAAGGTGTGTGAGTCTAACAGAAGTATCTGTGGGTTCCAGGACAAGAGTTCACATTGTAGCCCACTCTCCTGCGTCCTCCCTCCCAGTCCTGGAGGACCTTGCTTGCATGGATATGGATACTCCAGCTGACATGTTCGTATTCTGCCCACCCCTGTATCTCTGCTTGGCTGTCCCTCAGATTTAATGGTGCATCAAGGAGCGGTATAGAGAGTATTCAGGAAGGTAGATCTGGGGAAGACACTTGCACAGGTTCTGAATCTGGACTTTGGACATCGCTCAGGGTGTATGAGGGTCCTGGTATCTAGAGCATATTCTAGAAAGGGAGATGAAGGCTTGGGTCAAGCAAGTCTTCTTGGCTCCCATAGGCTTAACTGAAAGAGGGCCAGAGCATATTCTTTAAAACATAGGGTTCAGGATAGGTCCCTGGTTGTGTGGCTTCAAATGATGATATTAGAGATGCGAAGAATTGGTTAGAACTTTGAGATAACAAGTGGATGCTTTCTAGGTCCAAACATCTTGTCCTTTGCCTAGCTACCAGTTTCCCTGGTCCCATTATTAATCTTGTTATTGTCAATATTGGCAGCCGTTTTATAAACTCAGTTTCAAGACCTGCCCTCTTTGATCAGCACTGTTTCTCTTTATAGCACACCTCTTTACTATCCCAACTTAACAAACACATTGATCTGTATAGTTTGTTCTTCTCTTGCCCTTCTTGAATTCTTGTCTTCCTCCTTTACCTACCTCTAGTCTCCACTCGGTCATTATAATCAGCACAATGCGAGTACCTGCAACTCTTGAGCCTTTGTTGCTCCTTCTCCTTCTCCCTCCTCAGGTGTTCTGCTCCTCTTTCCCTCCTTCCTTGAATTGACTTCACCTTTCTGCCCACTCTGTGTTTAGGCTGGCTCTACATAGGTACAAGTCAGTGTGTCTGAAGAAAATACTTGATACTGACTTTTCTAATTTATATCATGACCACTAATTTCAACTTGTGCTTTGCAAACTTTGATTCTCCCAGTTCATTACCTATTAAATAGCCCTCTTATACATTCTCCTTTCTTTCTAAACATTCGGCACCTCTTCTTTTAGCATTACTCTCAGTTGCTAACTTTTGCTCTCTGTTTCACTGAGATGATAAAACTATTTACTGTAAAATTTAAATAAGTTCCCAGCACCAAATGTACATCTTCATCTCTGTCTATGCCCTCTTCCTGACTGTTACCATGGATGAACTATCTATGCTCCTATCTAAGGCCAACCCCCTTTACATATGCATTTGATTCTATCTTCTCTCACCTCCTCAAAGACATTACACCAGAATTTGTAGTTTTTATTTTGCTAATCAGCATTTGGAGTTGCATAAATTTCCTCTACTCTCAAACGTAAACAACAGTAGCAACCACAACATACTGATCCTGCATCGTTCTTAACATTCTCATCGCTCTGCTCCCTTTTTAGCAGAACTTTTCCAAAGAGCTATCTGTTCTCATGGTCTCCAGTTACCTTCTCTTTCTCTTGAAGCCACTTCATTCAAATTTTTGCCTCTATCACTCCACCCACACTGCTTCTGAGGGTCCCCGACCACCAAATCTAGTGGTCAGTTTTTGGCGCTCACCTTCATTGGCCTATAACATTTGACATGGTTGATCACCTTTCTTGCTGAAAGACGTCACTCATTACCCAGAAGAACCTCACTCTTCTGGTTTTTCTTTTACCTTGTCTAGTCACTTCTGCTCATCTCTTGGTTTTTGGTTGCTTCTCATCTCCTGGTCCCCTGAATGATGATGAGGTATATACCCTTCCCTTCCTTATTTCTCACCTATTTTTCTTATTCATCACTGTCTGACCCTGTAAATATTTAACTTATTCATTCATTCATATTAGTTTACCCTACTGAAGTATTTTCTTCATGAAGGTGAATAGTCAATTCTGTCCCCTACTCTATATCCGGCACCTGTTAGACCTAGATCCTTTCTGTTCCTGGAATTACTACAGCAACATCTTGTGCAGCTTATGCTCAAGTGCTCAGTCATGTTTGACTCTTTGTGACCCCAAAAATGAATGTTACCGTTGTTAAATGAATGTTACCGTTCCGCACAGGTAGGAAGACATTAGCTAAAAATTACTATAATGAAGAATCAGATTTGTTTGCTTTTTTTCTTTCCTAGTAAATGATATGACCTATATTANCCCCAAAGATGAATGTTACCGTTGTTAAATGAATGTTACCGTTCCGCACAGGTAGGAAGACATTAGCTAAAAATTACTATAATGAAGAATCAGATTTGTTTGCTTTTTTTCTTTCCTAGTAAATGATATGACCTATATTAAAACTCCTGCAGTCCGAATCTAGAGCCCAGTCATAATTATGCGCTCTGAGGTCTGCTGTGAAGATAGTTGGAATAGAGCCAGATTAGAAGAAAAAGGGATGAGCCGAGCTGCTAGTGGTCTAGTTCCTGGCCTATCCTTAACTTTTCTGTGTGACCTTGAACAAATGGCTTACTTTTTTGAGTTTGATTTCCTCATCTGTAAAATGCAGACTATAAGCTCTATGTTATCTAATTCTTTCATAACCTTAGTAATTTTTCGTTGTGTAATTGTGAGATTTTATGCCAAGGTTTAATGTACCTAAGAAGTACAAAGAATACATCCAATGTAAAGATTGCTCCTATAATTTATGTTAGTCAAACTGAGAACACAAAGTTCTGCTTCAGTGTGTCGAATGCGCCTTGGTCACTTAGGCCATGCAGCTTTGGAACTCTGGTTTAGACAGGCAGACAGGAGAGTTGTTGTGCATCCTGCTTGAGTGATAACGATGGACTTTTGAGAAAACTGAGCTAAGAAATAGGAAGTCTAGAAGGTTAAATAAGTGATTTGGACAGGTAAGGAGGATTTTAAAATCAGGCAGGGGAATTTTCTGTTACGGATATAATGAAAGTACTGTGTGGAAGAGAGTCCAACATGGGTGTTTTTGAGGAAGGGGAGATTGGAGTTAAGTAAATTGCATAAGAGGGCTTCCCAGATGGCTCAGCAGGTGAAGAAGCTGCCTGCCAGTGAAGGAAACATAAGAGATGTGCGTTCAATCCCTGCGTCAGGAAGGTCCCTTAGAAGAGAAGTGGCAACCCACTGCAGCATTCTTGCCTAGAAAATTCCAGGCAGAGGAGCCTGGCAGGCTGTAGTCCATGGGGTCACAAAGAGTCGAACATGACTGAGCAGTTGAGCATAAGCTGCATAAGATGTTGCTGTAGTAATTCCAGGAACAGAAAGGGTCTAGGTCTGTTTTAGTCTGGCAGCAGTGGTGATGGGGGTGAAGGGGTAGATGAGAGGAGGGAAGAATCCCAGGATCTGGTGATTGATTGGATATAGAAGAATCAAGGAAGCAGAGAATTATGATCTGAGGTTTTAACCAGGGTTACCAGGGCATTTTCTATCAGGATATTACGATGTTTTAGGAGCGGTGGCTGGAGGAAGGACTCTAATATGAATGGATGGAGTATACAGGTTAAGATTCAGAAGTTCTTTAGGGCAGAGGATTTCAAGCTTTTCTCTTTTTTTCCCCAAAGGAAGTGTTATATGAAGACACAATATGTAAAAACGCATGAAAGTGAACCTGATTTGGTTGGAGCGAAGGCAGAAGTTGGTGAGAGATGTCACCAGTATCTTGCTGGCTGGTCCTCCTCTTGGTCTTTGAGGCATCTTGTTGAATCTGAGGGCTCTGATGAGTAGAGTCAGAAACCATTGAAGTCAATCATCTGTAAATGTTCTTCTAGGTTGAATATCTAGTGACCCGAGAATCTGTTATATCCTCTGAATCTTTTAGTTGTCAACATCTTCCTGTGTCTCTTTGACTTAGTATTTAGCAAATCTTTATTATTTCCCACTTTTGTGTCATCCCTGGGGAATGGTAGAATACTAAAGAGTCGCTTCGCAATGAAACCTCGCAGTTTATTATAGCAAGCCACCACTTAAAAGATAATAAAAAGCCATCAAATAACTCTTAAGTGTAATCCATAGAGTGTTGTGACAGAGAGGTACCAGTTAATCTAAGCTTGTAAGAATATCTTGCGTTGTCGAGGGACTCAGGTGAGGGATGATCAGGGAGGCCTTTTTTGTGAATGTTACAGTGGGGCTTGTTGGAGATAAAGAGCCAAGAGAGCAGGTTTTGTCTGAGGAACTGAGAGGAGTCCTTCCCTGGAGGCAGGGGCTCATGTAAGGCTGGGGAAGAACAAGGTCAAACTGAAAATACAGATAAGCACCAAATCAGTGCTTGTCATGTTGAAGATTGTAGACTTCATTCTGAGAGTGCTGGTAATCCGCTGAAAGGTTTTTCATTGAGGGGTACAATGACCTGATTTACGTTTTAAACAGACCAGCCTGGCAGAGAATTGGTTTCTTGTGAGGGTGAGATGGAAATGGGGACCAGGAGATACAGGGAGACCACCTGGGAGACCGAAGAAGTAGTTCAGGTGAGAGATGCTGTGTCTGAGCCGTGGGGGCTGGTACTTGGGAGCTAGTGATGAATACCATGATGAATAAGATCTGTTTGGGAGGCAGTTAACAGGAATTGGTAACAGTTCAGCTGCAGATTGTAAGAGAGAGAACATGTCATTGATGACACCTTAGATTTTGATCTGAATAGTTGGATAAATGTTAATGTCATTTATTAATTTCATGGCCTGTGCCTCCTTTTGTATTTGTTTTTCGTGTTGCTTTCACGTGTCATTTTTCAGTTCCTTCTCTCCCCTCCGTACCTTTGTTCATCACCATCTCCTCCATGCCTTTATGACCTCTACCTGGTGGCTCAGACAAAGAATCTGCCTGCACTGTGGGAGACCTGAGTTCAGTTCCCGGGTTGCAAAGACCCCCTGAAGAAGGAAATGGCTCCCCACTCCAGTATTCTTGCCTGAGAGAATTCTATGGACAGAGGAGCCTGGAGGGCTACAGTTCATACGGTGGCAAAGAGTCAGACATGACTGAGCAATTAATACTTTCACTTTCTATGCACTTAAAATGACTGTTTCTCCTGGGTTTTAATTCAAATTGAAACCTTCCTCCACACCATGGTGCGAAACTTCCATCTTGGAGTCTACCATCCATGATGATGTTACCAGTAGTTTTGTATTCTCTCTCTTACAGTCTTATATTTGATGTTGCTTTGTAATTTTCTCTGTTATTATATGCACGCACATACATTTGTAGGGTTTCCCCAATTTGCATTGTAATTTCCTTCTGCTTTATGAATGTTTGCATCTGAAAATCAGAGTAAAAGGTACAAATACCCCTCTGCTATAACAATTCATTCTTAAGTACATTACATACAATTCTATCTGGTTTATAAATGTTGTATTTATGTTGTTGAGAACCATTAATTTCCTTCTTTAGGTAAATACTCTAAATTGAATAGAAAGATACTTCAAAACAGGGATTTTGTTGAGAGGAGAGGTGATAGCATACAAGACTTTATGAAGTTAGCTGTTAAGAAAGGCTTATGGACAAAGGTATTTAGTCAATCTTCCTAAATTGGTCATTTGACAGCTTTCTGGAAAAGATAATTGTTTAAAACCAATCTGAGTAAGTTTTCATTAATGTTGTAAAAACTTTTGAATTTACTATTAGATAAATAGTAATCTTAGATTTTTGTTATTATAGATTTTTGCTTTTTAAAATGTTTCATCAAGAAGTGCATACAGCCTTCACTATTTTCCTTTCTTCTCTTTATCCTTTCTCTCATAGTAATTACTTTTATTTTAATACACCCTCAATCTGAAACTTCTTTGAACTCATTTCTTAATTATCTGAAATATAATTTTGTAGATATTCCAGTAAGAGTATCATCGTTAATTCAAANCAGCCTTCACTATTTTCCTTTCTTCTCTTTATCCTTTCTCTCATAGTAATTACTTTTATTTTAATACACCCTCAATCTGAAACTTCTTTGAACTCATTTCTTAATTATCTGAAATATAATTTTGTAGATATTCCAGTAAGAGTATCATCGTTAATTCAAAGATGCCTAGGCCATGTTTTAATACTGCATATTTATTTTTAATTTATAATTATTGAGTAGGTCAAAAGAAAAGTAAAATTTTGAAAACTGATCAAATTCATTTTTGCATCTTATTTGCAAACTTTGTCTCTATTTGAGAAGATACAGTCAAAGGGAAATTAAAAGTGAATTCACATTGATCTTAAAATATATAATATATGCCATTTTACGAAGTTGTGTGAAGGTCAGTTAAAATCAAGTGGAGTTTCAGAAACATTGGAAATAACTGATCTAAAACGTTGATTAGGTATGCATATGATACTGTTTTTTAACATGTTAACATAATTTGAAAATTTGAACTCTATTTTATGAGCTTAACTAGTTGTAAATTAAAGTAAAACAAAATAAAACTACAATATTTTAAAAACTAAGCATAAGGCAGTTTGGTAAAGTTTAAGAACATGAATGTTTTAGTTGGAACAGATGTGAAAGACATATTATTTTAAAGGAAAATGAGGTCCGCAGCTATCTGTTTGGAAATGTCTTTCAATTACAGTGGCGTCCGTGAATGTTGGATCTGAATGAAGATTTGGCTAGAACTTTTCTATATCCTATTCTGTATTTCCTTTTGAATAAGAAATAGCATGTGTGAGATACATTTACTATAATCCATTCCATACTGTGTAATAAAAATTCTGTGAGGAATGATTATGCATGGTATGAAATTAGCCCGATTATATGTTCTTTTCACTTTTAGCTAGCTAGTATTTTAAAGTTTATATAAATGTTATAGAGTGTGTTGATACATTAATTTATTTTTCAAAATGGGAATATGGAGTAACTTACTCTCATTATAGATAATCACATTCCATTGGTGGTGTAACTTCCTATATTTAGCCAAGCACGAAACACTGTTCACTGCAAAGAAAAGTAAGTGCCTTACCTAAGTGGACAAGGGCCTGAGCAATTAGAAATGGATCCTTGCTGAATAAGATGTTCAGGGGAATTGCTGAACAGGAGTGTTTGCATTTAGCAATTCTTGTTTTAAATTCTAGAATGGCCCTCAGTTTTTTAAAATGTAGGATAACTGAGTTGAAAAGGGTAACTTTTAGTTCACATTAAAACTAATCTGAAGGACTTCCCTGGTGGTGAGTGGTTAAAATTTTCTGCTTCCAGTGTAGGGGTCATGGGTTCGATCCCTGATTGAGGAATGAAGATCCCATGTGCCATACAGTGGGGCCAATAAATAAGTAATAAATNTTCATGTCAATGTATGGCAAAACCAATACGGTATTGTAAAGTAAAATAAAGTAAAAATTTAAAAAAAAAGAAGAACCTTGGCAAGCAGGTGTTTTATAAGATACACTGGCTGCCATGACCAAAGGCCAGGACTCAGAGTTAACATTCTGCTATTAATCCTATCACTTTGTAGACCAAATACTTAGAATAATTCTCTTTTCTTGATAATATCTTTGGAGGGAGACCTTGACCCAGCACTCAAGCAAAATCTCTTTAAACTATCCCCAGCATTCCAAAAGCCACAATAAAACAAACAACTAAAACCCAATCAGTGAATATTTAAAAGAGTTTTAAGGAGAAAGATACCCAGATCAGGATACGTATATAAGAAAAAACAAGCAATGTTAAGTTTCTTACCTAAAATACGTAGCAATGCAGAGAATTACCACCAACATAGGATAATATATATAGAACCCATCTGCAATAAAGGATAAAACTTTCATGGAACCCATAATCTGAGAAGCAAGAAAAAAATTTAGTTAAATCAGTACAGCTCTATATATTTCATTCTTTTTCATCATTATAAAATTTATCCATAACCAGCTATAGCAATAAATTTGGAGTTTTCAAAAAAGTAGAAATGAAGCAGTAAATAGACTGATTTTTAAGTCCTTATCACAAGAGGAAAAAAATTGTGACTGTGAGGTGATGAATGTTAACTAAACTTACTGTGATAACTATTTCACAATATATACATATACTAATTATGTTGTACACCTTAAAATAATACGTTATGTGTCTATTATATCTTGATATAGCTTATTTTCTCCTAAGAAATTAATATAAATATCACTGAAAATCATCAGTTACATTAAGACCATAAACATAAAGGTTAATATTATCATAGGTCAGGTTTGTGAATATGCTTAGCTGGACCAAAAAAATTTTGTTTATAATAAAACAAAAGCAATATTACCTTTACCCAGTCATTAGTAACTACATATACAATGTGTAAAAGTTCAAGTAATTTTTTAAAAGATTCTAATAATGCAATAGAACTGTTTGCCAGCAGTAAAAAGAAATTTCATAATAAAAGCATCCCATATAGATAATGAATCTAAAGAACTCTTTTTCACCATACTTACAGACGTATAAGCAGTTGGCTGTGTATTTTGGTGAGAGATGGATGAATCCATGTGGGTCAAACCCAAGAAATTAAGACACAAAGGAGGAGTCAAACGGCAAAATAACCTGCAATAAAGCATAAACAAACACAATATATAAGAATAAAGCAGCAACACACATTTTATGTTATCTTGAAATACACTGAGAATGTTTCAGATCACTGTATTATTCTCATCTATTTGTATTTTGAATTCTTAATATGAACTGCCCTAACTTGGAAGACATCCTGAAAGTCCTATTAATACCACAGTCTCCTGAAAAACATCAACACCTACAAAACAAAACTCCAGCCTCAGGATGCCTCCTTTGGTGAGGTTTGCCACTGCTTTATCACAACAATTTGTAGAGTGGTTTTGTATGTGACTCTTCTGTACAATTCAGCTCAATCCTCAAGATGAATTGTACTCAGTACATAAAATATCTGAAGTTGTAACACATTATGTCAACTCTGACAACTACAGATATAAGTAATTGTTGGAGCTCAGTTTTTTTAATTATATTTTATTTTTTAAATCAGAGGATAATTACTTTACAATACTGTGACAGCTTTTGCCATATATCAGCATGAATCAGTGTTAGGCACACATGTCCCCTCCCTCTTGAACCCCTTTCCCACACCCTTCCCCATCCCACCCATCCAGGTTGTCACAGAGCACCGGGCTGGGCTGTTATGCGGCAGCTTCTCACTGGCTCCCATTTTACATGTGGTAATGTGTATGTTTCAGTGCTTTTCTTTCCTATCATCCTGCGCTCTCCTTCCCCACTGTGTCCAAAATGTCTGTCCCCTTTGCTGCCCTGCAAACAGGATTGTCAGTACTATCTTTCTAGATTCCATGTATATGTTTTAACATATATTTGTCTATCTTTTTCTGATTTACTTCACTCTGGACAATAGGCTCTAGGTTCATCCACCTCATTAGAACTGACTCAAATGCACTTCTTCCTATAGCTGAGTAATATCCCATTGTGTATATATACCACAACTTCCTTATCCATTCATCTGTCAGTGGCCATCTAGGTTGCTTCCTTGTCTTAGGTATGGTAAATAGTGCTGCAATGAACATTGCAGTACATGTGTCTTTTTTGATTCTGGTTTTCTGAGAGTATACGCCCAGTAGTAGACTTGCTGGGTTGTACGGTAGCTTCATTCCTAGATTTTAAAGGAATTTCTATACTGTTTTCCAGGCTTCCCTAGTAGCTCAGCTGGTAAAGAATCCTCCTGCAACGCAGGAGACTCTGGTTCAATTCCTGGGGCAGGAAGATCCCCTGGAGAAGGAATAGGCGACCCACTCCAGTATTCTTGGGCTTCCCTAGTGGCTCAGACAGTAAAGAATCTGCCTGCAATGCGGAAGACTTGGGTTCAATCCCTGGGTTAGGAAGATCCCTGGAGGAAGGCATGGCAACCCATTCCAGTATTTTTGTCTGGAAAATTCCATGGGCAGAGGAGCCTGGTGGGCTATAGTTCACGGGGTCGCACAGAGTTGGACAAGACTGAGCAACTAAGTATAGCAGCACAGCATGCTGTTCTCCATAGTGGCTATATCAATTTGCATTCCCACCAACAGTGTAAGAGTGTTCCCTTTTCTCCATAACCTCTCCAGCATTTATTGTTTGTATACTTTTTGATGATAGCCATTCTCACTGGAGCCAGCTGATACCTTATTGTAGTTTTTATTTGCATTTCTCTAATAATTTTGAGCTTCATTGAGCATTTTATCATGTGTTTATTAGCCATCTGTATGTCATCTTTGGAGAAATGTCTGTTTAGCTCTTCTGCTCACTTTTATACTAGGCTGTTTGTTTTTCTGGTATTGAGCTGCATGAGCTGCTTATATACGTAGGAGATTAATTTTTTTGTCAGTCGTTTTGTTTGCTATTAATTTTTCTCATTCTGAGGGTTGCTTATAGCTTCCTTCATTGTGAAAAAGTTTTTAAGTTTAATTAGGTCTTATTTGTTTATTTTTATTTCCATTGTCTAGGAGAACATAGAGGCTCTTGCTGTGGTTTATGTCAGAGTGCTCTGTCTATTTTCCTTTAAAGTTTTATAGTTTTTGGTTTAACATTTAGGTCTTTAATCCATTTTGAGTTTATTTTTGTGTATGATGTTAGAAAGACATTCTAACTTCATTCTTATACAGGAAGCTGACCAGTTTTCCCAGCACCACTTGTTGAAGAGACTGTCTTCAGAGATTGTGTATTTTTGCTCGCTATGTCAAAGATAAGGCGCCCAGAGGTGTGTAGAATTATCTCTGGACTTATCTTTTTCCTTTGGTCTATATTTCTGTTTTTGTACCAACATCTCTCCCTTGTTCATGCCATCTTCGATGTCCTTCATCAGTGTCTTACAGTTTTCTACATCAAGTCTTTTGTCTCTTTAGATAAATTTATTCCTAAGTATTTTATTCTTTTTATTGCAGTGGTGAATGGGATTGTTTCCTTAATTTCCTTTTCTAATTTTTCATTGTTAGTATATAGGAATCCAAGGGATTTCTGTGTACTCATTTTATATCCTGAAATTTTACTATATTCATTGATTAGCTCTAGTAACTTTCTGGTGGCATCTTTAGGGTGTTCTATGTAGAGAATCATGTCATTTACAAACAGTGAGAGCTTTACTTCTTTTCCAGTCTGGATTCCTTTTATTTCTTCTTCTTCTTCTCTGATTGTGATGGCAAGGACTTCCAAAACTATGCTGAGTAACAGTGGTAAAAGTGGGCACCCTTGTCTTGTTCTTGAGTTTAGAGGAAATGCTTTCAGTTGTTTACCACTGAGGATAATGTTTGCTGTAGGTCTGTCATATATAGCCTTTATTATGTTGAGGTATGTTCCTTCTATGCCTACTTTCTGGAGAGTTGTGACCAGATAAAAAGAGAACCTTACAAAACAAAGAGCTGGAGAACAGGAAAAGATGAAAATGAAAAGAGGGTATGAATATAAAGAGGTGATGAGTTATTTTGTGGTGACAGAATAGTTCTGTATCTTGATTATGGTGGTGGTTACAGGAATCTACACATACACACACAAATGAATAAAGTAAAAAAAACAGTGAGAACTAATAAAGTCTGTTGTGGTCTAGTTAACAGTAATATGTCTGTGTAAATTTTTTGCTTTTGATATTGTACAACAGCAGTATAAAATGTCTCCACTGGGGGAGGCTGGGTGAAGGTTACCAAAATTCTGTATTGCATTTGCAACTTCCTTTGAATCTATAATTATTTGGGGAAAATAGGTTAAAAAAAAAGTCTTAGAGATGCTTCAGTTATCGATTCCTCTTGAAGTTCCCAAAGTCCAGCCCTAAAAACGTAATATAACTAGTTTAATAATATGGATAAACAATAGATTGTGCACTTTAGCCCGAGCTGGAGCCATCTCTCTAAAATTCTGCTAAATCTCTTAGCAAAAATCATTCTTTTGGTCTTCTTAGTCCTCCACAATTCAGTGTGAGACCACTGATTTTTCTGATTCTCAGAACACTTCCTAGACTTAAGTCTCTAAAATCTCAAATGTTTCTATTATTACTATTTACTGACTTCTAATTGGTAAATCAAGACTCACTATGCCCTTCTTTTCCTTTCTAGTCTAGCATATCTATTTTAACCCTAAACTTCAAGCAGGATTTAGCTAGCAATCAACAAGCATTAAGCTACTAGCTCATAGAAATATAGGTGTTAGTTAAAGAGCCATAATCAATAAGAAATAAAAGAGACATTCATGTAATGGAAACATTTTCCTTGTTTCTAGACACAGTCTACTTACATGCCACTGAAAAGAAGGCTATAAGCATCAGTCTGGTGATGTGAAGCCAGGTAGTAATAGTTAAATACACGAATCCTGAACACAGTAGAATAAACACAGATGCTGAGGAAGAAGATGGAAAGAAAGCAAGCAATCTGAAAAAAACAAAACAAAAACCGAGTTTCAGACTAACAGACTTCAGTACTTTATATACTATTATAAGCATTATCTTTTCATTCCAACTAACATTTATTGACATTCTAAAATTTAAACACAGTAATAGTAGCTTTTTAACCACCTAAGAAAATGAAATTATGAGGAAAAAATCTAGATCTTAATCAGTCCCACATCCTATCCATAAGTTTCAAATCTACCTTCTGAAGTGAGCCTGTTCTCTCATTCCTTTGGGAACTCTTCACATGAAGACTATAACTTATCTAGCTTCACTGGCATCAGTTCAGTCAATCGCTCAGTCATGTCCAACTCTTTTTGACCCCATGAGTTGCAGCACGCCAGGACTCCCTGTCCATCACCAACTCCCGGAGTCCACTCAGACTCGCGTCCATCGAGTCAGTGATGCCATCCAGCCATCTCATCCTCTGTCATCCCCTTCTCCTGCCCCCATCCCTCCCAGCATCAGAGTCTTTTCCAATTAGTCAACCCTTCGCATGAGGTGGCCAAAGCACTGGAGTTTCAGCTTTAGCATCATTCCTTCTGAAGAAATCCCAGGGCTGATCTCCTTCACTGGCATAAAGTGGATCAAAATATTCTCATAAAAATATTGTACACTATTTCACATCTTTTCATCTCTCTTCAAATACAGTTCTTAGTTTTTATAGTCTGGGTAAAATAATGAAGCTCATTTTTGGAAATCTGAATAATAATACTGTGGGGAACTTCACTGCTTTCATTATTACTAGAAGAAATATGTGGAGAAAAGATACGACAATTAAGGATTAAACTTAAACCACAACTGGCATTTATTTATGACACATATAAAATAAACTGACCTCGATATAAATGTAATTGTATGTTTTTTCAGCCAGCTGTATGAAGACTGCAAAGAGGGATAAGACAGGTCTAGTGCTAAAGAATGTGCACTCTGACCACACAACTATCATGGAGAATATGGACAACACCACAGCAAGTACCCGATAAAACCAGGGTCGCAAAAGACATTCCCAGTACCATTCTGTAAAATAAAAAGAAAAAAATTATTAGGAAAACCATAAAGAAGCAACAGTGTATTTATAGTGTTTCAAAATTCCTCCACACAAGATACATAACTGCAAAGAGACATACTGGTAGAAACAAGCAGACACCATCCTAAACAAATGATCACCAGTAACAACAAACTGATATTATGGGCCTCCTGCTCTGAGAACACAACATCACTGCTGAGGTATTCCTGCCAAAAATGCGGAACCTGCAACTGATCATGAGGAAACATCAAACTCAAATTGGTGTAAGTCAAAAAACACAATTATAATTCAACTCTGCATTGGTGAAAATATACACTTTCCATCAGGAAAATGATCAGCATCAAACTTTGAAATGTATATTAAAAATTACATACCAACTGTAGGATTATAAAAATATTGAATAAATCTATTTTCTGGTTCTGGTGATTGAAAGGTATGAACAAACTGACAAGTAGAACTTGTTTCATTTTTTGCTACATCTTCTAGATAAAATGCTTGTTCCAAAAGAATCTGCCATTGTACTTGAGTTCGACGATGTCTCTGAACTGAATAAATCACCTAAAAAAGACAGCAGGGGGTATACCTGTCAGTGTTCTGAAACAACAGTGATTCAACTCCCCACTAAGGAGCATGTTTTGGTTGTCACAACAACAGGAAAGTGCTAATGGCATTTACTGGGTGGGGCTGAGGATATTAATATTCGGTAATATATGTAACAGTTTGCTCAGTGAATAATTCTCCTCCCCAAATGCCAACAGTACTCCTGCCAAGAAACAGAAAGTTAAAACACTTCCAAGAATAATGATAAGGACAAGATCAAAGGAAGTTTCTGATATACATTCACTCAAAACTCCTTTTTTGTGGGCAGTAAATCTAACTAAAATCATCAGAAGGTAAAAAGGCTATATAAAGTTACCTGTTTATGTAGTTTTACCAGACTTTTTTCACTTGGGTAGGTATTATGCTTTTCATCAAAATCTTCATAATCATCCATGTTCCTGCACATTTTTTCCTGATACTCTATAGGGCACTAAAAGGAACAAGTAGAGTTTTAGAAATTTTATTTGAAAAAAGATAAAAAATTTTATTTTTGTTAAGAATCTTTCATTCTTAAGCATATCTAACTTTTCTGCAAATATCTTCCAGAGGTGGAGTCACCTACCCTATTAATCATTTAATACACCAATGAACTTGGGCAAGTTAGTTAACCTCCATAAATAGGTCTCAAAAGATAGCAAATATAAGAGAAATGATTAGAAAATTGCTTCTCATGACTGTCATCTTAGTTAAAAGAAACACTAGCTAATGATTAGTATGACAGATTTAAAACAAGGGAAAAGAACTGAACAGCCATATGCAAAAAATTAAAAAAAAAATGAAACTAGACCACAATTGCACACCATATATAAAACTCAACCCCAAATCAATTAAAAACTTGAATGTAAGACCTGAAATCATAAAAATTCCAAAATATAGGCAGGATGCTCTCTGATATAACTCTGAGCAAATATCTTTCTAGATATGTCTCCTCAGGCAATGGAAGCAAAAGCAAAAATAAATATGATTACATCAAACTAAAAAGCTTTTATATAGCAATGGAAACCATCAACACAGTGAAAAGACAACCTACCAAATGAGAGAAGAATTTCAAACAATATATCCAATAAGAGATGAATATATATGGAGAAGGCAATGGCACCCCACTCCAGTTCTCTTGCCTGGAAAATCCCATGGATGGAGGAGCTTGGTAGGCTGCAGTCCATGGGGTCGCTAAGAGTCGGGCATGACTGAGCGATTTCACTTTCACTTTTCACTTTCATGCATTGGAGAAGGAAATGGCAACCCACTCCAGTGTTCTTGCCTGGAGAATCCCAGGGATGGGGGAGCCTGGTGGGCTGCGGTCCATGGGGTTCCTAGGAGTCGGGCATGACTGAGTGACTTCACTTTCACTTTTCACTTTCATGCATTGGAGAAGGAAATGGCAACCCACTCCAGTATTCTTGCCTGGAGAATCCCAGAGGAGCCTAGTGGGCTGCCGTTTATGGGGCTGCACAGTTGGACATGACTGAAGTGACTTAGCAGCAGCAGCGGCATACAAAATATATAAAGAACTCATATAATTCAACAATGAATAATCTGATTGAAAAATGGGCAGAGAAGCTAAATGGATATTTCCCAAAGAAGACATACAGGTGGCCAACAAGTACTTGAAAAGATGTTCAACATCACTAATTATTAGAGAAATGCAAATCAAAACAGCTATTATCAAAATGATAAGAAATAACAAGTGTTGGTGAAGGTGTGGAAACCTCAGACACGATTGGTGAGAATGTAAATTGATGCAGGCCACTATGGAAGATAGTATGGTGAGTCCTCGAAAAATTAAGAATAGAATTACCATATGATCTAACTATCTCACTTCTGGGATTTTATCTAAAGAATAAGAAAATAGTAATCCTAAAAGATATCTGTACCCCTAGGATCACTGCAGCATTATTTACAATAGCCAAGAAACAACCTAAGTGCCCATCAATGAATGAATAAAGAAGATGTAGTATATGTGTACATACACACACACATGCATGCACATACACAGTGGAATACTACTCGGCCATCAAAAAGGGCAAAATCTTGCCATTTGCAACACAGATAGACCTGGAGGGTATTATGCTAAGTGAAATAAGTCAGATAAAGAAAAACACTATATGATTTAACTCATATGTGGAGTATAAAAAACTAATAAACTAACAAAACAAAATAAATGAATAAAGCAAACTAAACAAAAACAAATACTGATACAGAGAAAAAAGTAGTAATAAGGATAGGGAAAAATGGGTAAAGGGGTTCTACTGTATGGGTAACTGATGGAAAATAAATTTTGGTGGTGAGGATGGTATAGGGTATATAGAAGTAGAAATATAATGTACACACAAAACTTAAAATATGTCATAAATCAATGCTACTTGAATTTAAAAAAGACTTACATATAAGTCTTTAAAAATAAACATAGGAAAAGGAATAGTTCAGTAGTTCTATGGTTGCTGAGAAGATAACTGGGAAACTCATTTATGGAATAATCATTTTTGGAAGTATACGAATACCTCCAATTCAATACTAAGGCATCAAAATCTTAATTGTATAGTTTCTTTTTAAATATCTATATGAAATATCTTACAATATCATTTATTTTATGAAAAATGCTTATAAAATAACATGTACAAAGCTGCTTAAAAGTGATTACTGAGAACTTAGTTTAGTTTCTTACAGGAGATATGCCTTTAGTGACTACATTTAATGACATTTTTACAACCTATAAACATCCATCTCCATCACTGTGTCACAGCAATAATTTTACATTATTTAACATAATCTCTATAGCCACATTTCAATGGAAAATACTGCCAATAAATAATGTTAAACATATAATAATGAACAAACTTTATGTACAAATTACTATTTACTGTTAACATAAAAATGGAAAAGGCTCGAAGACATCAATCATACGCTGTTTGTATACTTTTCTGATGCTTTTATTATAGTATTAATTATGTAGATTTATATTTCAAAAGAAAGTAGATGAGAATATTATTTAACTACCTTTTTAAGTATTGTGTCAACACATTTTCTCAGTGGGTGGTTATACTTGATGCTCTCATTCACTTTACGAACTTCCTATAAGAACAGTAAGAGAAATAAAAATATTTCCATTTCTACAGGTGTTTCAAATCAGGATGCTCTAGGTATTATATATATTCTCACAAGTTTAGTAACAACCTAAATTGTGCAGCATATAAAACTCAGAGTTCCATCTCTGAATAAAAGTTCTTAATGACAAAAATAAAAATATAAAATTATAGAACAAATTTATCTACACCCTCACACTTTCTATAAATTTCTAAGTTTACTGCCTTATCATTTGGTATACAAAGATGAATATGCATTAGAAAAACTCATGAACGATCTGTCAAACTTTGAAATTCTAAAAGAACAAGACTTTGTTCTTCCACCTTTCTCCTCAAGCTCAGTTATCTCATTATCCAAAATGCAGCAAAGAAACCAGAAGAAGCAGAACAGGCTAAAAATATCACAAAGCACCTGCTCCTTTCCAACAACAGAGTACTTTCAACAGTCACAACTAATGATTCATTCCACATTTTTAAGATTAAGAGTACATTATATGTCAGCACTGTCCTAGTTGAAAGGTCACCACAATCCATACTGGAGGGTGGAGTGGGAAGACATGGTGTTGTAAGTCTTTCACTAAGATTACAGTGTGGTGAAGAGATAAATAAACAATTTAAAGAGTAAGAAAGGCATGAAGGCATTAAGCAAGGGAATCTTTAGAAGTACTAGTTCTCAAAAGAATCGCAATATCCTATAATACTACAGGAAATTTTTTAAAAGTTGGAACCACTTTTCTAGGAAGAAGAAACAGTATATTCAAAGGCTGGGAGGCAAGAGTGAACCAACCAGGATATTAAAAAGAACATTCTGATTACAGGGCAGAGAATGGCCTTAAGGGATGCAAAGCTGGAGGCAGAGAAACCATAGGGTGTATAGACAAAGCTGTTAAAAAATAAAATATATATGGAAAAAAATATTTTCCTTAATATATGAAGCGTTTTAAAAAATCAACAGAAAAATGGGAAGCTATAGAGGAAATGCCACTGGCCAATAAATAACTGAAAAAAATATTCAATCTCACTAAAAAAAATACAAGTTTTAAAAATAAGGACAGTTTTCTTGCAAAATTATAAAAAATTGCTATTTTGTAATGAGGTAAGACTGTAGGGGGAAAGGCCTCCTATATACAATAAAATGTCAAATAACTTATTTGGAAAATAACTTAGCAATATCCACCAAAATTTAAAATATGCAGACCCATGAATAATCTGTACCAACAGACATTGCTCCTGTCAAAGAGCTTAGCTGAGTGAAGAAAACAGCAGGTATGATTCAAACAGAAATGGTGTGAAAACTGCTCTATAATCTAACATGGAAAATTTTCTGATGAACTGATTATTTAAACTGAGATAAAAAGCTAAACTGAGGATAGGAGTCAGCCAACCAAAGGAAAGAGTAAGAATATTCCAGACAGAGGGACAGCATGTATGAAAGTCTCCAAGCAAAGAGAACAAGGAGTTTCAGGAAAGTGAAAGAAATCCAGTGACTAACAGGTAAGGAGAGTAATGGTCTGAGTACTGCTTGATCAGGTTGAAGAGTAAGAGCAAAGTACTCCAGAAGGCCTTAGCAGCAGTTCATTTTGAGGTCAATGAACAGGCCTAAAAACAAAATGAAAAGATTTGGCTTTTTAAAAGGTGCTTGAAGTAATTATTACAATTTTCCATTCTAAGCTACCTTAAAGTTCTGTTGACTTGTTACCATAACTTTGAATATAAACTATAGTCTGTTTTTATTTCGTTAATGAAAGTATTTTTCCTCTAAATTCTTTAGCTATAATAGCTTATTATATAAAAGTTAAGTTTAAAATATCGATATTGGCTATACCTTATGAGTTTAAATTCCTTCAAAGTTCATAATTTCTATAAAATGCAAAAAGTACTTGAAATAGTAGCTTATTTTCTTCATATAAAATAACATAATTTGAATTCTGTCATTATTGTATCATTATAGTCAACTCAACAGAATTTGAACTCTGTCATTACTGTGTCATTATAGTCAACTCTTCACCAGACAAAATACATCAAATCAGACTTTTAAGGCAATTTTCAGTGGAAATAAGTAGCTGTTTTTCCCTCTCCAAAATCATCTGCCTCAAAAAATGACAGCAGGTAGAGGTGACCTCTGGCCATCTAGCAAACATCTTTTTTGAATGATTTGACATGGCTTGTAAGCTTTATTAATGGTGCAAAGAAAAGAAACAGACACACAAGATATACATAATTCACTCCATGGAAAACATATCAGAAAACACTAAACTGGTTTTTATAAAACATATTTGGGAGATTTTACGGATAGCTGAAAAATATAATTAATAATTACCCCCTAAAAAGGTGACTGTGATCTGTTAAAAGATGCATTCAAAACCAGTGTATTTCAAGTTTTCTCTCAAACTAAGTTATCAATAGTCTCATTCCATGCTTTATTCTGCACAACTCCAACTGATTGGTTATCCTAAACCATATACAAGGTGTCAATGATTTCTCACTGCTTTCAAAATATAGTCTGGAATTCAGTCTGACTTTCAAGGCTCTCCCTGGCTGTATATCTTTCAAACTTTACAAACTTTATATTTTACCTTATGCTTAATTAGTTTGGTTTAAAAATCTCCTGATATCTGAGCAGAATGCTGTCAGCTATGAAAATTCTACACTTCCTTCAAGGCCCAGGTCATATTTCACTTCCTCCATTTCATCTCCTTCACTGATCGCTACTCTGAAGCGAAACTTCTCAACACTAGAGCATGCATCATTTACACTGCATTTGCTATAAACTGCAAGGAATTGTACAATTTTGTACTCTAGACAGTTAGTATCCTAACAGCATATTAAAAAGCAGAGACATTACTTTGCAGACAAACGTACAGTTAGTTAAAGCTATGGTTTTTCCAGTAGTCATGTATGGATGTGAGAGGTGGACCATAAAGAAGGCTGAGCGCCAAAGAATTGATTCTTTTGAACTATGGTGTTGGAGAAGACTCCTGAGAGTCCCTTGGACTGCAAGGAGATCCAACCAGTCCATCCTAAAGGAAATCAGTCCTGAATATTCATTGGAAGGACTGATACTAAAGCTGAAGCTCCAGTACTTTGGCCACCTGATGCAAAGAACTGACCCATTTGAAAAGACCCTGATGCTGGGAAAGACTGAGGGCAGGAGGAGAAGGGGCCGACAGAGGATGAGATGGTTGGATGGCATCACCAACTCAATGGACATGGGTTTGGGTGAAATCCAGGAGCTGGTGATGGACAGGGAGGCCTGGCGTGCTGCAGTTCATGGGGTCGCAAAGAGCTGGACACGACTGAGTGACTGAACTGAACTTATATCAGATATACTCAATTTTAAAAGTGCTTTCTTATTCACATGGAAAATGTTCTCTTATCTAAAATGTTTTAAATCCCTCGCACCTTAAACCTATACTAAAATAGCAAAGAAGGCATCAATTCCAATCCTTAATTTACCACAGCCTATTTTTAAGTACAGGACTCCTACATAAAAACAACTGTAACAAAATCTATCTTTATTAAGATACTGAAAGTTCCTCCCCAAATTTCTGTTGTTTAAACCACCCAGTTCACAGATCTAGAATAATAAACTGCATTTAATTTATACTTGGCGAAGGAATTTTGAATAAACTTGTGAAATCTATATTCCTTAAATATGAAGAACTGAATTTTAATATCAACTTTTGAGAGGAATGCTATCAAATGATCTTTCAATTATTTTATTATCAAATATAAATTTTCAAATTTTATAAAAAATTCAAATCTTCAGTTAAAATTTTTCAAATATATCAAGTATAAAAATTACCAAATATAAATTCATTTCTTTTGAAAAATATAATAATATCCATCATATGCCTAAGGAATGCTACAGTTCTTAACATTTTAAAAATAAATGCTGAAAAGACAACATAAAAATTTTCAACCACAATCAAAGAATCAGTATTCATCAGTATTCATTCTTTTGTTCACTTAAAAATGGTTGCTGAGTATCTAAGAATTTAAAGAACCAAGGGAGGTGTTATGGGTTGGAACTCTGTTCCCCCAAAAATCATATGTTGTCTCAACACCCAGTACTTCATAATGTAATCTTATCCGGGAATAGGGCTTTCACAGCTTTAACTGGTTAAATTGAGAAAAGGCTTACTGCAATGGGGTGGGCCCCTAATCTTACTGGTGTCCTTATAAACAGAGGAAATTTGGACACACACAGGCACACAGGGAGACTATCATGTGAATATGAAGACAGAGATCTACAAGCTAAGGAACATCAAAGATTGTCAGTTAACTATCAGAAGACAGGAGATGTGGTACAAATTTCCCTATAGCCTTCTAAAGGAACCAACCATGCTGACACCTTGATCTTAGACTTTAGCCCCCAGACCTCTGAGACAAAAAATTTCTGTTGTTTAAACCACCCAGTTCATGTACTTTGTTATGTCAGTCCCAGGAAACTACCAGAGAAGGCTTCCCTGAAGAATTCTCATTTGTATTGAGAACTGAAAATGAAGTGGGAATTAGCAAAAGTGAATGGAGAAAAGAGGGTTCCAAGAATCTGGGAACACCACACTCAAAAACAGAACAAAGAAAGCAATGAACATAATGTTTAAGAGTAGGGGTCGGCAAACCAGATCCAATCCAGCTCACCATCTGTTCTTATCTGAACACATCCACTGCTCATTCATAATGGGTATGGCTGCTTTCATGCTAAACCAGCCAGTGAAGCAGTTGCAACAGAGAGCATATGGCACAGAAAGCCTAAAATAGTTACTATCTGGCCCTTTACAGAAAAGGGCCTGGCCCTATAAAAGCACGAACTAGAGTCAGACTGCCTGGCTCCATCACTTGGTAACTGTGTGAACATGGGAAACTTACCCTCTCTCTGTCTTACTTTCCTTTATAGAAATAAGGATAAAAAACCTCCCTTATAAGGCTGTTTTGAGAATTGAATGTATTAATGTACATAAAGTGCTTAGAAAGGCATAGGCAAATACGTCTATAAGTCTATATATTTGTTTGCCTACATGTTTGCTTATTATCATCACCATTAATAAGTTTGAGGAACCAAAGTTGACCAGTGTTAGAAGACTTTAGGGGCTTGAGATAAGGCTTGAGATTTTGACATGGGTCAAATCATTTTCTGATTGGCCACATTACAGTATCTTGGAGACTAGTCTAACATGAATGAAAGCCTTTAGTATAAGGTTTTAAGCTGAAGATAACATTATTGGAATAGCATATTTTCACAGAAGAGCAAAATCTGAGGTGATTACATTCTTTTTAAAAATCAACTAAATTATTAAACAGCAAAATTTTGGACTTCATTGTATTTTGTGTGTGTATTATTGAAATTTATACTTTCAACAACTTTATGAGATTTGTTCAAATTATATGCATATTACAAGTGAGCAAAATGAAGTACCTTATCAAGATTATAGACAGGAAACATAACTGAGGCATACAAATTCCCATGAATATTGTTCTCTAAAGAGGTTTCCAGACTTGGTGGGATTACTTTGGGTCAAACATTCAGGAAGAAGCCCGACCTTTAATAGCAATTTTCATTTCTACTATGTCATGGTAACTATGTAACTTATCATCTAACTCTGACCACTTTTTGAGTCTCAACTTTTAACTATTAAAAGTTACCCCAGGATAACAAGCATAAGCCTGCACTGTTAAATACATTCACCCTACATCTTTGTCAATTAGAAGATGGAGATGATATCTTATGAAGTTGAACTGCCAATGAGTCATCTGAATGGGTGAGAAATTCTTTAGAATTACACATCACCAATATTTCAGTCTAAAGTCCACCGGTATGCTGTTAACACCACCACCAACAACAAAACCAACAGTGTATACAAAAAGTGATACTTAAAACTTGATGACTGTTGACTCCAGGATTTAAACTTGCTTACCTCCATAACATCTTCTAAAGTCTCTTCTGCATCTGCTTTCTCTGTCATCAATTTGGCTGCCTTAAAATAAGTTTTCATGAGTAGATAACCTCTTTTTGCACCATTCCAGTATGACCGAGGAATTTCTACCAAGCCATACCCCAACAACAACACAAGAAGAAACAGGCCCCATGTATTTGCAGCTGCTATCCCAATTGTCTGAAGCTGGTTCCTTAGAAAGAGAAAACATAAGCAGATAGCTGTGATANACCATTCCAGTATGACCGAGGAATTTCTACCAAGCCATACCCCAACAACAACACAAGAAGAAACAGGCCCCATGTATTTGCAGCTGCTATCCCAATTGTCTGAAGCTGGTTCCTTAGAAAGAGAAAACATAAGCAGATGGCTGTGATAAATTTTTCTAACAAAAACATAAAATGAAACTAACTAGTTTTAAAGGGTTTTTCAGAAAACAACTGCCCTACAATATAGATCCAATGTTATATGAAAAGTTTCAACCTCCAAATCTCAGCTCCTCTTTAGTAACAGTACATAATCTGTGTTGTAATGAAAAGTTAGAGGGTGACTGCAGAAATAGACACAGCAAACACTGCTTTATTAGAGTTAAAATTAGAATCTTAGGAAAATTTATGGCAAAAATTATCCTGAAGAAAACACATTTTTCTTTTGAATGTTTCAGAATCTTATTTTATTTGGAAATGACCTAACTATTCAATAAACTTCTGTTACTTAAGTTTGGCACAACCCTAGAAATTCAGGTTACCCAAATCTAGAGAAACTGTTTTAGACAAACATTTTTAATCTTAATAGGGTTTATCTAAAAGCTCATATCTCATTTACATTTTTTTTTGAAGTTTTTTCACTCGAGGTACCTTCCTTGCCAACAAACCTGTGACAGACATAACAATATAACAATATTTAACTTATAATAAACCTAGGTACAATGAAAATATGCTTAATCTTAATGACTCTTAGCAAAAACATTAATATCAGGTATTTAACACTGAATATTTCTCAGTTCACATGAACCTGGAATTTATTGCTTAATTTAGAATTACTTGATTTGTAAGCACTTATCTCTTTTTTTTTTAAGCCAAATAAATAGAGCTCATATATAAACTAACCTCAAAAATATTACCCAGAGACAGAGACATACCAAGACATATTTAGACAGACACAGTGCAAGATCTAGCTTTAAGTCTCTCTCTCTCTCTTTTTTTTTTTTTAGTGCCAAGAAAGTCACCAACTTGTTTTTCTTCACCAGCAGTGATAGATTCTGCGCTCTAGACTTAAAATCAGAGAAATGGTCAGTCATGAGAGTCAGAGGAGTAGAAGCCCTTTGTCCCATATTTGCAAATGCAGGGTGTCTGTCCTGAAGCAAACAAAGAACACAAAGACGGTGCCGGCACTCACACAGACACAAAAACCAGATACAGACAGCAAGCGCAAGATGGCCACCAACAGCCCAACACTATATCTTTTAGGCTTTCGTTTTAGTCTTACCTGCAGGCAGTTTTCAGGCCCAGTTGCCCCCCCAGTACGATACTGGGCCCGGGACTTATACTGGACTCTCTCAGAGTTAACACCAGTGT
This sequence comes from Neotragus pygmaeus, assembly GCA_006410875.1. Lineage (NCBI taxonomy): Eukaryota > Metazoa > Chordata > Mammalia > Artiodactyla > Bovidae > Neotragus > Neotragus pygmaeus. Next base: position 1,664,919 of record SJYV01024612.1, on the reverse strand, counting down.
TCAGAGATCTTACTTACTAGCAAGGTCCCCCTTCTGCCAGGAGAGTTGCTCTGCCCAGTCAAAGGGAGATCCTGGACGAGCCCCCAGATGTTATGCTCCAGGTCTGGTCCCCGAATAAACTGGGAGAACAAGACATCCATGGCAATGCAAAAGCAGGAAGAGGTTTATTACTTATTCGAGCAAGGGCACCTTGCCATATCCAACGCAGTGGTATGGAGCAAGAGCCCACATTTTTCATTAGGCACTTTCTTATTTAATATTAACCAAGAGAAGACTGAAAAGAATTTTAAGCCTGAAAAAATGTTGTTTTGAAGCAGACACACACAAATCTCAAGAATCCAACAGTAAGGATAATCACTACTACTCTATTCCTAAACTTTTCAGATATGACTCTTCACATATATCATAACACATTACAAGTATAACACAGATTTCAACTTTATTTGAATGACAAATCTAAAGTTAAAGAGAAATGGGCCCTCATATTATAATCAGAACAAAGGAAAATATTCTCAACTTACAATGAAAAATAAATCTAGATATTTAGTCATACACAAAATTTTAAAGTCTATGAAAAAATCATGAGAGTTAATACTTTAACATAGCTCTTTGATAAAGCATCAGTTCTTTGTCTAATATGTATATTCAAAGAAGTTATTCTATATTTTCCTTCTCAGTAATATGGATTATTATGATATTCTTTTGGGGGAACCCATAAAACATGTCATGGTAGGTTTCCCAATGAAGTGTTTACTTGTATATGAAATAAAATTTCATTTTAAAAAATCCAAATGTACACAGAAACAATGTTAAGAACATGGTTTATCTTACCATTCTAGGTGCAAGTGTGGGTTGACAGCTACATAAATTAAAAATGCTCCAAAAATCAGCAAATAGGTGCCATAATAGATTGCATTCTCAATTAGTGCAGTTTTGATCTTCCCAGTGATGGAAAACCCTCCTGATCTTGCATATGACTGCATGAAAGGTAACAGAATCCTGGATGATTAGAAAAAATATGATTAAAAAACACTTGACATGTCTGTATAATTTCAAAATACTGGAAACATCTAAATCTCAATTTTAATGTGTGGTTCTTCTCATGAATCAATATAATTTTGAGTAATAACACTGAACAAAACTATAAGAGGGCTGAATATTTTCTAACATTAAATTCTGGGGAGAGAAAAGCATATTCCTGGGAGCAAAAACAATGATCAACAGAGAGTACAACAGTACTCTCTGACTTACAAGGAATCGGAAAAAGGCCTTTAAAGCTTTTTTGAATTATTTAGGTTACATCCAAACAATAGTGAGGAATCATTTTCTTTAACTGAAGGGAGACACGACCAAACTTCTGTTTGCTATAGACTGATACGGGTTCAACATGGAGAATGGGCTTAAATGGAACAAAACTGTAACTATTTAGAATGGGTAAGGCGTGATGGTGTGGTAAGAAGCAGGAGAGAAGGGTGGCTGTCAGTATACTGATTTTGAAGTATAGGTAGGTCTAGTCCCTCGGTTGTTTGACTCTGGGAATGCCATGGACTGTAGCCCGCCAGGCTCCTCTGTCCACGGGCTTTCCCAGGCAAAGATAATGGAGTGGGTTGCCATTTCCTTCTTCAGAGGATCTTCCCAGCCCAGGGATTGAATCTGGGTCTCCTGCATCACAGGTAGACTATTTACCAACTGACTGAGCCACCAGGGAAGCCCAAATGTCAGAGGAAAGTGTCCTGGATACATCCTAAAGGAGCTACACAGGAAGTAGCTGGCCATCCAGCTTCAGAATTCAAGAGAAAGAACAGAAATACAGATAGATTTGGAGCCATCATCATATCAATGGTACTGAAATAACATCAGATCTGGAAGGGTGTATATACATAGAATGAATGAGAAGGAAATTTTGACGCCTCAAAAATATCAACTTTTAAATGAAAGGCAGACAAACAGAAGGAAAAGCCAACAAAGGAGACTGAGGGAACAGTCAAGAATTATGGAAGACAACAAAGAAGTACATGGAGAAGAAAGTGTTTGAAAGTGGAGAGAGGAAACAGTAAAATCAAAGTCTGTCAAGAGGTCAATAAATTAAGAGCCTATATGTGTAAGTGGAGAAGGGAGAACAGGAAACAGGGTCTAGTGAGTTGTGGAAAGAATAAGCAGTGAGCAAATGGAGACACAAAATGCAGACAATTTTAGAAGTTTGGCTATGTAGGATAAACTATGGTATATTCAAAAAGTAGAAACCTTTACAGAAATTTAAAAAAAAATAAGAATACTGAGACATACAACATAGAAGAATCTTCCAAATTATATGAGCAAAAAGAGAAGCAAAAAGGTACATACTGTATAAGTCCATATTTATAAAGCTGAAAAAGCAGGCAAAACTAATCTATGGTAACAGAAGTCAGAATCATGTGTTACCTTTGGGGAGCGTAATGCCTGGGAGAGAGGTATGTGGGAAGCTTCTGGGGATATTATTAATGTTCTATATCACAATCTGAGTGCTCATTATATGGGTGTATTCACTTTGAAAAAAAGTCAAACTAAATACAGTCTGTGGGATTTTCTGTACTAATTTATACTTTAAAAAAATTCTCTCTAAAAAAATACAGCAGTGATGAGTAGATCATCGAGGGGAAGACAGAAAGTTGGAAAGGGCTCTGAGTTGAGTTTTCTAACAAGAGCTGAAGGAGATAGGTCCGTTATTTCAGGAAGAGGGATTAACTTTAAGAATGACTTACATTCTTGGAGGGAAGGAAAGAAAGGATAGGTAGATAGGTTTGTTGGTGAGAAGCTGAAAAGAGGTGCCATCTGACGATTCGTTTTTCACCGGATGGCAGAAAGCAAAGTCATCTGCAAGGAGAGAAGGTAGCCGTTTCTAGGATGTAAGAGAGAGTCACAATCACTGCTGAGATTTGCAGTAACTGGAAAGATTTGTTGTGGAGAATGAAGAGCAAACAGATGAGAAACTCAAAGGGTCAAAGTCTGGCAATGTTGAAGAACTAGCCGAGTTCAATGTGCATGCTACAGGCATTTATACTCTGCTGTGTGATTTTTCTCTTGCCATGTTCTCCAACTCCAGTTTACTTGTATTATATCTACTATAAAATGCTCAATAGGCAGTGGAAAAAGTATGAATGAGTCTGGAGCACAGCAGAAAGACAAAGCTATATTGGGTAGAAAAAAAAAAAGATTTGGAATGCATCACAGGTTAATGAAACCATGGCTATAAATTACAGTTATTCAGGGAGAGTCAGATAACAAAATGACCAAAGATGGAACCCTTGGGAACACCAACATTTAGAAAATGGGCCACAGAAATGGAGCATTTAAAGGAAATTCAGAAGTTTGCACTAAGCACACAGAAAACCAGGGGTTAATGATGACCTTAGCAAGAAACCAGTTTCACATAATAATGGGACTGGGACTTGAAGAAAACTGAACTGAAGAAAGTCCAGAAAGAAGGCAATAACAAAGAGGAAATGGTGACAAGGAGAACTTTTTGTCTCTGTTTTCTATTTCTTGTTTATTTATTTCTTTTCATTCCTTTTAAGGTAAGACAGATCTGAATGAGAGGAGAAAGCATATAAATTTAGGGGAAAATATGACATAAACAAGTTCTAAAACATGAAAGTTCACTGAAAAAATAATCACTTTTTAAAATTTAGCCAAAATATTGAAAATTTTATCCTTCACCACCACTTACCATGTTAAAAATTGTGAAGTCCAATATACTACCCTCCAAAAAATTGGCATGATTCCATCAGGAATGTAACTCCATGGCTTGAAACACGGATGTTGGCTAATAACAATTTAAAACCAATTAATCAAATGCTACTTAAATGAACTCACAATCAATTTGTGTTGGCCAAGTTCACTTACATTCAGCTTTAAATTATGGATTCTATCTTGTAAAATTTTACAGAAAATTAAAATTCAAAACTGTCAAAAAACACACAAAGGGAACAAAACTGTTTTAAGGAGGAATGCATTTAAATTTTCAATTTTTTTAAGTCTTTGACTAAAAAGAGGACATAATGTACTAATAGACTAATGAAGTGACAGCATTAAAAGTAAATGCATTATGAAATCAAACTCTTGAGATGATTATCTTTAAAATATACACTCACTTCATTGGGTTGGTTATGGAGGCAAGGAAAAAAAGTTATCAGGTGATTAAGTCTAGAAACTGGAACCCTAACTTATCAGTCACTATAGCATATGTCCTATGGAGACAGATGCTAGCATCTATACATAATTCTGTTTGAATTTTCTAAAAACATGTTTATCTGACCATAGATTCTTTCAGTAATAGTCAGCATTCCTAAATTGTAAAGCTATTCTTTACTCCAAGGGCTTCCAACACTCCACAGTGGTGCTTCAAAAGGGAATAACTACTACATTAAAAATTCACCCTTATCTAGCTTTGATTTTAAAATAAATAAATAAAAGCTGCATAAAGAAGTATATAATACTACTTAAAGCACTGGCAAAAGCTATGTGTGTTAGTCGCTCAGTCGTGCCTGACTCTTTGCGACCCCATAGACTGCAATCCACCAGGTTCCTCTATCCATGAGATTTTCCAGGCAAGGATACTGGAGTGGGTTGCCATTTCCTATAGCCAACACTTACTAGTTTTTTACTGGGAAGTTTCATATGAATTCAATATAATCTTTTGATAATTTGAACTTTATTCTCAGTCTAAAACCATAATGTTTTTAAAGGATGAACATATATCAAAGGAATATCCTATGTATGGAATAACCTCCTCTTCCTTCATTACAACCTTATAAATTAGGAAAACAAGAAAATGCACACCCCATTTTTTTTACTGGAGAGGAAAAACAGCTTTTGGAAATCTATTCTTAGTAAGGAACTAAAAAAAATCAGGTCTTCTCCAAGTTTCTATTAGCATGTGCTGAGAGGTCTTGAATGCCAATAAATATTTAAAATGTATTCAAGATTAAAATTTAAATAGGATATAGGTAATGAAAAGTCTATTAGAGAAGGATGAAGAAGGGAGGTGAGTAGAGAATGAGGATAAAGTTATAAAATCCAGATGCTAAAACTGACAATTTTTAAACAAATTGCCCCTACAACATTTTTTTTTAAAAGGAAGAAAGTACCTTGGGATTGGGGTAGCAGTTGCATACAATCCTGTCATGTTGCTACCCTCAGGAGGGCTTGAGTTTGCAGCAGCATGTTTGCACCGGTTGTATATTGTCTAAAGCAATAAAGGCATGGTTTAAAAATGAAAACCAAAAAGTTACCAAGTACTTAAGGGATACTGGAATGTATCAAGCTCTTTACCCAAAATTACCTTCCTGGCTATGCTTTTTAGTGATCAAATTCATATGATTAACACCTGCTTAAAATATAAGTTAACTTTTATGTAACTGAGCTATCTTAAAAACATATCTCAAACATGCTGTCTGATTACAACTGCCTTTTAAATTGTGAAAATTAGTTTCACCTCTTACCGTACTAACATCCAGAGGGAGTATAAACACAATCAGAAAGCAGAGATACCAAGCTAGCAGTGTTCCAACAATGACAAGTCTATGCTGCTTCTTAAAGTCTCCATATCGATGAAGTAGGAATAACGCCAGGAAAAAGACAAAAACAATCTCGAGTCCCAAAGCTGCACCACTCATTATTCAATGTTTCCTTTGATTCACCAAAGTAATTCATATATAGGCCTGGATCATTTCTATAAGCCAAGGAGAAAAAAAATAAGGCAGTGTTAACATATAAAATGACGACTTGGAAATTTCCCAATTATTTTCTATTCATGTACTAACAAATTCTTTAGAAAACTGTCAGGCTTCACACCTGACTCAGTAAGATAAAAAGGATAAACCCTGTTCTCAAGTGCTTCTGTTTTTTAAAGCATATGTTGAAAATTTTGCATAAATTATATCTTTAGGAAAAAAAATATTTTAGCAAAAATAACACTAGTTTCAAAAATATTACAAAGTAAGAATACTAGATATGAACAGTTTAAATACAGTGTTACTTGGAGTTGTTCCTTAATATTATAAATCCTAACATAATATTTTATATAAATACACTATCGACTGATCCTACGAAATTAGATATTTGTGAAATAAAGATATTTTCTAAGTCATCCGTAATCATTACTTCAGATTTTCTAAAAGAGAGCGAGGGAGAAACAAAAAGAGAGAGACCATTTGAAAGTAACATTTCCTTTGTTTGAAGCAGTATTTTTCTTTCATATGAATCTTGTCTAAATTTCAGGACTTGAAATTCTTATTCACTCCTGTGCCACAAAATATACTTATCTTTTCCATTTGTCTATATCAATCTTATTGTCTTTAAAGTTACTTCACCTATTTTATAGGCAGAAAAATTTATCAATGATTAGTGAATAAAGTTATATATTTGAAAATATTTTAATTATAAATGTTGATGATACAGACATCAGAAAATGGTTTATTTGATATCTCTCTACTCTTATAAAATAATTTACCTTTACTAACTGAAGACAATATATGTGCTTTCCACCTCTATAAAATCAATGTCAGGCATTTCTGGTTGTCTATGGACTAACTACAATATTCCAAGGAAAAATTAATATTTTAACATAGAGAATCAGTATCATGATGCAACCCACCAAAATAATATAAGGTAGAATCAATAAAATATGTCAAATTAACAAACATTCCCAACCAAAGCTAGTTATTAAAAGAATAAAGAAAGTCTGAGTACTTTACAGGCAAATTTAAATTTATATAAGAAATACCCTTATATGGAATATCACAAATGAAAATCACATTTAGTAAACTATTTACTTCATTATTTCTTTATATTACTGAAGTAGTTTCCTTCCATCCCTCTGTGGATTTCAACCAATATTTTCATTCTTCAGTTCAGTTCAGTCGCTCAGTCGTGTCCGACTCTTTGCGACCCCATGAATCGCAGCACGCCAGACCTCCCTGTCCATCACCAACTCCCAGAGTTCACTCAGACTCATGTCCATTGAATCAGTGATGCCATCCAGCCATCTCATCCTCTGTTGTCCCCTTTTCCTTCTGCCCCCAACCCCTCCCTGCATCAGAGTCTTTTCCAATGAGTCAACTCTTCACATGAGGTGGCCAAAGTACTGGAGTTTCAGCTTTAGCATCATTCCTTCCAAAGAAATCCCAGGGCTGATCNCCAGTCGTGTCCGACTCTTTGCGACCCCATGAGTTGCAGCACGCCAGGCCTCCCTGTTCATGACCATCTCTCGGAGTTCACTCAGTCTCATCCACTGAGTCGGTGATGCCATCCAGCTATCTCATCCTCTGTCCTCCCCTTCTCCTCCTGCCCCCAATCCCTCCCTGCATCAGAGTCTTTTCCAATGAGTCAACTCTTCACATGAGGTGGCCAAAGTACTGGAGTTTCAGCTTTAGCATCATTCCTTCCAAAGAAATCCCAGGGCTGATCTCCTTCAGAATGGACTGGTTGGGTCTCCTTGCAGTCCAAGGGACTCTCAAGAGTCTTCTCCAACACCACAGTAGGAAGGTTTATTTTCATTTGGAAGTGTAGATAGCTCAATTTAATAACTTGATTATGAAAATATCAAACACAGTAATAAAACTGAATCAGAGAATCTCCTATATACCCAAATTCAGCAAATATCAACATTTGCTTCTAAATTACTTCTGATTTTTCTATGGCCTAAAACTGGTTTCCAAATGGTAAAATCTTTTTAGCACTTAGAGTGCTTTTTTTTTCTTTTTAAAGAAATCTGAGGCATGATGGTATACAAAAAGATAAAATGAGAAGCCTTGCAAAAGAAGGCCTTTCCCTCTGTCTCTTCCTTGTCCCTGAGGCAGGCCCCAGCACAGTATGAACTCCTGGAACAAAAACCTGCCTATAGGAACTGGTCACAGCAACACTTATCAGATGAGGCTTAAAAATGCAAAGTGATTATCCTTTCCTATGATTAAGGAATGTATTCATTTTACAAAACTGGGAAATCACAGGAAGTGAAAAGAAAAATGGACTTGACATATTACTCTGGGCTTCCCAGGTGGCACTAGTGGTAAAGAATCCCTCTGCCAATGCAGGAGACTTGGGTTCGATCCCTGGGTTGGAAGATCCCCTGGAGGAAGAAATGGCAACCCAGTCCACTGTTCTTGCCTGGGAAATCCCATGGAGAAAGGAAGCTGGTCGGCTCCAGTCCATGGGGTCGCAAAGAGTCGGACATGAATGAGCACATGAGCACAGACAGTATATTACTCAAGGATGACTATAAACAACCTGTATTTCTTTCCAGTAGTTTTGGACATGCTACATAAATTTGTAGGTTTTTTTTTAATACTGTGATCAAGTTCTATTTAGTTTTGCATCCCCCTTTTTTCACTTAATATTAGATTTCTTTTTTTAAGATAACTGCACTTTCTTTGCAAATGTTCCTGTTGGGTGCAGAATATCTCATGCAGAATATCTGATGAAGTGGGTATCTTTAATTCACTTACCTATGGCCTTATAACTCAGCATTGAGAATGGGAGGATATCAGATGACCAGCGTGACTTACATCTCCTTGTTCTCTGATCAGATATGGCCAGCTGTACGTTCTTTTCCTGAGGCATCATTCTCGGACCTCCAACAGTGCTGGAGCAGAGGTGGTCCTGTATCACCTACCACGGTACGCTTAACGCTGTCTTCCCTCTTCTCCAGTTTTAAAATATGAACCACAGCTTGTTGATCTATTTTGTGACCTTTCTCTTGTCTTACAGAGAAGATGCCTAAAAAAAGATGTACATATTGAAGTTAAACCGGATGGGGAAGTTTGCCCGAGCTGGTCGTGGTTCATCATCAGGACACAGAGGTATGAGCGTAGGGGCATGTCCTGCTCCAAGGGGCTGTGAAAATGACAAAACATTCTGAAAAAGACTAGAAACTGCTCTTTATGCTCAAAGTCCTGCTCTTCTAGGTAGAAATGGGTTTGGTCTTCTAGATGGTTTAGGAAAACCCTACCAGTTGATTAGGAGAATTGAATACTGTTTCAGAAAATAACACACATGAGATCGAGCTTGGGAACAGTCATCTGGTTGAATCACCTGAGCCAGGAACTCCTGCCGAGCCACTGTGCTACACCAGCACTGGAGCCCCTCTGTGAGTGTAAATGATGGTGGTTTTGAGGCCATGTGGCTCCAGAGAAAGAATTAGAATGCCTGTCAGCTGGGTGTCCAGCAGGAGACAAGCCGCTTCCCTCCTGGAGGCTGGTGACACCTGTGTGGTTAATTAATGCAGATATTGCAAGTTAAAGTGAAAAGGCTGGAGCCCTTCAGAGGCAGCGAGTCATAGATGTGGGGATCCATGTGAGAGTTGGCGGAGAGCTGTGATGTCGCAGCAGAGTCCTCCTCAGATAGGCACCAGCATGCAGGGGTCGATCGCAGACACGAGGCTCCTTCAGCAGATATGACCAGAAGACGTGAGGTCCCGAGAGGGCGGGTGGAGCTGCGGTCTGTTGGGCTGATACCACGCGGTTGTCTTTCTGCCCACCAGACATCGGTGATATTTGATATCAGGCTGAGGGGGGAATTCGACGGCTCTGTTACTCTGCATCACCCGGTGCTCCCAGCTCGATCCATCCAGCCCTATCAGATCCCCGCAGCAGGTACGAGGGAGTCGCCGTGTGTGGGTGGAAGGGGTGCAGGTCCAGAGCTTCCCACATATATTCACTTTTCCAGGGCTGCTTCTGTCTGTTTTTTTCTAACGTCACTGCTGAATCTTGGGCTTCCCTGGTGGCTCGGATAATAAAGAATCTTGCTGCAACGCAGGAATGCGAATTCAGTCTCTGGATTGGGAACATCCCTTAGAGAAGAAAATGGCAACCCACTCCAGTATTCTTGCCTGGAGAGTTCCATGGACAGAGGAGCCTGGCGCACCACAGACAGTCTTTGGGGTCATGGAGTTGGTCACGACTGAGCGACTAACACTACTGAGTCTATAAGTTAATTTGTGTTCTCATGAAAAAGTCTTATAAGTGACATGAATCTCCCTTTGAAGAAAACAGAATGATTGTTTTCTCTGAGCTTTACAATGGAGCATTGTGATTACCCATTGAAGCTCAAAGAGTTTTTAATGTTGAGTAAGACGTTGACATTTCTGTTTGTCTCTGCTCGGTAACCCTGCGGTTAAGTTTGGCTATTTATGGCTGTTATGTATCCTGGAATCACTTCTCCTTATTGTTCTTATGTTCTGTGTCACTGTGAGGACGACTGTTGTCTCCCCTTGACTGGTGGTCATGGGAAGTGTTAAGAGGTTGTGAGGTTATTCTGAACCCATCCTCCGACCCGAAGAGCTGGCAGTGAGAAGTCAGAGGAGAGAGGAGGTCAGGATGTCAGAAAAGGGGAAAAGCCATTTCGTTCCTTTTGCTTTTACTCAGTGTGACTGACTTCAGGGGAGAACTCAAACCACGTTCTTCTTCAAGGAGATGGGAGTCTGGAGCAGGTTGGTTGCAGTTGCCGTGTATAAACCAGAGTCAGAAGTGCACATGTGGAACTCTGGGAGGAGCGTTTTCTTAAGGGAACCCTTGTCAGGTAGCTTTGGGTTGGCCTAACCCACTGACAGGACGTCCGAGTACCTGTCACGAGAAGAATCAGGTCAGGCTCTCGCTGACAGTTTAGCACGCTGGGACTTGCAGGGTTAACCAGCTGAGCAGAGTTTGAGAACAAACTACAGTTGACCCTTTAACAGTGAGGGTTAATCTGCATATAACTGATAGGTCAGCCCTCCATATCCATCTGTCTTCACAGCCAGACTCAGCCACCCACAGGCTGTGCAGTCCTGTGGTTTCTACTGTTGAGAAATACCTCTGTGTAAGTGGGCCCATGGAGTTCCCACCCGCCTTGAGGGTCGGCTGTAGTTCTCACATCTGATTAGGTCTCAGCCTTCTCTGTTCTTTCTAGCTTTTTCCTTTTCCCAGGGTAGTTGAAAGATGTCAACACTTAGAGTAGACGGTGTCAGATGAATGGCTGGTATCTGTGATTGCTTACTCAGCATGAAAGTAAATGCTGGTAATTGGAGCAAAAACAACTCTAAACATTCCAGCCCGGTCCTCTAATGCGGTGGGGAGTGGGGGTGGGGGGAGTCTGTGCAAAATTAACATCTTTTCTAACCAGCTGATTAAAACCTATCTTCCAATCTGAAATCACCCAGGTGCCTTTTTCAGTTCTTTCTTGCGCACGTGTGTAAAAAAGCAAGACAGTGCTGTGAAAGAAACTTCAACCTGTTTTCCGCTTCTTTCAAAACTCCTTCCTTTAAGACTCCTTCATGGATTGTTCTCGACTTCCCTCTTCCTCCTGATCGGTGTTATCAGTGGGACATGCCAACTAACTTCCTCCTTCCTTAACTGCAGTCGAATGAACACGCACTGAAGCCTTTAGAAAGTATTAAGTGTTGTACTGGTAGCACTTTCCGGTTGGGTTACTTAGCTCTTACACACATGTCTCCTCAGTTTGTAGGTCTGGCTCCTGTGACCTGCCAGTCCCCCATCCCATGTAAACTCTGTATCTTTTCCAAAGGCTTTGGCCGGGCTGGGTAGGGGAGCTGTCACCTCTCCTTACACAGGGGTCTAAGGGTGGTCCAAGCCCCTCAGTCTGGTGAATCACATCATGGAAATCACCCATGGGGTTTCCCTCTCATTGAGGGCCGGGCCTCCATGGGGGCCTCAGTGAGGGGTGGGAAGGATGCTCATGGGAGCTGGGTTGCCTCCTGTCCTCCTCTCCTGAGGTAGTGTTTCCTATAACGTGTGGATTCTTCATCGTGGGTCGTCTTCCAGCCCGACATCATCATCAGCACGAGTCAAGGTGGGTGTGGGGTGCGGGTGGGGGTGTCCTGTTAGAAAGATGAGCTTGTGGACGGTCTCCTGTCCGTCTCGAGGGTACCAGCTCGGTGCCGGCCCTGGGGAGAAAGGGCTGACTCGGTCATTTCCAGTGAAGCCTTTCATTCTCTCCCGGAGCCCCATTGAGAAGGACTGTGCCCACTGCCCAGCAGTGAGGGTGTTGGGAGGTTCGAGGACAGGGGTTGCCCAGGGCTGGGAGGATGGTGGGTTCCAGGGCTCCTTTGGGAGCTTCAGGAATTGCCTTTGTCTAACGAGTCAGAGCAGAAGAGGAGCCCGGGACCAGAGTCTGCCTGGGCTGCCACCTGCTCTCCCATCAGCGCTGAAGGGGAGGGGAGGGAGTGCCTTTGTTCAGTGGATGCTGCGGGGGTGTGCAGGGAGGGTTCCTCTGTGAAGAATCGGCCAACACGCACAGGTCGTGGGCTGCAGCCCCACTGTGGTGTGGGTTTCCTGAGCGTCGCAACCTGGGCTGTGTTGTGAGCGCAGCCACCGGCTCAGCTCTGCAGCACCACCTCCCCCGCCAGCCCCCGACCCCGGCCACCAGGAAGGTGGAGGCAAGCAGCTCTGGGGCCGCTGCTCTGGTTTGCAGCCAGGGTTCAGCGTGCCGCCTCTCCACAGGTTACCTCTGGACCCTCCAGGTGAAACTGCAGCCCATAGTGAACCTCCTGCCGGATAAAGGCCGGCTCATGGATTTCCTCCTGCAGAGGAAGGAGTGCAAGATGGTCATCCTGTCTGTGTGCTCGCAGAGTAAGTAGGGGTGGTNCAGCGTGCCGCCTCTCCACAGGTTACCTCTGGACCCTCCAGGTGAAACTGCAGCCCATAGTGAACCTCCTGCCGGATAAAGGCCGGCTCATGGATTTCCTCCTGCAGAGGAAGGAGTGCAAGATGGTCATCCTGTCTGTGTGCTCGCAGAGTAAGTAGGGGTGGTGCGGCTTCAGCCTCTCTGTCTGATTCCTGACACAGCCTGCACGTGATGGGCTACACTCTTCTCCTGTCTGCAGCCTGTGGGCTCAGTCACGGGGGCATCATTTAACCCCCTGGAAAGGCTGCTTGGTATAAAAGTGATTTATCCCTGCAAGACATTTCTTGGGTGGGAGAGACTAAAAAACAGACATAAACCTGGGCACACACAAGGGTAGAGGCTGCCCTCCCCAGCTGGAAAAGAAACCTTTTTCAGAGTCCAAAAGTCACTCATGATGTTGTGTCTGCTAATACTCTGAGACTCTCCCGACGCCCTCTTGTTAGTATCCGGCAAGGGCTGGTGACTGCCCTCAGGGCCCCCAGCCCCTAAACTGTGTCATGTGTCCTGGTGACCCTCGGAGACGAGTCCTTTCTTTCCTAGCGTGTCGGCTGACCGCTGTGAACCGTGATTCCTTCCAGTGTTGACAGAGTCAGACAGAGCGACGTTGCCCGTGATAGCCACCATCTTTGACAAACTCAACCAGGAGTATAAGAAGTACCTGGATGCTGAGCAGAGTTACACGATGGTAAGTTNTTTCCTAGCGTGTCGGCTGACCGCTGTGAACCGTGATTCCTTCCAGTGTTGACAGAGTCAGACAGAGCGACGTTGCCCGTGATAGCCACCATCTTTGACAAACTCAACCAGGAGTATAAGAAGTACCTGGATGCTGAGCAGAGTTACACGATGGTAAGTTGTATGTACACCTTACATACAAGGTGGGACATTCCACCCCACCCCACCCTGGGTATATTTTCACCGTAATTATAAGTAGGATTCTCATAGATGGATAACACTGAGGTTTGCCCTGTGCCAGAGGGCATGGTGGGTGTTCACAGGGAGTGTAAACTGGAAGAGTCCCCGTGTCCCCTGAGCTCAGAGGCTGGCTGTCCCCTCATGGCTTCCTCTTCGTTTGTTGTTTTTGATCCGTGTTTGGTCTAACACACGTGTAGATCCTTGGTCTCCCTTTATGTAACAGGTAAGATCAGCCTCAGTCTGCGTTAGTTTACATCTCTCTGGCCAGAGTATAGGCTTAGGTGAATCAGTCTGTAGATCATTTTGCCGCAGCTTCCTTTCCTTTCAGGATGGAAAAGCTGTAAAAATAAGACTTATCCTGTCTTTCAGCCCAGCTCCTTTTAGGATCCTGACGATTCAGTATGAGCACTGCGCTTTTCCTGGAGTCGGTTCAGGTGTTCGTTGGTCTTCCCTGGTGGTCCAGTGGTTAAGACTCCACGCTCCCAGCACTTCCACTGCTAGGGGCCTGGTGTGGGACCAGTTGGGGAACTGGTCTGGGGACCTAAGATCTCACATGCCACTTGCGGCCAAAAAAAANTGACCTAGGGATCAAACCCACGTCTCTTGCATGTCTTGTATCGGCAGGCAGATTCTTTACCACTGCATCACCTGGGAAGCCCCATGAGAGCAGAGGCTTCACTGTTTTATTCAGTACTGTACTCTATGTCTATATGATAGTGTCTGGCATATAGTCCCTATTCAAAAAATATCTGTCAAGTGAATAAGTAAATGAATAAAAAAAATTACTGTATACTATAGTACAGTACATACACTATTTTTTTATTACTGATGATTTCATTACTGTATACTACAGTACATACACTATTTTTTTATTACTGATAACATAACACACACTATTTTCTCCAAAATTGATTTTACATATATTTATTACAACTCAAGGTCTCCCCTGCGGGCTTCCCTCAAGGGCTCAGTGGTAAAGAATCTTCCTGCCAATGCAGGAGTAAAGAGTAAAGTGAAAGTCACTCAGCTCAAGGGCTCAGTGGTAAAGAATCTTCCTGCCAATGCAGGAGTAAAGAGTAAAGTGAAAGTCACTCAGTCCTGTCTGACTCTTTGAGACCCCATGGACTATCAGTCTACGGAATTCTCCAGGACAGAATACTGGAGTGGGTAGCCTTTCCCTTCTCCAGGGGATCTGCCACGTGGGTTCAACCCCTAGATTGGGAAGATCCCCTGGAGAAGGAAATGGCAACCTGCTCTAGTCTTCTTGCCTGTAGATTCCCAAGGACAGAGGAGACTGGTAAGCTACAGTCCATGGGGGTCACAAAAGACTCAAACATGACTTAGCAACTAGAAAACAATATTACAACTCAAAAGGCTTAAAATTCTGCTCATTACTAACTACTACTCAAAATTTCAATATCAAAGGAAAATCTTGTATCATTATGGTATGCCAAATCTTATTTTTAAGACAAGAATAGGTTAAGTGACAGCCAGATGTAGAATATGCTGATGAAAACCATTACCATCTTTAAGATACAGCTCTTTTAAGAAAAAAAATATTCAGTGTGAATTTACTAAATATAATTATCATATGAAAACCCTCTTATGGTTTGACTTAGATATTTATTTTCCCTGAAATTGTTCAACACAAGGAGTATGACAACCATAGAAAAAAAGAATGAATATCAGAGATAAGCAAGGAGAAGCTAAAGCACGGCAGAATGAAATGATAGAATGTTACTGAAGTATAAGAGATGACATTTGTTAAGATTACGTAATAACATTAGAAAACTACCATAACACTAACAGAAAAATTAGATTCATGTATTTTTACTTAATTGCATAAAAATAAGAATGAATGAACAACAATGAAATACGTGGAGACCTTAATAATCATTAGGTAGTAAGACAGTTTAAGCAAACAACACAATCAGTTACAAACTTCCTGGTAGTTACTAATTATTCTTTTATAATGGCTGTCAATTTTTCAGCTTGATTCATACTACTTTTAATGTTATAGATGAATAAGCAGAATTACGGATCCTTTATTCTAGTAATAAAGAAATGATTTGGTTACATTTCTTCCCATATTCAGTGTATGTGTCTCCTATCGCTGTTGCCCATTTGAATACAGAGTTCCAAAGAATAGTAACGAGAGATAAGAAAGCCTTTCTCAGTGATCAGTGTGCAAAGAAACAGACGAAAACAATAGAATGGAAAAGACTAGAGATCTCTTCAAGAAAATCAGAGATGCTAAGGGAACATTTCATGCAAAGATGGACTCAATAAAGGACAGAAATGGTATGACCTAACAGAAGCAGAAGATATTAAGAAGAGGTGGCAAGAATACACAGAACTGTATAAAACAGATCTTCACAACCCAGATGATCATGATGGTGTGATCACTCACCTAGAGCCAGACATCCTGGAATGTGAAGTCAAGTGGGCCTTAGAAAGCATCACTACAAACAAAGCTAGTGGAGGTGATGAAACTCCCGTTGAGCTATTTCGAATCCTAAAAATGATGCTGTGAAAGTGCTGCACTCAATATGCCAGCAAATTTGGAAAACTCCGCAGTGGCCACAGGACTGGAAAAGGTCAGTTTTCATCCCAATCCCTAAGAAATCCAATGCCAAAGAATGCCTTCTCACAAGCATCTATTCACACGTGGTAGTGTATGTAAGTCGATGCTACTTTTTCCAGCTGTCCCACTCTGTTTCTCCCACTGTGTCCACAGTCCATTCTCTACATCTGCATCTCCATTCCTTCCCTGCAAATAGGATCATCAATACCGTTTACAGATGGCAAACCAACACAGGAAAAGGATGCTCAACATCACTAAAGATTAGAGAAATGCAAACCAAAGCTACAGTGTTTTAAATTAGAGTTGATTTACCAGTGGTCCAGGAAAATGTGCTTTATGAGCACTAAGGAGTAAAAAATTTTAAGAAAATTTAAGTTTAGATGTAACTTAGAAAGCTGCTCCCTGATCCCATTCAGGGCATTTCTCATTTGTTGAAGGCAATTACAAACCCAGGCTCTTTTCTAGATTATTTCCCTTTTTAGGCAGAAATTCTTCCACTCAGAGCCTTTCATTTCTATTTTCTAGTACATGTGTTGAGTACATAGATACAATTTTTGACTTTACATTCGAAGCAAAAGTTCTAATTTTTTCTTATGACCATTCATCCATTGGATGAGCATTCACTATATGTACATTATATGTACATTCACTATATGTACATTTATAAGGCACAAGATACAAGATACAGCTTCCCAAGTGATGCAGTGGTAAAGACTCTGCCTGCCAGTGCAGATGACACATGAGAAGTGGGTTCTATCCCTGGGTCAGAAAGATCCCTGGAGGAGGAAATGGCAACCCACTCCAGTATTCTTGCCTGGGATATTCCATGGACAGAGGAGCCTGGTGGGCTATAGTCACAAAGAGTCAGGCATGACTGAGTGACTAAACAGCAACAACAAATTAATTACTTAGGCTTGTATCTGGTGGAAAGAAAAATCCAGTCTCTGCTATTCCATTTTTGTTAGAAGTAAAAAAATCCACTGGAAAATGAATAACTGTTTGGTATGGGTTTGTCACTCAGAATATGGATTTAAGTTGAACACAACCTAAAATCTATGACTTGTTTTGCTTTATCTTCTGATCCTCCCATTTTTCTCAATTTGATTTACACATTGCTTCTTTTAGCTTGTCCCAGAAATTGTAACATCAGTCTTGCTCCTTCAAGCTATGAAAAGATCTCTTTGGAGCTTCTGAATTCTCCATATCTTCAGAAATTGGTTATTCTCACTGAAGCTTATTAATTTAATTATTTAAATGAATCAATGATACATAAATGGAAATGTATCTATCTACCTACCTACTTACCGAAATACATATGTCATTCAGTCTGATGGCAACCCACTCCAGTATTCTTGCCTGGAAAATTCCATGGGCAGAAAAGCCTGGTAGGCTACAGTCCATGGGGTCACAAAGAGTCAGACATGACTGAGCAACTTTCTTTCTTTTCAGTCTGCTAGTCAGCGTAGTATGAAGAATATAAACTATCTGGCATATGTATTTTCTCTCTGATTGACAGAGATGTCTAAAAACTTTTATCAACTAACCATAAAAGGTTTAATGCTCAGTGTTCTTCAGAGTATTTCTTTTGAGAAACTATGATATGGTCTGAGATTTCTTTCTCAAAAGAATTGTATCCTGCTGAGTGGCTAGATTAAGGAAAGTTATTTACAAGATTTCTGTGAAGGTACTAGGTGGAAGAGATGCTGCTATTTCACAGCATCCCTTTGTCTAGCACACTTGTGAAAGCCATTATGGTGCCTGTCACATGCTTGGAGGAAGAGGTAGTATCAGAGAGATGATAAAGATGCTGTCTGCAATAAGGGACCTCCAACAATGCAAAAACATCTGTCACCAATATTTCTACTTTTTATGGCATTTGCAGCTTTTCTACTGCTTTTCTACCTGCAGACTTTGCGTCACTTTTTTTTTTTTTCTCACCTGCTTAAAATATAGACATTCTACAGCANGCAATAAGGGACCTCCAACAATGCAAAAACATCTGTCACCAATATTTCTACTTTTTATGGCATTTGCAGCTTTTCTACTGCTTTTCTACCTGCAGACTTTGCGTCACTTTTTTTTTTTTCTCACCTGCTTAAAATATAGACATTCTACAGCAGGATTAGTACATGTCTAAGTGTGTCGTTGTATGATTTAAATTCTTGGCCTTACCATCTGAGCCCACATTCTAACCAAGACAAGCAAGCCACATACGTTCTTACATTATTTTTAAAGCTCCAACTTTATATTCCCCTTCTGAAATACTTTCCTCCTTCATTGCTTCAATATTATCACCCTATAAACTCCTGGACTTCTTCCTAAATTCCATACTTGACACTGTGTATTATCCGTAACCAGGGGAAAGCTAACATATGGAATCACATTATAGCTGATGTTTAGTGTTAATAGCTAAAACAAGCTAACTATGGTGATCAACCTCATTCAAAGAATTCTGGATCAATAGTCATCCTACATTTTAAGGTTGAAAGAGTCATAGCATAAAGAAGGAGAAAAAAATACCAATCAAAAAGCCCAGGGAGTTTTGGCCACAGCAATCAGAACAGAAAAAGAAATAAAAGGAATCAAAATTGGAAAAAGAAGTAAAACTCTCACTGTTTGCAGATGACATGATCTTCTACATAGAAAACCCTAGACTCCACCAGAAAATTACTAGAGCTGATGAATATAGTAAAGTTGCAGGATATAAAATCAACACACAGAAATCCCTTGCATTCCTATACACTAANATACCTTGTGCTTCTAGAAGATAACTAGTTGCCTCAATGGTCTCAAAGCATAGCTCTACCCTAAATGGTCTCTCCCCACCTCAGCCCCCCTGTCCCCCCAAAAAAACAATGAGTGGATACCAAAGACCTTTTGCTTCTCATCCTCTGTGGTTACGATAGTTTGTGTCACATTTATTCCTATAAAACAAAACACGAACTTCATGCTCACAGAAATTGCTCTCCTTGCCTCGCCTGACAAAGTAAGATTACTTCTCTAGGTCTACAAGTTGGTCAAACACCCTTTCATCTATCTATCGTGTTCTATCCCTTGTGAAGAGACAGAACACACCTCAGAGCCACATCAAGAGGAGCACTTAACACACCAATGTCATCCATTTTTCTAGGCAAATTATCAAAATGGAGGAGAATCAAAATGAATCATTTGCTGAACTGCAATGAGGTGTAGCTATGCAAAAACACAATCAGGGACAAAAGGGCAAATATTTCTTTGACAACAACAATGGGCCTTCTGAAATACTACTGTTTATTTAAACAGTGTGTTTAGACTAAGAGGTAAAAAAAAAAAAAAAAAACCACTAAAATTTAGAGGCAAATCAAAATTTAGTTTCACATGATTAGAAAGGAAAAGGAGACATAAAGCTATTAATATCATAAGTGGACATTAACACCACAGTAGCAAAAGTAGGTTTTACTCAAAAACCAAAATGCCAATCCATTCACTCAAATTTTAGTACCTGATGAGCAGACACAGTCTACCTTTGAAAAGACCAGCTCATAAAGTCTCAACTCAGTCTTTTACCAATCATCAAGACACTATGTGAGAGTTGGACCATAAAGAAAGCTGAGTGCCGAAGAACTGATGTTTTTGAACTACAGGGCTGGAGAAGACTCCTGAGAGTCCCTTGGACTGCAAGGAGATCCAACCAGCCAATCCTAAAGGAAATCAACCCTGAATACTCATTGGAAGGACTCATGCTAAAGCTCCACTACTTTGGCCACCTGATGCAAAGAGCCGACTCACTGGACCCTGATGTTGGGAAAGATTGAAGGCAAGAGGAGAAGGGGACAACAGAGGATGAGATGGCTGGATGGCATCACTGACTCAAAGGACATGAGTTTGAGCAAGCTCCAGAAGATGGTTAAGGACAGGGAAGCCTGGTGGGCTGCAGTCCATGGGTGGCAAAGAGTTGGTCAGGACTAAGTACTATTTATGTTCAGCTTCTCTGGTAGCTCAGAGGTTAAAGCATCTGCCTGCAATGTGGGAGACCTGGGTTCAATCCCTGGGTTGTGAAGATCCCCTGGAGAAGGAAATGGCAACCCACTCCAGTATTCTTGCCTGGAGAAGGAAATGGCAACCCACTCCAGTATTCTTGCCTGGAGAATCCTGGTGGGCTACAGTCCATGGGGTCGCAAAGAGTCGGACACGACTGAGTGACTTCACTTTCACTTTCAGTTCAGTTTAGTCCTCAGTTGTGTCCGACTCTTTGCGACCCCATGAATCACAGCACACCAGGCCTCCCTGTCCATCACCAACTCCTGGAGTTCACTCAGATTCATGTTCATCGAGTCAGTGACGCCATCCAGCCATCTCATCCTCTGTCGTCCCCTTCTCCTCCTGCCCCCAATCCCTCTGGGTACTATTTCCTGAGTACTTTATGGCTGATAATAATTTTTCAGACTAAACACACTTTACGTAGAAAATTTAGAGGTTAAGATCATTTTGGAATCTGAAACATCCCATCCCAAATATTTTCCGAAAGGGAGGTGGGGGAGATATGAAGGAAAGATTGGTATCAACTGAACAAGAGAACACAGACAAACATTTTATCAAAACCTGACTCTGAAATTGAATAAAAAATTTTCAACTAGACCTAATGATTCATCATACAGGCTGTGTTAACTTAAATATGTATCTTTACTCAGATATGTGCATAAGAACTAGGAGACAACTCAAGATCCAAACAATGAAAAATCAAAAGAATTAGAACAGAACCAGATGTGAGTAATGAAAGTCAACAGTACCACCAGTCAAAATTTAAATCTTTGAAAGATAATCATTAATTCCACATCAAACGATTTCAGGTATAAAGACAATTCAGCTTAGGATATAGATAGAATACCACAAGAGAACGTTAACTCCCACTCTAAAAATGCAAAAAAGGCATAACATCTTTTGAAGCCATCTTTAAAAAATGAGCTGAGTTGGCAAACCAACCGTGAACTGAATTCCAAAGTGTAACAAGCCCTTTTGAAGAAAAATGGACATATTCAAACTGTTTCACCTTTGGCAAGGCATGAGAGGCAGCAATCATTAAGTAGGTAAGAAGAAAACAACTGGATCCATTGTAATGAATTCTTAAAGATTTTCAGAAAAGAGATTATAAGATTCACTTCAGTAATTAGAAAATAATCCATAGACTATTTCCTAGCAGCAAAATAATTTTTTTAAAAGGAGTAGCTAATTTTGACCCACTCCAGTGTTCTTGCCTGGAGAATCCCAGGGACAGGGGAGCCTGGTCGGCTGCTATCTATGGGGTCGCATAGAGTTGGACACGACTGAAGCGACTTAGCAGCAGCGGCAGCAGCTAATATTGAGTTTACTATTAAATAGATTCCAAGCACTTTGCTACCATTTAACATACTTTATCGAATTAGACTTCACAACCCAGTAAGACAGGATTATTAGCATCCCCATTTAACACCATTTAACAAAGAAAATGCTATAAGAGAGTGTAAGAACTGGGATTCAAACAGAGGCATCCTACAGGGCCAGGCTCACAATTAGGATATCGGATACTGGAGTCTTTAATCCATTCCAGACATACTTTTTTTAATTCAAGCTAGACTGTTTAAGTCATTCCTTTTGCTCAGCTTTCATTTGTTAATTTCATTTCCATGAACAAAGTAGACATATTCTCCTGTTATTCTTTTAGATATATCAAGATAGAGTGCTAATAAAGTCACGTTTAATACAGAATCTAACTAACTGTGTAACTTTGCAGGTAAGTCTGCCATAATTCAAGGATAAAACATGACTGTAATCTACAAAATGAAAGTAAAAAGAAAGCACAGAGCAAAACGGAATTGGGAAAGAACCCTTCTGTTCTTGCCCCAACTTGCCCATTGTAGAGAACATTAAACTGCAAAGAACTAAAAGACCTACTTTAAAATTAACCAAAGGAAAAAGAATCTTTTGAATTTTGATGAGCAGATAGAAACTTCTTCCTATGTAACTGTTGTTAGTCTTTTGTTCACCTAAGCTAAATAACATAAAAAAAGTAAAGGAATCTTAAGATTTACTTCATGCCATTATAGAACTAAGGAAAAAGCACATCACATTTCTATTTAATAGAATTTCCTTGTCACATTTGATTTTCAAAAACAATAACATACTGTGCTCTGCTATGCTTAGTCTCTCAGTCATGTCCAACTCTTTGCTACCCAATGGACTGTAGCCTGCCAAGCTCCTCTGTCCGCAGGGATTCTCCAGGCAAGAATACTGGAGTGGGTTGCCATGCCCTCCTCCAGGGGATCTTCGCTACCCAAGAACCAAACCCAGGTCTCCCACATTGCTGGCAGATTCTTTACCATCTGAGCCACCAGAGAACCCCCAATAATATACTACTGAATACTGAATATATATGTATATATAAATATGTACACATAAGCTAGTTCTATGCCCTAATATTGACCATTTTGTAACTATGTTCTTGTCCCAGGTATGAGAAACACCTTTCCAATTTACAAAGTCACTTTGTACTCTACCTGAAACTTCCAAAGAGTATTAGAAATTACTCACTCTAATAACATTTGCAGATATATTTAAAATGTAATTGATTTGTCCTAGATACTGATCTAGTAATTCTAGAAATATGGTATACTTCTCTCACTAAAATGGGACTTGGGGTGTACTGAGTGTATTAAATAAAAAACTTAATCAGGAAAACAAAATAATCCACATCAGTATCAATCACAATGCAGTTCTTGGAAAGACCAGACAGGAAACTCTATGTAGCTAATAATCTCAAACCTTCAATGGACACAATTCCTTATATTAAAGAACCAATTTACCAAGTTAAACTTTTATTTAATATATTAAAAGAAAAGCCATGATTAGAAGGAATGCAGAAATGATTCCATTTTCATAAGCTAAAATATTTCTGCTGCCAGGGCAAACTGTTAGAGCCACATCTATTCTAGAATTTGAACACTTTGATTTTCCAAGTTGACAGGCTCTCTCTGAAGTCCTATAAAGGACCTTGTTTCCACTAATTCAGATATTTCAAATATTCTGAAAGCTAGAAATGTTTCCTAGCTCTCGGGCTAAATCCTAGCACAAGGATATTTCTCATTTTTAAATTTAGAATCATCCTATTAGACCTTCCTTATAAGAGCTCCGTGTACCCTCTTCCAATTATTGGGCTTCCCTGATGGCTCAGACAGTAAGAATCCGCCTGCAATGCAGGAGACTCAGGTTCGATCCCTGGATCGGGATAATCCCCTGGAGAAGAAAATGGCTACCCATTCCAGTATTTTTGCCTGGAGAATCCCCATGGACAGAGGAGTCTGGAGGGCTACTGTCCATGGGGTCGCAGAGTCAGACAGGACTGAGCGACTAACACTTTATAAGACCTCTATCTGAAGTGCCCTCTTCCAATTATACTTCAAAACTTCACTCTCATCATGGCATTAAATTTTTTTTTGTTTATTCCTTCTCCTCCATTAGTTTATAAGCTCCCTCTGTCTTGTTCACTTTCCTGAAGAAGACTAAATATTTCCTCTGAATTGCAATTTTTTGTTTGACATTTTACTTTACAATACTGTATTGGTTTTGCCATACATCAACATGAATCCGCCACGGGTGTACATGAGTTCCCAGTCCTGAGCCCCCCTCCCACCTCCCTCCCCATACCATCTCTCTGGGTCATCCCAGTGCACCAGCCCCAAGCATCCTGTATCCAACCTAGACTGGCGATTTTAGGAGAAAGGATGTAGACTTCAAGCAGGCTACTGCTTTCTCCTTAGCCACAATATCATAAAGATAACTTCATGTAAAAAATAGAACACTGAATTTAAAAATATTTTCCATGTAACATTAGCTTAATGAATTGTGAACATTCAGCTTAGTATTCTTCATCTAGTTTCAACTAGAATCAGTGAACAGATCCATTCTTTACACCAGTTTTACCTAGTTTCAAGAATAAACTACTAAAGGATCACGAACGCCCTCCTCTGTCAAGAGGTGGTTCCATTTCAAGCTATGCACCAAGCCTGAAACAAGCTGATATACAAGCGAGGGAGGTTTAACTCCGGTGTAAATTGAATTTTTTTTAAAGAAATAAGAAGGTATGCCACACAGCATGCTTAAGTGATATTCTAGAATTTTTGTGATGACGCTGGGTTCTTATTTCTGAACTTTACAAAGCCTCTCCATTTTTATTAGGGTTGGAAATTATTACCCTTCTCTCTTCCACTGTTTTCCCAGGCTCGCAATTATAGAACATTTGCACAATGGATTTCGCACGGTCATCCTACCCAGAAAATGGCACTCTCTAACCATCTCCAAACTTTTCTCCGTGGATATAGTCTAAAAGCAACCAGCTGGCTTTTAGGACGTGAGGCAAACAGTATTTTTTTGAGACAGTAATCGAATGGCTTTGCTGGTGGCCGCTAGCGTGGCACGGAAAGCCTTTTGCAAACAATAGTCACCTTATTTGTTCTCATGCTAGCATTTATGGGACTTAAGGCTGCCGGGGGATGCTGAGTTTTCCCCTGGCACTCACCGCAATCTCCTGCTCCCCTAAAATTAAACCTCCGCCTGACGTTTGAACCGCGCTTTCATTTACAAAACGTTCTCACGAGCCTCCTCTGATTTGACGGCGACTGTAAAACGAGCGTTGTTGCCGTGGTGCCTATTTTACACGTAAGGAAAGGATCCTGTCCACAGACCTAGTCCTTAGGGCCGCCCTCACCCGGGTGGAGCACGCAGCTGCAGGCAGAGAGGGGAGCAGGTGTGACGCCCACGGCCGCAGCCTCTCACCTGGCCGGCAGGGCGTGCCACGGCCTCCACTCAGCCACCTGGGACGTAGGCCCCGCGACGGCGGCCTCTCGGGGTCTCCGGGGCCCCTCTCTCAGTCCGCGCTCGGCCCCACACCTCAAAGTGCCTCACGCTCTCCTCCTCGGGCTCACCGTCCGATCTCGCCGGACAGCGTGCAGAAGTGCCTGGAAACCCGGCGGCCGCCACAGCCTTACAGGGCTTGGGACCCACACTCCTTGGCGACAGCGGTGGCAGTCACCAAAAGGTCCGGGGGGTCCCGAGAAAGGAAACCCCGACCCCAGTCAAGCAGCTGACATTTCCCCAGTCAGCCGGAGCACCGCCCACTTCCGCTTCCCCGCCTACCCTGTGGGTTGTCGGGTCCCGCAGCCGCGCGGGGTTGTGGGTATCTCGAAGGCGGCAAAGCTGCAAGGAAAGGAAGTAGTGGCGAGGCACACGGACTATCAGGCTGGGCAGAAACTACAATTCCCAGCAGGCAGCGGGGCCGCAGACGACGGCTGCGGAGGAGAGCCGGCTGGCTGGGGAATTCTGCGCGCGCTGCTGGGATGGAACGTTGATAGAGTTCGCGGGTTTCGCTGCAGCTAAGCCGGGGCCGCACGCAGTGCGCCGCCGCGCGCCAAAGCGGGAATCCAGGGGGCGGGCACCTCTGCAATTAATGCACGCATTTAAAACTCCCGAACCTGCGGACGCCATGCACAGGTAAACCGATTGCAGAAGGAGACAGAACGTGAATGGACCGTCTTAATTCTTTTAGGCCGCGTGTTTTGCTACTTGCTAATAGTGTTAGTAATGCTGTAATGTGAATGGCTGCTTATCCTCTTTGGGAAAACGTGGATGGGTGGATGCTTTAGTGCGGTGGTCAGCGTGGATGTTATTTGTCTTCGCTTATTGGGCTTTCCTGCTGCTGTTTTCAATCAGTGTGTGATTGCCCTGCCTCTTTCCTTGTATGTTCCCTCCACTTTTAAGAAATTCTTGAGGCCTTCTGCATGATCGGAAATCGAAAAGCCTTTTCTATGTGTTCGGTTATTTTCTCTTTTATTCTTGGAGACTCGCCGCCGGCACGTAAAAATGCAGTTCAGTTAACTGCTGTGAAAGCTTTCTGCGGTGCATAGCTTGCAGCTTCCTTTAGGCCTGTCTGGGAATTATTTACGGGCGTGTTTTTGAAAGGAACGTGGGGCTATTGTGCGTTTCTGCAGGAAACACCTCCAGGAGATACCCGACCAGAGTAGCAACGTTACCACCAGTTTCACCTGGGGATGGGATTCTAGCAAGACTTCTGAACTGCTTTCAGGCATGGGGGTCTCCGCCCTGGAAAAGGAGGAGGTGGACAGTGAGAACATCCCCCAGGAACTGCTTTCAAACCTGGGCCACCCACAGAGCCCCCCACGAAAACGGCTGAAAAGCAAAGGGAATGACAAGGACTTTGTGATTGTCCGCAGACCTAAGCTAAACCGAGAGAACTTTCCAGGTAAGGTATGAGGGTAAAATACAAGCCCAGCCAATGGTGGATTAAACTGACCGGTTACTTTGTCTGTAGACCTTTGTTTAGGGGTATTTAGCATGGGGTGAGGCCCTTCTAAAGAAATTGTTATTTAAATTTATTTATTTTTGTCCGAGCTGGGTCTTCCTTGTTGCCCCGGCTTTTCTCCAGTTGCAGGGACTTCTCTTTGGGGGAGCATGGGCTCTAGGACGCAGGGGCTTCTGTAGTTGGAGCACGTGGACTCAGCAGTTGGGGATTCCAGGCTCTAGAACACAGCCTCAATTACTGTGGCGCTGGGGGCTCAGTTGCTCTGTTGCGTGCCGGATCTCTTCCCAGATCAGGGATCGAACCGGTGACTGCTATATTGGCAGGAAGATTCTTTACCTCTGAGCCACCAGGGAAGGCCAGCTAGGGTCCTTTTAAAATTGCCCAATTCCTAAGTTATTTTCCAGAGAAACCAGACAACTGGTTGTGCTTACAGAAATGGTGGTATGTGTGTGTCTTCAGAGACAACTGACTTGTAACCCGTGAAAAGACATTCCTTCCTTTTTCTTTAGGAGGGACTCTGCCTGGTTAAGGGCCAGCTCAATACCTCTGACAAATAGAAACAAAGCAATGATCCATAGAATTCTTTTTTGTTTAATTTGGCTGCTCTGTAGCTGCGGTTGAGCCTTTTACCATAATCACTTTAGTTATTTATCAAAAGACTGCTGAAATGAATGTTGAGCTAAGGGGAAGAGACTCATCCTTCCAGATCCACTCCCAAAAGGAATTCTTCTTTATGCTGTCTCCATCACTCACTGTGTTATCTGTTCAGTCTCCCCAACCCCATAACCTAAAGGTCAGTCAGATTCCCACCCCCACCCCCCCAACATCCAACCAATCATTGAATCTTTCCCTCTTGTCTCCTAAATATTTCTCATATTTAGGAAGGGACTCATAATTCAGAGCCTTATCCTCCCCAGATCCATCCCCCAGAGCTAGAGTGGACTGATTGAAATGTAGAACTCCACTACGTCATTCCCCTCTAAATAGCTCTCTGTTTCCAGGCTTCTCGGGCTGATGTAAAGCTGCCTCCCACCGTGGATCAGAGCTCCAGGAATACTCAGAACCATAGGGTAAACATAGTGCGTTGACCTAGGGTTATCAGTTTTTCTTACTGGCAAGCCATGTAAAACATTAATTCAACAAATATTTGCTGAGCACATTGTGTGTGCTAGGCATTGTTCAAAGTACTGGGGATACAGTAGCGAGCACAACAAAAGCATTTTTACCCTCATGGAGCTTCTCTTCTAGAAAGAGGATGCAGTATGCACAAATCTGGTGTGTAGTATGTTAGAATAAGTGCTATGGCTAAAAACAAAAATAGAACAAGCCTAGAGAGATAAGAAGTCCTGGGATGGGAAGCTGGTTTGCAGGGTATTGAGGTGAGCTGTAAGCAAAGGCATAAAGGAGATGAAGGAATGTGCCATGCAAATATCTTGGAGAAAAGAGCCCCAAGCAGAAGGAGCAGCTAGTGCAAAGGCCCTGGAGCAGGAAAATATTGTGTTTGTTCAAATAACAGCACGGAAGCCATATTCCAAGAGTAGAAGAACAGAGAGGAGAATAGTGAGAACTGGGCTAAAGGTGCAGTTGAGCAGAGTTGCTGTGTAACCTTTGAGAAGGATAAACTGGTGTCTTGAGACTAAACTTTGAGGGCTTGAAGATAAAAGCTTAGAGACTTGTTGAGAGGTGTGAGAGTGGTGCTAAGCAGCTTCTGGATAGATTTTGACATTAGNCCTTTGTTGGCAAAGTGATGTCTCTGCTTTTTAATATGCTGTCTAGGTTTGTCAAAGCTTTTCTTCCAAGGAGCAAGGGTCTTTTAATTTTATGGCTGCAGTCACCATCCTCAGTGATTTTGGAGCCCAAGAAAATAAAGTCTGTTACTGTTTCCATCTTTTCCTCATTTATTTGCCATGAGATGATGGGACTGGATGCTGTGGTCTTCATTTTTTGAATGTTGAGTTCTAAGCCAGTCTCATCTTTCACCTTCATCAAGAGGCTCTTTAGTTTCTCTTTGCTTTCTGCCGTTAGGGTGATGTCATCTGATATTTGAGATTATTGATATTTCTCCCAGCAATCTTGATCCCAGCTTATGCTTCATCCAGCCTGGCATTTTGCATGATATATCTGCATATAAGTCAAATAAGCAGGGTAACAATATACAGCCTTGATGTATTCCTTTCCCAATTTTGAACCAATCCATTGTTCCATGTCTGGTTCTACTGTTGTTTCTTGACCTGCATACAGGTTTCTCAGGAGGCAGGTAGGATGGTTTGGTATTCCCATCTCTTTCAGAATTTTCTACAGTTTGTTGTGATCCACACAATCAAAGGCGTTAGCATAGTCAATGAAGCAGAAGCAGATGCTTTTCTGGAATTCTTTTGCTTTTTCTGTGAGCCAGCAGATATTTGATCTCTGGTTCCTCTGCCTTTTTTAAATCCAGCTGTACATCTGGAAGTTCTCAGTTCATGTGCTGTTGCTGTAGTTGTTATGACTTGATTTGTTCAGCCGCTCAGTTGTGTCTGACTCTTTGCAGCCCCATGGACTGCAGCATGCCAGGCTTCCCTGTCCTTCACCATCTCCTGGAGTTTGCTCAAACTCATGTNGATACTGTAAGATTAAATGAAAGAGTAAACGTAAAGCTGCTAGCATGCTCCCTGTGTATAACAGTAAGTAAACCCAGTCAATTTGGTGGACAAAAGATACCTAGCCGAGAGGCTACTTCACTTTATCTTTTGTCTTTAATCCTGTTAGTCTGGCCCTGTTCGTGTAGATCTTTTTTCTTCAAAATTGAATGTCCCTTCTATTTTTAGTGTCAGGAATGCAGCAGGAGCAATTTGGTGCTTGACCAACCAAATGTGGTGAAAGACGTTTCCTGCTAAGATGAGCGGCTTTTGACAACTTTGTCCAGTGCTGATAGCATCTGACGTGGAGTGTGATTGCTGTATGTCCTACATGTCCTTCTACATTCACACACACAGACAGAAATACAAATGACGTTTTTAAAGCAAGGCAGTAAGGAAACAAGATGGAAGATTCAGGCATGGTTGCTGTCTCTAGGAAACTGCAGTTCAAGTTGAGAGAAGAGGGTACATGGTAAGAGAAGCTCACAGCAAAAGATGCCAGCTCATACACTAGCAGCTGCTGAGTGGCTCAGGCAGCAAGTGCTGTAGGAGGCCAGAGGGAAAGAGCCCCTTGTACCAAAATGACCCAAAGCTGCTCATGGTGATCCTCACTGCACATGGGCATGCTTCCTCCTGCCCTTCAGCAAAGCAGAGGCTCTGGAAGAGAGAGAAGGACCTGGAAAGGATTCAGTCACTGCATCAAGATTGTTAAAAATGACTTCAGATGTATTTATGGGAAGTGAGAGGGGAAAAAAATCACGACTTTTCTNTCCTGCCCTTCAGCAAAGCAGAGGCTCTGGAAGAGAGAGAAGGACCTGGAAAGGATTCAGTCACTGCATCAAGATTGTTAAAAATGACTTCAGATGTATTTATGGGAAGTGAGAGGGGAAAAAAATCACGACTTTTCTATTTCTTGTGACCTCAGAGAGAGGCAGGGAGGGAAGCCACTGGTATGCTGTGTGGATGCGTGGAATTATGCACCATGGTGATTGGTAAATTGGTATGGGGGGCAGGGCGGTTGCAGGGTGAGGAACAGCTGGTGTAGAGCGTTCCCAGTAGGGTATCAGGGGCCTGGGCCTCTGGCGGCGCTGGATCATCGTTGTAGTGAGTTTTGTCTGCAGTTGTCAGGACAGGTGGCTGAGAGCTCTGCAAGATTAGGCTGGAACAGACCACACCTGCTTTCCATAGCGATCTGATGACAGTGACCCTGGGCTGTGTGAGTTTTTCTTGGTTCCTCACTCGACAGTCTCTCTCTTTTCTGCCGGCCCCAAGCCAAGCTCACGTCTAGTGACTAAATCCTCTTCATCTGTTCAGTTTCAAAGCTGGAAACTTTGTGGCCAGCCGGTACCAGGACAGGTCTGAGTGGCCCTTGGGGTGAGTGTGGAAGGAGTTGGGAGGAAATGGCCTGGTGATGAGGTCAGTAATGAACAGAAAGAGAAGAACTGTGTTTTATTCATGGTTGTTAAATGCCTGCCCTGGTCCCCTGTCTTCTGCCCACCCACAACCCCCACTCTGACCTCCCAAACAGAAGATAGCTGTGGAAATCCTGTCAAACTAATTTGTTGATCAGCTTTCCTGTGGCTGTTAAACTGCTTGAAATTCCAGGCCCCACAGTGGTTTTCAGACTGGAGACTCTAAAGTTTAGAGTCTGCTGATATCCCCAAGGGAACATGTTCAAAGTGCAAAATTCCAGAGATTCTCATCCCAGAAGTGCTGCCTGGAGCCTGGGAATCTGCTTTTTCAGTATCTCTAGGCAAATGCTTTTCCTTTTTTTTTTTTTTAATAACCAATAACAAATACATTTTCCATTGCAATCTTGGGTGTGTATCTTAAACTGAAATTGCACAAAATTAGTTTTTTCCTTACCAAGGTATTTCCTATTTATTCCATTCTTTCAAAACAATGCTAATCAGACTAAATTGATTTCATGACTCACCACTGAACCTTATCCTGCAGCTCCAAAACTCAGCTCTGTAAGAGCCTTTACAGGCCCTTCCCAGGCACCTGTGTATACCCTGTAGCTTCCTTTCATTGGTTCAGCAATGTTGATGGAGCATCATTCTAGAGATGGGGGGTCCGGCAGTGAACACAACAGACCAGAGATCCTGCTCTTCTTGACCTTGTATCCTGTACCTAATTCCCTGAATCCCAATTTCCATGGTTTCTTAGTCTTCTCGCATCCCAGGGTTGAGCAAGTCTCTCATTGAAGTGTGGGGTTGAAGGGGTCATTGAGGACCTCTATTTTAGCTTTTTCCTGTTTTGCTTTTTTCAGTTTTGTCCAACCAGGCAAAAAAGCCAAAATACCAAGAGCTAGCATGGTCTAGTGTTGTCTCTTAATGATTTATAGAAGAGGAAGGAAACCTCATCCCAGATGGCAGAATCTGTAGTCTCCCAGAAAGGAAAGCATGGGTCGTTAACACTTAAAACAAGCAAGCAGAAGCAAACAGGAGGTGAACCTCCACTCTTAAAAAAAGGAGTAGATTTGAACAACAGTGCCTGCTTATCCTACAGACACAATTATCTGTGCTTAAAGAAAAGGGCAATTTTAAGAGTCAAAGATTGAGTACTCTGGAGTTTGAATCTGAGTGTAGGTGATGTTTCAAGAAATAAACATGTCAAGTAAGAAGACGTTACCTATACTGTAAAGACCTCATGCATCAAAAACTCTTAAGCAAGCATTATTATTTCCGAAGGACTTTAAGAGGCATGGGAGGTGATGAGGTTACAGAAGTGGACAGCTGACTTTGCACCAGAGGAATGAATGGAAATGCTGGTGACTATGGCTGGTGACTAGCAAGTTTGTGAATCTGGCCAGTTTTCACCTTTCATGACTCCAGAGTGTGTTTAATTGCTTTCATGTTGTTGAAGATTAGAGTCCATGGGCTTAATTATTTTGCTTACTGTGCAGGTCTGTTGTGCAGCCTTGGGGGTTTTAGAGGAGGTGAGTAGAGGAAAGACTTGCTCTGGACTTTGTCATCCTCTCTGAGCAGACAGACCAGGCAGCAATGCAGTCAGGAATCCAGGAAACAGATGGTCGAAGTTTTGAGAATTAACTATGGCAAGTAAAATTAGATTGAGCATATCCCAAGCCTGGATACTAGCCACTGGGGCAGCNAAGCATGGGTCGTTAACACTTAAAACAAGCAAGCAGAAGCAAACAGGAGGTGAACCTCCACTCTTAAAAAAAGGAGTA
The DNA here is from genome assembly GCA_006410875.1 of Neotragus pygmaeus. Lineage (NCBI taxonomy): Eukaryota > Metazoa > Chordata > Mammalia > Artiodactyla > Bovidae > Neotragus > Neotragus pygmaeus. The sequence goes on along the minus strand of SJYV01024612.1, from coordinate 1,632,625 downwards.
GATTTGAACAACAGTGCCTGCTTATCCTACAGACACAATTATCTGTGCTTAAAGAAAAGGGCAATTTTAAGAGTCAGAGATTGAGTACTCTGGAGTTTGAATCTGAGTGTAGGTGATGTTTCAAGAAATAAACATGTCAAGTAAGAAGACGTTACCTATACTGTAAAGACCTCATGCATCAAAAACTCTTAAGCAAGCATTATTATTTCCGAAGGACTTTAAGAGGCATGGGAGGTGATGAGGTTACAGAAGTGGACAGCTGACTTTGCACCAGAGGAATGAATGGAAATGCTGGTGACTATGGCTGGTGGCTAGCAAGTTTGTGAATCTGGCCAGTTTTCACCTTTCATGACTCCAGAGTGTGTTTAATTGCTTTCATGTTGTTGAAGATTAGAGTCCATGGGCTTAATTATTTTGCTTACTGTGCAGGTCTGTTGTGCAGCCTTGGGGGTTTTAGAGGAGGTGAGTAGAGGAAAGACTTGCTCTGGACTTTGTCATCCTCTCTGAGCAGACAGACCAGGCAGCAATGCAGTCAGGAATCCAGGAAACAGATGGTCGAAGTTTTGAGAATTAACTATGGCAAGTAAAATTAGATTGAGCATATCCCAAGCCTGGATACTAGCCACTGGGGCAGCTGTATGAAGACAGACTTCTGTCTCATCTGTTGAAACAGCATCCAGTTTCAGGCTGTGACACCCCTCCCCCACCTTCACTCCCACCAGGGCCCTAGAATCAGTGTTGTCCTGTGATCAGCTCCATGGAGACTGATCTCCGTGGTATTGGCTGCTCAGAGAGGCTGTGCGTTTTTCCCAGCCATTGCCCCATCCATCTGCTCACTGACCCATTGAGAGCTCTCAGCATCTCTGTTTCACTCCCTCTCCTCTCTGCCCTGCCCTCCCTCTGAAGGATTCCTTTTCCCAGAGCAAGTCAGGTTTAATTCTCACCTTTTTAAAAAGAGTGCTTTTTTTTTTATTTTTCTTCATTTTAGAAAATTAAGTCAGAATAGGGGAGGAATCCTAGGGTAGACATAGGACAGGATTTGGAGTCAGATCTGTGCTTGAATTCCCACTGGGCTGTTTGCTAGTTGTGTGACCTTATCCCTTTTGTCGGAGTTACATCATCTCTTGAAGCCCCTCCCCTGACTTACAGAGGGTACTGCTTTTGTTTCTGGGTTTCAGTCTTCAGCCTCATTCCCCTGAACACCTCCAGGGCCGTGCCATTCCTTGACAGGCCCTGAGCCACCTGGCCAGCCTTCAGACACTCTCCTCTGTGGCTCTGTCCCTTCACCTCAGGTTGTAGAGTTTGGAAATGGACAGAAGAGTCCCACCTTAACTTCGTGGCTCTGCCCCTTGATAGTCGCTAGCACCTCAGTGAGGTTAATAAATAAACCTACTAAGAGAAGTGTCCTCATCTGTGAAATGGGACACTACACCCTAGGACACAAGGCAAGCATTAGAATCGCATGCATTAATAAGCGTATGAGACTCTTTAGGGCTTTCAGTAAATGGCAGTTGTACAGGTGGGGTTGTGTTTCTGTTTATTAGTTTGCCTCCCAGTGAGGCCAACAGACAGGGACTGTGCTTACGCTCTCCGGCATTAGTCAGACACCCAGGAATGTTTGTTGAAGTGGAGCCCTAGGCCAGCCTTGTCATTTGATAAATGAGGAAACTGGTCCTGAGAGGCCTGCACTCTTACCTGTCCATGAAACAGAGCCAGCATTCTTCTCTTAGGTGTCAGTCATTCCTTTGTGAAACATTGAATACTTTCTAATGTTCGTCGCCAAGTTTGTCTTAGGCACCAGGCATGGCAGTTAATCGGTTAAGGAAGGTTAATCAGTCACATGGATACACGGTTTGCGTGAAGGGGCAGTAAAAGGTATACTGCATTGAGCAATGATTTTGAGAAGGTCTGTGGTGTGCCAGGCATTGTGCTGGGTCTCCATGTGCCTGTCTAGGTCGGGGGGCTGTGCTGGTCACCTGGGAAAGCTCCGAGGAAGAGACAGTTCAGCTGAGGTCTGAAGGATGAGTAGGAGTTGTGCAGGTGAAGATGGACATTGCAATGCAAAGCCTCCCTAGTTCTAGACTTACTTAGCTTCCTTGTGTGGCTTCAATGCCTGGCTTTGCTGTCCTCAGCAAACACCTGCATTCATCACAGTGCCAAATTTTCCTTCTAGCATTTGAATTGTGTGCTGAGTGACTTCAGTCATGTCTGACTCTTTGCGACCCTATCTCCTCTGTCCATGGGATTCTCCAGGCAAGAATACTGGAGTGGGTTGCACTGTTCTCCTCCAGGATATCTTCTCAACCACTGGGTCAAACTCCTGTCTCTTAATGTCTCCTGCATTGGCAGGCGGGTTGTTTAACACTAGTGTGCCACCTGGGAAGCATTTGAATTACTGATCTCTTAGGCTAGGTTGCTGATTTCTTATGTCTTCCCATTAAAATGGGAAGCACCACATTCATTAGTTTATTGATTTCTCCTGCCCTTTATTTTGCAACAAGCCTCCTATCTCCTTTCCCCACTATTTTACCTGACACTTGGGTACCCCATCCACAGCTCCTTGAAGCTCACCATTCCCTTTTATGCCAAGGGCTTTCTCCTCCACATCGATGACACTCTGTGTTTGAGGGCTTTCCCTGGGCAGGCATGCTGGGGAGTCAACATTCCTACTCCGTCTTAGAAGCCCCCAACAAATGACTGACAGCAGATGATGGATTAAACGCCCCAGCATCTGGGGCAGGTGCTGTATCTTTCCTGGGAGTCCCCTGCAGATTTAAAGCCCATGGTGATAATATGCTTACTCACATGCCTATGTTGGCTTCCTGCCCTTCTATGTCTCTCTTTATTCTTTCCAGTATTTCCGGGATCCCAAACCTAGATTGTTGTTGATAAGTTGATCAGTCGCTCAGTCGTGTCCAACTCTTTGTGATTCCATGGGCTGCAGCACTCCGGCAGGCTTTCTTGTCTTTCACTATCTCCTGGAGTTTGTTCAAGCTTATGTCCATTGAGTCGATGATGCCATCCAACCATCTCATCCTCTGTTGCCCCCTTCTCCTCCCCTCAATCTTTCCCAGCATCAGGGTCTTTTCCAGTGAGTCAGCTCTTCGCATCAGGCGACCAAAGTATTAGAGCTTCAGTGTGAGTCCTTCCAATGAATATTCAGGATTGATTTCCTTTAGGATTGACTGGTTTGATCTCCTTGCTGTCCAGGGGACTCTCAAGAGTCTTCTCCAGTACCACAGTTCGAAAGCATCAATTCTTTGGCACCCAGCCTTCTTTTTGGTCCAGCTCTCACATCCATACATGACTCCTGGAAAAACCATAGCTTTGACTATACAGACCTTTGTGCTTTTTAATATGCTGTCTAGGTTTGTCATTGCTCTTCTAAGGAACATGCATCTTTTAATTTAATTCTTTAAACCTAGATAGAAGGCGGTTTGGAGGTCTCAGTAAATCATACCAGGCAGCCCTTGTGCAACCCCTACTCAGAGATGGATGTTTTCACGTAGGTGAAGATTCTAAGCAGCACTGAAAGGAAAAGGTCATGAAAGTAAAACATACAGAGTTTTTGGAGAAAGGAGAATAGAAGCAAAAAAGAGGCAGTTTAACTCTCTGCTTTGTAACCTTTTGACATGAGCTATTTAATCTTCATAGTGAATAACTTTGCAGGATAAACCTTTTTATTCCCTTTCCTGCAGATGAAACTGAGCCCCAGAAGAATTAAGTAGCTTGCTTAAGGTTTGCTGACATGGAGACAATGCAGTCAGATTCCAGTTGCAGCTGAGCTCCTTCCTCGATCCAGTAGTTCTCACTCTTGGCAGGGATGGAGAGCAGGCACCTGGTGTCAGGGTAGTCATTGCAGATCATAGTAAAAATCTCAGCAGACTAGATTGAAAGTGGCTAAGTGTAATTTTTTTTTTTTTTTTTTAAATGAAATGCTAGCATCTGATCTGTATACTCAAGAGATAGCAGAGGTCAGGGAGTTAAGAATTAATGGAAGGAAAACTTTGTTCCAATTTGTGGAGCAGGAGTGATGCTGGAGCCCTCTGCCCCCACTGACCTTGTCCCAGAAGCTCTGTGGTGTGATGGAGTTGCCACACTGAGGAGCTGCTCCCCGGAACGTGTCTAGGGTCCCTGCGGATGGTCTGCCTTCATCCCTCTACCCCTAAGCTTCAGAGCCTCAGTCCTTTATTTGATTCTCTAGAGATGGAGGGGCAGGTGTTCATGGAGCAACTATATGTCCTTTTTTCCCCAGGGAGCCTCCTTCCCTAAGCACTGTGCCAGTTCAGTCCCCGGTGTAGCACGGCATCCTGAGCCCTTCGTGACCCTGAATTGAAATTTCCTGTTTGTCTGTGTCTCAGACTCTGAGCAGGCCATACCTTGTTCATCTCTGTCTGTAGAACAGTCTTCAGCATATAACACATGTTAAGTAAATATATGAATGGTTGCATGTATCGGACCGTGTGCTAGTTCCTTAGAATATAAAGATTGTTAAAAGAAGAATCAGGTTCTCCTTCTCAAGATCTCATGGCCTTGTGGGGGCCTACACAGGCGAGTAAGGAAATAGCAAAATTGTGGTTAAAAAACGGGCCTGTTTTTGGTGATGTTCTGGGAGGCCATCCATAGGAGTTGGGGTATTAATGGCCACTTGATGTTAAATTAATAGCAGTCGGGGGCAGGCACAGCATGTACGGAGGCATTGAGATATGACACAGAATGACTCATTCTGAAAATTCCAAGTAGTTCCAAGTGGCTAGAACATATTTCTAGATAATGAATCTAGAAAACCAAGTGGGGCCCTGATAAGAAAGCTTTGAGTTTCATGCTCAGCAGACTTTAGACTGAATATTCAAGGGACACCATTGAAGGGATCTGATTGAGGGGTGTTTTTAAAAGATTGCCCAGGAATAACAGGGAAGAGTCCACAGAGTCCCAGACTGTTAAGTTTATCACTCACCTCCATGCTGTCTCCAGCTCTCCATCGTCTTCTCCCTGAGCCTGTTGCAATGTCCGTGTTCAGTAAATAGTGACACCTTTTAAATGGGGAATATGTTCTGTGTTTAGTTGCTCAGTCGTGTCTGACTCTTTGCGACCCCATGGACTGTAGCCCACCAGTTTCTTCTGTTCGTGGAGATTGTCCAGCCAAGAATACTGGTGTGCGTTGCCATGCCCTCCTCCAGGGGATCTTCCCAACCCAGGGATCGAGCCCAGGTCTTCGCATTGCAGGTGGATTCTTTACCAGCTGAGCCACAATGGAAGCCCAAGAATACTGTCAGAGCCACTGAACAAATAAGAGATACAGGGAGGCTTATTAATAAGGCATTGGCTTACATACTCCTGGAAGCGGAAGAGTCCCATGATCTTTGATCCCAAAGACCCGAGATTCCAGAGAGTAGATCATGTTAGTTTCAGTCCAGGCCTGAAGGCAGGAGGACACCCAGGTTCCAGCTCAAAGGTGGGAGAAACAGCCAGGTCTCCCTTCATCCGCCTTTTATTCCAACCCAACTTTGGATTGGATGAGCCAGGCACACACTGGGGACAGCATCCTGCTTTTCCCAGTTGATCGATCAAATGTTAATCTCATTCCAGATACCCTCCCAAAGACACCTGGTATTGTATTTAACCAAATATCTGGGTACTCCTTAGCCCAGTCAAATTGACACTAAAATTAGCCGTCACGGGGGAGAGAGGATAGCAGTAGCATTGGTGTAGCAGGTGGTTTGGAGTTAGAGACCAAGAAGCCAAGTTATTGACCTCAGCTAACCACTCTGAATTCTAATCTAAAACACTCACTGTTTCTTTGGTGTGTGCTTGTTTCCTTCTAGGCTGTGGTCATATCATCCTGATCGTGTGGGTTATTCTATTCATATGTAAGCATTTAATACTTGTTGAATAGCAATTAGAGTTTGCTTTTCTAAAAACTAAGAAAACTGGTTTTCCTGCATCCACATTTTTCTCCCTCCAGTTTATTCTGAACACCCAGTCAGAGTGATCCTTTTTAAAATCTACGTGAGATCCTGTCATTCCTGTGCTCAGAACTCTCCGGCGGCCCCTCATCACCTTCAGAGTCAGAGTGGGGTGGCCCAGCCCCTTCCCACCCCTCTGACCCTCTTCCCCGCTCCCCGAAACTTGCTCACTGTGTTCTATGCTGGCCTCCTTGCTGTTCCTCAAAACAGATCTGCGGTTCCCGCACGTGGAACACACCCTAGGGACTCAGGGCCAGCCCCTTCTCTGTGTTCAGCCTTTGCTCAATGATCACCAGCTCAGTAAGGCCTTCCCCCTTGTTTTATACCATTTTATACCACAAAACACTGTTTGTCATGGAACAGATATTAACATCTCCCAGAAGAATGTTCTTTCAATACCAGTTTGGGAAACAGTATGTTTACGAAATGGATGTAAGTGCACCAGATAACTTAAAAATATCTCTGAAAAATGGAACTGTTTTATACTTTTAAGTAACTCAACTTTTCTTCAAGAATTTTTTTCAATAATAATACAATACTTTTTTTAATATAAGAAAACACAGCAAGTGTATTAAAAAGTTTGGGAGGGGGAACTCCAGCTATAAAACTTGACAGTTATTAGAGGAACCACTATTGTGGTGACATTCATGTCACAGTTACTCACTATTACAGAATTTTGTATTAGGCATTTATTTTAAAATGTGGAAGGAGATATTTTGACCAAATCTTTGCTAATACAGACTTAGTCTCCTTAACTATGAATGATGAGTTTTAGTAGGCTAACAAATAGAGTTGAGTCAAAATAGAATGAAAATAGTTGTTTTAATCAAAGAGCTGAATACAACCCTTATCATAATTTATTATTAACCCCAAACATGAAAAATAGAACAAAGAGGTTAGTTGCTGTTGATAGTTGAGGGAGTGTGTGTGTGTGTGTGTGTGTGTGTGCTGTGTGTTTAAACTTTCTAACACCTTCCTCATTTTCTTTATTTTTAATACATCAAAGTAAAAGAAATTTTAACATATCACTTGATTTTTGTAAAATATTGAACAATTTTTAACGTCTTCTAATATCATATGATTGCTTCCCCAATAGAACATAAGCTCCATGAAAAAGGGTTTTGTCTCATGTGTTACCTGCTTTCTCCCCACACCGTAACCCATCCCTGGCATCAAACTAAGCACCCAGGACATGCGTGTTGAATTAAGAGATGAGAACAGCCTTTTGATACTGCACTTTTAGGTAAATGGACTTCTGAGTCCACCCACTGGAAGCTTGGAAGAAGAGGGAGAAAGATTGGTTTGCCTTTTAAATAAGGTCACTACTTGACAAATCCACCACTGAATCCACTTCAGAGAGGAGTGAGGTGTTCCTTAGCAACCCAGAAGCATCATGTATCTTAGACATTGTTGTCTAAGATGTGAGAGGCCTGGGACTGGCTCTGAACCCCGATCAGTATGGTTCTGAGCCTGAGACTGGCTGGTGGGTACTAAAGAATATCATGAAAAGTATTCTCGATACTCTCTTTTCTCCTTTGCTAAGAAAATATACAGTATCCACTTCAGGAAACAGACCATGGGTTAACAGAAAAAGAATTATGAGGATGAGGAATTCATTTAGCATTAAATTCCCTTGGGCTTCCCTAGTGGCTCAGAGGTTAAACGTCTGCCTCCAATCTGGGAGACCCAGGTTCGATCCCTGGGTTGGGAAGATCCCCTGGAGAAGGAAATGGTAACCCACTCCAGTATTCTTGCCTGGAGAATCCCATGGATGGAGAAGCCTGGTAGGCTACAGTCCATGGGGTCTCAAAGAGTTGGACACGACTGAGCGACTTCACACACACACAAGTTACATGTTGTATATCTTTAAGTGCAGGAAAAAGCTCAGTATACTTGATAGGAGGAAAGAATGGTAAAAGGAAAACAATTCTTTTTTTTTTTTCTTCCCTCCCAGGTGTTTCTTGGGACTCCCTTCCAGACGAGCTGCTTTTAGGAATCTTTTCCTGTCTGTGCCTCCCTGAACTCTTGAAAGTCTCCAGTGTTTGTAAGAGATGGTATCATCTAGCGTAAGTATTTTTCACCCTATTTAGTGTATGTGGAGGAGGAAAAAAGAAGGGTGTTTATTCGTTTGGGTCTGCTGACACTGAAAACCAAGAAGACTATAGTAGCACAAAGCACACTAGGTATTTTCTTATTCATTGTAATAATTAGCATCTTATTTCACAGATAAGGGAGGAATCTACTGGAGGTGTGTGTGTGTGCCCAATTGTGTCTGACTCTTTGCGACCCCATGGACTGTAGCCCACCAGGCTCCTCTGTCCATGGAATTTTCCAGGCAGGAATAAAGGAGTGGGTGGCTATTTCCTCCTCCAGAGGCTCTTCCTAGCCCGGGGATCGAATGCGCGTCTCCTGCATTAGCAGGCGGATTCTTTACCACTAGCACCACCTGGGAAGACACCATCATCCTGTTTTATATATGGGGGAACTGGGACTCAGAACCTCACTCAGGTGCCATAAAGCCTAAGTAGCAGGGGCTGGCTTCCCACTTGGGTCCCACACAGAGCCCCAAGTTCTCTTCCCACCACTCATACCCAGCCCAGTGGGTGTATGAGAGCCAGCTGTGCCTTCATGTATCCCTGTCACGCCTTGTACACTGCCTGGCCCAGCATCCGATAAACATGAGCTCTGCTGAATACAGGGAAAGGAAGTTTTCCAAATGGGGTAAGTCACTTCCGGTGCGTCACATGATGGCCATTGTGAGCATGAAATACAAAGATTCTCTAGTGGTGCCCAGCTATTTGTTCAGGTTTTGTTGGGTTTGGGGCCACACTTCTCAGGTGCAAACAGNATAGTAGCACAAAGCACACTAGGTATTTTCTTATTCATTGTAATAATTAGCATCTTATTTCACAGATAAGGGAGGAATCTACTGGAGGTGTGCCCAATTGTGTCTGACTCTTTGCGACCCCATGGACTGTAGCCCACCAGGCTCCTCTGTCCATGGAATTTTCCAGGCAGGAATAAAGGAGTGGGTGGCTATTTCCTCCTCCAGAGGCTCTTCCTAGCCCGGGGATCGAATGCGCGTCTCCTGCATTAGCAGGCGGATTCTTTACCACTAGCACCACCTGGGAAGACACCATCATCCTGTTTTATATATGGGGGAACTGGGACTCAGAACCTCACTCAGGTGCCATAAAGCCTAAGTAGCAGGGGCTGGCTTCCCACTTGGGTCCCACACAGAGCCCCAAGTTCTCTTCCCACCACTCATACCCAGCCCAGTGGGTGTATGAGAGCCAGCTGTGCCTTCATGTATCCCTGTCACGCCTTGTACACTGCCTGGCCCAGCATCCGATAAACATGAGCTCTGCTGAATACAGGGAAAGGAAGTTTTCCAAATGGGGTAAGTCACTTCCGGTGCGTCACATGATGGCCATTGTGAGCATGAAATACAAAGATTCTCTAGTGGTGCCCAGCTATTTGTTCAGGTTTTGTTGGGTTTGGGGCCACACTTCTCAGGTGCAAACAGTGAGCTGCACATGGGACATCTTGGTGAGCTGGGACGGCAGTAAAGGGCTTTTCCATCTTCACCTTTTCTCCTGCTCATCAGCCTCTGGCCCACCTTTGTCTGTGCTTGAGGCCATCTGTCTCTCTTCTCCCTCCACACGTCTAGGACTCTCACTGTGAGAACGCAGGAGCCCCTGCCCTTCCATTCACAGGTGTGCTGGAAATAAGACACTCCAGGTATTTACAAGACTGTGCTACAGTCATCCCTTGGTACCCACTGGGTATTGGTTCTGGGACCCCCTGTGGATACCAAAATCCACGGATTCTCGAGTCCCTTGTGTAAAATGGGGTAGGACGGTCTGGCTATTGATCCACGGATCTGTGGATGTGGAACCCGTGGATAGGGAGTGCTTGCTCAGTCATGTCTAACTCTTTGGGACCCCATGGACTGTAACCCACCAGGCTCCTCTGTCGATGGGATTCTCCAGGCAAGAATACTGGAGTGGGTTGCCATTTCTTCCTCCAGGGGATCTTCCCCACCAGGGATCGAACCCGTGTCTTCTATATTGGCAGACGGATTCTTTATCATCTGTGCCACCTGGGAAGCCTTGTGGATAGGGAGGGCTGACTATATTTGCTTAGAAGAGCCACAGAGAGGTCGGCATATCTGGAATGCCAGAGCAGATACATGGTGGTTGACTCACTTATCCCTGCTCAAGAAACCCCATTTTGATTTTCTTTTTCCACCAGCTGTGCTCTCTATGCAGTTCTGTTCATCTTCATCTCAACTGTCATAAAAGTTAAAACTGACATTCATTAAGCACTTGTTACATGCCAGGCACGGCAGTCCTGTCTTCTTAAGAGTAGAGGTTGACAATTTGTTTATGCAGAATTATTTCAGAGCTCCAGCCAGTGGTCTGCTTATCTCAAGTAGGATTAAAAAGTAAAATTCTTGTANGCAGTCCTGTCTTCTTAAGAGTAGAGGTTGACAATTTGTTTATGCAGAATTATTTCAGAGCTCCAGCCAGTGGTCTGCTTATCTCAAGTAGGATTAAAAAGTAAAATTCTTGTAAACATTTAAAATGTTCCCTCACGGGCTTGATCTTATGTTTTCTTTCGTGTTAAATTGAATTAATCTATGGGTATGCAAACTTCTTTATGTTGTTTACTATATTTGTTACTGCTTTTTTGCTTTCAAAACACAAGTCTAAACGTTTTTACCTCTTTTCTTCACATTAGTTCATAGGTATTCCTGTATTTCTTTGCATTTATTTTAAGCTTTTGTAAAGTGGAGCTGAACTATGACTTTTCCTAATAGATATTTGCTAACCATATCTCATAATAAAGTCATACAAACTTTCCTTCTTTTAGGTACTTTTACATGTTTTTTAGGATAATTGTGGTAGCGTGCCCGTGCTTCACAAAAATGGCAAGTGAGGTCATTGTGAACCTACCTACTTGTTCAGTAATCAGTTGAGTGATTTGAGCCGTCTTAAAGTTATTGAATTGAATGCTGAAATTTTATTCTCCTGTTCCAGATCATTGCAGGGCTCATGGTAGCATTGAACTAGCTATGAAATCCGTGTAAAGAGGAAGATGAAAGCTTATCCATAATGGGACCGAGAAATATTCAGTAGTGCCTTAAAAATATAGGTAATTGTATAGTCAGAAACAAACATGCCTTTAGAATTTGCTTCAGGGCAGTTGAGTGGCCATGCCCTGTTGTTGGTAGCAGCATCGAGGGCCTCCAGAAACTGGTGCCCCGACTCACCAAACAGAGCACCTCTTTTCCAGGTTTGACGAGTCTCTCTGGCAGACGGTAGACCTCGCGGGCAGAAATCTCTACCCAGATGTGGTTGGTCGGCTTTTGTCCCGAGGGGTGGTTGCCTTCCGCTGTCCACGATCATTTATGGACCAACCGTTAGTGGAACATTTCAGGTAAGAAAGAAAAGTCCCTGGGAAATCCTGGGGAGGAAAACAAACTGAAATGTCTCTTTGTCTCTCTCCAGCTATATGCCCTAGGACAGGTCGTCTGTGCAGCATGGGATGTTAGTTGTGATTGTTGCCGTGTGGCCTTTGTGTTGAAACACGGCACAGGTTTCAGTGACATCATTCCCCTTTTAGCCTAGGCCTGCACTTGGGCTTTTCCCAGGGTCTAAGGGTGTCCTGAGTATCCTGTGAGGCAGGAGCCAAGCAGAGCCCTCGCTGGCAGATGCCATGCAGCCAAGCTATTCCCCCAATGCCCGTTTCTTTTCTTTTCTTTCTTAATGTATTTTTATTTGGAGGATAATTGCTTTACAATATTTTGATGGTTTTTGCCATATAAGAGCATGAATCAGCAATAAGTATACATATGTCCCCACCCTCTGGAGCCTCCCTCCCATACACCCCCTTCCATCCCACCCCTCCAGGTTGTCACAGGGCACTGGGTTGAGCTCCCTGTATTATACAGCAACTTCTCACTGGCTATTTTACATATGGTAATATATATATGTTTCAACACTACTATCTCAACTCGTCCCACACTCTCTGTCCTCCGCCATATCCACAAATCTGTTCTCTGTGTCTGCATCGCTGTTCCTGCCCCGCAAATAGATTCGGTAGTGATTTTTCTAGATTCCACACATATGTGTTAATATATGATGTTTGTTTGCTCTGTCTGACTTACTCTGTATGACAGGCTCTAGGTTTATCCACCTCACTAGAACTGATTTGTTCCTTTTTAGAACCATTGTGTGTGTATATATATACACACCACAACTTCTTTATCCGTTCATCTGCCGATGGACATCTAAACTGTTTCCATATTCAGGCTATTGTAAATTGCGCTGCAGTGAACGTGGGGACACATGTTTCTTTTTGAATTATGGTTTTCTCTGCAATGGGATTGCTGGGCTTAATGGTAATTTTATTCCTGGTTCTTAAGGAATCTCCTTACTGTTCTCCACATTCCCACCAACAGGGCAAGAGGGGATTCCCTTTTTTCCACATCCTCTCCAGCATTTATTGTTTGTAGATTCTTTTGATGATGACTGTTCTGACCGGTGTGAGATGATACCTTACTGTAGTTTTGTTTGACATTTCTCTACCCCCACTGCCTATTTCTGACAAGGAAAAAAATGTGAGGGGTCTTATCAGATTTTGTCACCCTGGTTTTCTGATCTATCACAGACCGATTTACATCCTGAAAAACATGCTCTGTTTGGGTGTTTTTTAGACTTGCTGAAAATGTATTTCCTACTGATAGTTTTGCAGTGTGGTTTAGTGTCATCTCATGCTAGAGTGGAGTGAATAGATGCTGAGCAGAAAAATAAGCTAAAGACGGCAGAGCTGGGATACAACACGTGTCCCGACTCGAGGCCTCTTCACCTTCTCGCCGTGGTCATATGACAGCACTCCTCTCCCGTGGGTGTTTTGTGTTTCTCTGGCGGCTCTTGCTTCTCAGTCTCCTTCAAGTGCGTGCTTTGCTCAGTTACTCGAGGGTCTGTCCCTGGCTGCCTTCTCTCCCAACCCACACTCTGTCTTCAGACAAACTATGTCTTATACACCCACATCTATGCCAAGACTTTCCCATCCTCATCTCTAGCCCAACCCTCTCTTTCAAACAAACTCTTATTTCTAATTACCTAAAAACTACCACAGCTGAGTTTCCTACAAGTACCTTAGTATTAGCACATCCAGCCCAAAAACCTTGGTATGAACCTCCCTTTACAACTTGCCTGTCCACAGTCTTCCCTGGTTTGGTCATCCACCCACTCACCCTTGCCAGGAGTCATTGTAGGCGTGACCTCCTTGTCACCCACGTCCAACTCATTCCTCTGATGCTCATTAATTATTTTCTAAGTTGGACTGTGCTGGCACAACGTCTGGACTTGGCCCCCACCCCCCCAAAAAAAAATGCTTTTGAATTTTAAAACAAATGAAGGTGGCCAGTAGCAGTTTATTTTATGACTACAGCTATAGCTAATACTTGAAATATGTGTTTAGGGTCTTGTTTGTGATGGACTGCCCACGTGGGGAGGAGAAGGGGTCAGATCTAATCTGGACATACTGGTGTGAGCCATCTTGTGGAGCCTCTTTTTATTCCCTCTGTGTTCAGCCCTTTTCGTCTACAGCACCTGGACCTGTCGAACTCTGTGATCGATGTGTCTACCCTGCAAGGCCTTCTGTCTCACTGCTCCAAGTTGCAGAATCTCAGCCTCGAAGGCCTCCGACTTTCAGATCCCGTTGTTGAGTGAGTGACACCTACGAGCATGTTCCAAGGGCACTCGTTTTGTGTGCGTTAATTTTGTTTCTCGAATAGATGTGGGGGTGTCCTGTCCACGTGCAGAAAATACCCAATACAGTTTTCCAACCTCTGCAGAACCCTCCAGGAGGTTTGGTTCCTCCTTCCAGGAGGTTTGGTTGCTCACCTAGACAACCAAAGTTTGTGTACTAACTCTGGATATGTTGCTGGGTCTCATGCTAGGTTCTAGACACGCAAGGAGGGATTGAGGCATGATTGCTCCCTCATTCAAAGGAGAGACAGATAATTACAGTGCAGTGTGTTTGCTAGATGCGTTGGTGAATCTGTGGCAATACACAGAGACCTAATTACATTTCGAGAAGGCAGCCGTCTCGTCTCAAGAGGAAGTGACTCTGAATCTGAGTATTGAAAGTATGTGGGTAGGAGTTCTCCAGGTGATGTGGCAAAGAAAGCAGTCCGGGTGAAGCTGCCTTTGTGACTGTGGATTCTGAAGTGGTCAGGAAGTGATGGAGTGTGTGAGGGAGGTGACAGGTGAGGGTCGGCAGGGACCACGTCTCATGGGTGCCTGCCACGCTGGAAGAACTCTGGACTTTGTTGTGGGCTGTAAAGAGGGGAGCATGGTTCTGAGAATGGAACAGACATGTTTAGAAAATTAACCTGCTGGGCATCTCAGAAAATCGATTACACATGAAAGAAACTATTCAGTAGATTAGTTAAGATACTGTTGTATCCATTCAGGTAAGAAGTGATGAAACTTGATGCGGAAAAGGAAAGGATAATGATAATATCTGCTTAATATTTGTTGAGCACATACCATATGCCAGATACCAGGTTCTTTAAAAGTACTCTGAGTAAATCCTCATAGCAACCCCGTGAGATATGTTCTCATTATTCCCCTTTTACAGATGTGAAAACTAAGGAACAGAGAGGCTGAATAACTTGTCCAAGGTCACACAGTAGCTAGACAGCAAAACCAAGATTTGAACCTGGCCATATAGTGTGATTCCAGAACTCTCGCTCTTAAGTCACTGTTTGGCTAACATGAGGCATTCGGGAACGGAGAGAAGAGGGCAATTTGAGAGACGTTTAATGGAAAGAACCTGGTGGCTTTATAAGTAGACGTTTACTTACAAACTCATTACAATTGTGGGTGAAATAAAAATATGTTTAGGTCATTGGTGGGTTCTTTTTCAATTTGTAAAAGTACTTTGGTAAGTGTTTCGTGTAGTTACTCTCTGTGCTGGGCACTGTGCTGAGGCCTTTATTACACTATATCATTTAATTTTAACAACACTACCAAGAAGATCTTGCCATTTCACAGATGAGTAAACCAAGGCAAAGCATCCTACTTGGTGTCATCTAGATGGTAAGATGTGAATTTAAACTCACTTCTGACTCAGAGTCCTGGGTGCTTGTAACTGCCTCCCTTAGCTTCATTCTTGTTGATTGAATAAGAGGATCTGGTTAGTACTGTTACAACTTTGTCCTCTTTTTCCAGTAATCTTGCTCAGAACACAAATTTACTGCGACTAAACCTTTCTGGGTGTTCTGGATTCTCTGAATCTGCCCTGAAGACTTTGCTGAGCAGCTGTTCCAGGTAGGAGAGATTAGAGATTTGATTTTAGAACTGTGATTTCAAACATACAGTATCTTTCACATCAAGATAGAATCAGATAACATTTTTAAGCTTTCCTAACTCTTTGAGCTCTTGATTTGGAGAACTCGGTACCCTTTATCATCCAAACTTTCTGTCCAAACTCAGGAGCCAAATTGATGAAGTTTGCAAAGATTACTTGTGTTGTGATCCCTTTTTTTCCCCCTTTGGCTTATTAAAATAAGGAAAATGTGGTAATGTGTTTATCAACAGTATGTAAAAAGAGTATCTGTTTATACCTGACAATACTGTCAGGCTTTTTTCCCTGTAATGTCTGTAGACCTAACTTAACAGTTTTGACTATTTATTTATCAAAAGTTTGTTGTTGTAAAATACACCATGAATCTGGGTGATTCCATTAAAAACATCTTTTATACTAGGTAGTAATATCTAATGTCAGAATATAAAGGTCACAGAGTTACAGAAATGAATAAGTGAGTGGGGACATGATTCACAGAATACCCAGTACTGTGTGTCCTTTTTAATATCCCTTGGTCTCTGTGCTAATAGCATTGTACTTATTTCTCCTTAATGATCTTATACAAAAGATTGTTTTTGTGTAAGAATGTTACCAATGAGATAAAATGGTAGCCCTTCATTTTCTCAGCAATGCCAGGAATGGGGTGTATAATTCAGTGGTTGGACTTTTCCTTTGAAGCCCTCAGTTACTTAGTTAGCAGAGGCCCAGTAAGATAAAGTGAATTTTTGCGATGTCGGCATCTCTTTATTGGGAATTCCTGGTACAACCTATCAGTTTTTTAAAACATCTCAAGCTCATACTATTAGTTGTTTTCCTACAACCCAAGTGGTTGAGAAAGCAAGCATAGAAGCTAGAATTTCCCCTAGTCCTGGAATGAGGTATGAGCAGGAGAGGAGAGCACTTCCCTTGTCTTCCAGAAGAGGGCAGCATTCACTAAGCCCTTGGCTCATATCCTCTGGCAACTTTCTGGAACAAACTGGACCGAGATGGAGAAAGCAGTTTCAGGTGAGCAAATGTAGCTGCTTAGAGAAGCTGAGGTTCTATGCAGAAAATGATAAGGAATCAATGGCCCTGTATTTTCTTGATTTGCAGCTTTAGGCAGGGTTTCATAGAAAATTCATTGTGGGTAATGGTTTCATGCTTTCCTTGTCATCCCTCTTGTGTGCAGATTGGATGAACTGAACCTCTCTTGGTGCTATGATTTCACTGAAAAGCATGTACAGGTGGCTGTTGCACATGTGTCAGCGACTATCACCCAGCTGAATCTCAGCGGGTACCGAAAGAATCTGCAGAGATCAGGTAAGACCCTCTGGCCTGTTGGGCCCTTAACAACAGCAATCCCAACAATAACAGCAGGTTTGATTTCTCGAGCATCTCCTAGACGTGATCCTCCATAAACTGTCTCATTTAATCCAGTGTGTGTGTGTGTGTGTTCCTATTCCTATTTTTCAGATGAGGTAACAGCTAGCTGATCAGAAGGGTCAGTCAGGTAAATGCAGACAGCTAGTGGGTTAGTGGCAAGATTTGAATCCAGAATGCATGAGTGAAACCCTTTATACTTTAAAACAATTTATGTTTAAGCAGAGGAGCATCTTTTATTTAACTAACTTATTTAGATTAAAACCCCAACATAAAAATTGAGGGATGCAACGTTTGATTAGTATTAAGCAGTGGTTCTCAACTCGGGACAGTTTTGCCTGCAAGAGGACATTTGGCGAGGTCTGGAAACATTTTTGATTGTCACAGCTGTGGGGTTACTGGCATCTAGTGGGTAGAAGCATCTGCCCACTAGATGCCATCTACATATTGGCCTCTAGTGGGTAGAAGCCAGGAATGCTGGTGAACAATGCACAGGACGGCAGAATAACACATAAAAAAGAATCTGGTCCTAAATGTCAATACTGCCAAGGTTGAAAAACCCCGTAAGAAACCCTCTGAGTTCATATTTATAACTTTTTTCAGTTCAGTCTAAGAGGACTGGGGTATTTCAGATGAATATGGGCCTTTAAAATCAAGGGTGATGTGTGACAGTTAAAGTCTTTATAAGCCCGAACATTTAGTTATGTGTGCTTTATTTGTCTAATATTGACAGAATCTTGATTTGCAAAGGTAAGTACAAATGGCAAGGGTTTTCTTTATTATTGAAGTGTAGTTGTTGTACACTAATATATGAGTTACAGGTATAGAAGAATGATTTACAGTTTTTAAAGGTTATATGCCACTTAAAGTCGTTATAAAATATTGGATGTATTCCTTGTGTTGTGCAATCCTTGTAGCTTATTTTATACTTAGTGGTTTGTATCTCTTAATCACCTTCCCCTTTAGTGCCTTAATCCCTCTCCTGTTCTTTCTCCCCACTGGTAACCACTAGTTTGTCCTCTGTATCTGTAAATCTGCTTCTTTATTGTTATATCCATTAGTTTGCCTGCAATGCAGGATTCCTGGGTTTGATTCCTGGGTTGGGAAGATTCCCTAGAGAAGGGAATGGCACCCCACTCCAGTATTCTTGCCTGGAGAATCCCATGAACAGAGGAGCCTAGAAGGCTACAGCCCATGGGGTCGCAAGAGTCGGACACGACTTAGCAACTAAACTACCACCACGCTTTAGTTTGTTGTGGTTTTTAGAATCTCTGTATAAGCAATATCATATAGTAGTTGTTTTTATCTCTTTTTTAAAATATTTATTTTTATTTATTTATTTGGCTGTGCCAGGTCTTAGTTGGCAAGCATGCAGGATCTTTAGTTGCAGTTTGGCTAACTCTTAACTTGTGGCATGTGGGATCTAGTTCCCTAACCAGGGATCAAACCCAGGCCAGCTGCATTGGGAGCATGGAGTCATAGCCACTGGACCACCAGGCAAGTCCCCTGACTTATTTCACTGAGCATTTTAACAGCTTGCCCTCGTGATCTTAGGCAGCCTATACAAAGCCTCCTTAAGCCTCACCTAACCCCAACCTCAGCCTAACCCTAACCCTAACTCAGCCCTAACCTCATGTCTAGATGGTGGTATGAACCCCTCTGAGTATAAGTGCTTTTCTTATCATTTTTAACATACTCTAACAGATTTGAGCCAAATATTTGCAGAATGTATCTTCTTAAAACCTAAGGAGCATTTGGAAATTACTCCTTCAGGACATGACCTGTCCTCTGTGAGAGTCACATATCCGAGGCTGTAGAAGATAGGGGCAGATTCTCCTAAGTGGTCAGGGGTTGGAATCCTCTGCAGGTGCTTGAACCCAGATAACAAAAGTGAAGGCTTTCTTTAGAGATCTGCAAAAGCAGCAGTAGTGTTTCTTAATCACTCCCCTCCACACACAGTATTTCTAGTCTGCATTTTTTCCCCTTTTAAACACAATTTTAAATCTGTTTGGGAGGGGAGGTTCAAGAAGAAGGGGACATGTGTATGCCTATGGCTGATTCATGTTGATGTAGGACAGAAACCAACACAGTACTGTAAATTAGTTATCCTCCAATTAAAAATAAAAATTCAAAAATATCTAGTTATAGTATTACATAGTCATTCTCAAATGTGCCTAAAACATGTAAAAACACAAAAATCAATAATCCTATTAACATTTTGCTAGTCTTTTTTCGTATTAAAAAGTGGCTTTTAAAAAAAAAATGGGACATAGTGTATGGAGTACTTTATACTATGGTTTTATTTCAAGTAACCCCATTTCAGTAGCTACATGACACAGCATTTTCAGTGGCTATGTGATATTTCATCAGATATATTTGGAATAATTTATTGATTCATTCATAACTTACTCAGTTGATCTCCTTGTAACAAATGTTTAGAGTCTTTACAGTTTCTCCGTTTATAAACAACTGTCTTATGGGCAGAAGCAAACTGTTGAATGCATTTCTACCTGGAGTCGCCAGGCCAAGGGTTAGGCTTCATTATCAAGCTTTGGATAGTTCTTGCCAAGTCGCCTTCCAAGGACTTTAAATTCCCACCAGGGAGCATCCTCTTTGCATTGAATCCCACCCGTGGTTCTTCCCTCTTCATCCCCAAGGGAAGACAGGGACTTGTGTACATTTCTGCCCATTCCTGAACTTCCCACTTCTTTATTCAGAGTTTTTCTGTAATGAACCAAGGTTCTGGGTGTAAGGTCGAGACACTCAGCTGTAGGCAAACTACTGTAAATTGTTTACATGTTTGCCTTAAAACTCTTTTCTGTGTTCCTCTGAAAAAGAACAAATCACCTTTCTACTAAGTTTTGGCAGGAATGATAGGTGGTAAAATCCCACTTGCTGGACACATTCAGGGCGAGGATAGGACGCAGAGTAGGAGCTGAATTGTTAGTTTCCTTAAGTATACAATGGGAATTCAAAAAATTTTTAATGGATAACTTTAACAACGGTACACACTATTTCACTGTGTAGAAGACAATACAGATTTTGTGTTTTACCTCCAAAACCAGTGGCAGACCATCTGGATTCAGGTACCCACTCTGTCACTCACTGGGTAGCTTTGAGCAATTTGCTTAACCATGCTGTTCCTCCATTTCTCAATAAAATGGAGATAATAGTACCTTACCTCTTAGCATTAGAGTAAGCAATAAATGATGTAATACGTGTACAAGGCATTTAACCATTCTCGGCACATAGTGAGAGCTCAGTAATTGTCGGCTCTTGGTGTTTTTATTTCTCACCCATCAGTACTCTCTGGAACAGTGGATGAGCACGGAATGAGGTTTGGAGCTTTGGGTCTTAGATTTACTTGGACTTCTCTAGCGAAAAATGTCTCTTCTAAAATGACAAGTTAGCTAAGGTAGTTTCTAAGATCCTTTCTAACTCAAGTGAAATGAAGAAGACGGTGAAGGGGAATCTTGGCAGTCACTACTGGTTCCTAACTCTACCCACCAGAGAGAGACGGGACTTAAACAAGGGCTGGGGACAGACTAACCAGTTCATCCCCCAAGGTTTAATTCTCTCCCAGGTGGTGGCAAAGGAAGACTGTATCTGATTGTGGATTTTGTGGTTGGCTAGGGAGGTGATGGGCACTCAGAATTATGTTGTGATGGGCACTCAGAATTATGTTGTGCAGTTCTTCCTTTTTTATTGACTTATGAGACAAATGTCTGTTGAGCCCCTATGATGCACAAAACCCAGATCTAAACTTGGGACATGTAGCCTTGAACAAAACAGAGAAAGTCATCCTTGTGAAGCTTCCATTCTGGTGGGGAATCCAGACGATCAACAAGGAACTGAGTATGATAAAAGGAGGTGGAAACACAAGGAGGAACAGTTTAAAGCAGGGTGGTTAGGTCGAGTGTAGCAGGAAGGGGGCTGTCTTCAGATGGAATGGCCAAAGAGAAGAGCTCCCTGAGGAAGTGAGATTTAACCACAGACCTGAAGGAGTGGTATGTAGATATGTAAGGAAAGAACATTCTAGAACCAAGGACCAGCAAGTGCCTTTGGAGGACAGCCACGTACGCTACTTTATACAGAAAATGAATCAATAAATGTTAATTATTTTTTAAAATAGACAAACTTTATTAATGTTTCAGTTTTTTTCCCTCTCAGTATGGAAGCCAGCGTGGGAGAGGGAGCGAGGAGCCCAGTGTTAGGAGATGAGGTAGCCGGGGGCTTTCTTGGCCAGGGCAGAAGCGCTGTTTCCCTTGTTTTCCTGGGCAAGATGGGAAGCCATTGAAATATTCCGAACAGGAATGAAATGATCTGACTCACCTTTGAAAAGTCCCCTTGCGGAACTGTTCCGTGGAAAGGCCTCTGGAGACTTGCTGGTCACATTTGAGGAAGTAAGAAGTGATTGATTTCAGACGCATTTTGAAAGCTAACCCAACAGGACTGGGTAACAGATGGGGTGTGGGATGTGAGGGAACAGTTTGAGTAGGACTCCCAGGGTTTTGGCCCTAGCAATCGATGAAGTTCGCACTTACTAAGATGGGGAAGACTGGGAAAGGAGCAGATTGAGGGGAGAAATCAAGCATTTGGTTTTAGGCATAAATGTGAGATGCTTATCACATAGCCCAGTGAGTGTTGAGGAGGCAGTTGAAAATGCACGTCTAGGATTCAAACGAGGGGATGCAGCTATAGATGTAGCTGTGAGAAGGAAAAAAAGAACCCTCAAACATAAATAAAATTTGCCTATTTTTTTTTTAAAGTAAATAACACTTACTGATGCGTTTTCTGATTGCAAAGTATCTCATGGAACTTTCTTCCAAATTCTGAAAAAGTATTTGTGATCCCACCACCCTTGGTAATTGCACTTAACATTTGGATGTATTTTCTTCCAGTCTTCCAACCCCCAACCCCCTTCCTTTCTATGTGTAAATCTGTGTGTAAATATATACGTTTGTATGTTTAAATTGAGATTATCATGCGTTATATATACTTTGTTTTCAGTATACAATGTATCCTGAATTATTTTTTCATTTTGTAAAATGTTATTAAATAGCTTTTTAATGGCTGTTATTAGTATTGTGTCCATAGAATATGGATGAAGGTTGACCTATTAAACTAATGAGGGAAGGGGGCTTTTATAACTGTCACTACAATGAATATCTTAGTGCGTGTATGCATGTGTGCTGAATTGCTTCATTCATGTCTGACCCTTTGCCACCCTTGGATTCTCCAGGCAAGGATACTGGGGTGGGTTGCTTTGCCCTCCTCCAGGGGATCTTCCAACCCAGGGATGGACTTGTGTGTCTTGTCTCCTGCCTTGGTAGGCAGGTTCTTTACCACTAGTGCCACCTGGGATCTCTGATTACTTTTCCAAAAGTGGAATTACTGAGCCAAAGAGCAAGTATGTTATGCCCTGAAAACTCTTTTTAAAAAGAAAGATCAGTTCACCCTCAAAAAGTGAGGTCTTCTGAAAGGCTGCAGAAAATTAAATACGCACTTTTAGCATAGGGGCACCTGCTTTATGATATTTCATCAATTCTGGGTATTGTAATAGTATTTTTTTTCATGTGATAGCACAAAAAAATTTATTTTGCATTTGTTGCTCCATTTTTATTGTGTCTATATTTTATGCAGTATCTTTATATTTTTTTACGAATGTTCTATTTTTTATACTCTTAATATACTATTTTTTATACTGTTAATATAATAAGAGCATTAACTATTGGAAACATTTATTCCCAGTTTTCTGATACCACTTTATTTCTGCTTGTATTCTGTTTTAACATGGTAGAGTTTTTAAAGATTTATATAGTAAATTATCACTGTCTCCTTTTTGTTTTTTTTTTTTAATGCTTAGAAACTCCTTACTGATCCCAAGATCCAATGCGTAATTATTCATTTTTGCATTTGGAAGTTTTTAATAACATGTGGAATTAATGTGGATATTTTATTTGAGTTGAAGTAAATTTTCTCTAGTTGTACTAGCCATATTATTTTTTAATAATCTATGATGTTCCTCCACTGGTTTGGAATGCTACTTTTTGATACTTGTTTATATAGTGTGCTATTTGATTTTGCTTTTTGCTATTGTGAACAGGACTTTCCCCCGCCTTTCCATCCAGCTATTGCTGGCACATAGATAAGCTATGGAGTTTCTTATCCAGTCATTTTACACAATTAGTTCTCTTACTATTTCTAGTAGTTTTTCAGATGATTTCTTGTGTTTCCCGGGTAGAAAGTCTTACATGGCAATATGATAATTTTTTTTCTAATAGTGAATGACTAATCGCACTACTCTGAATATCCAGCACAGTGTGAAATGCAGGGACAGCAAGTATCCTTGTGTGATTCCTCATTTGATAGTGACCATCTTTTTTTTTTTTTTTCGCTAGATGTCTCTACCTTAGTTGGAAGATGTCCCAATCTTGTCCACCTAGACTTAAGGTATGTTTTTATTTATTTAAAAAAAAAATTAATGAAAATTCATGAGGAAAGAATCTTAATNCCTCATTTGATAGTGACCATCTTTTTTTTTTTTTTTCGCTAGATGTCTCTACCTTAGTTGGAAGATGTCCCAATCTTGTCCACCTAGACTTAAGGTATGTTTTTATTTATTTAAAAAAAAAATTAATGAAAATTCATGAGGAAAGAATCTTAATATGTTGAATTGAAGGAACTAAATGATAAGCTGTTCCTATCTTATTCATCTGGGATTGATGGATAGATTTTTAATTTTTTATTGTGTTCTGTTACAGCGATAGTGTCATGCTGAAAAATGACTGCTTTCCAGAATTTTACCAACTCAACTACCTCCAACACCTATCACTCAGTCGGTGCTATGACATAATACCTGAAACTTTACTGTGAGTACTCTTGTTTCTTAAAATGAGCAGAGGGCAGGGCCAAAAGAGATGTCACTTGGTGTTAAAATCCGGTGTTATTAACAGCAGATGTTTAAAGTTTAAACATCAAATTAATGTATCACAAACTAGTTAGAAAGGACTAACAAAATAGAAGGACCAAGGCAAAATGTTTTGCTTAGAATGGTAAAGTTGAGTTGATTGAGGTAGTTGATTGAGGTTGATTGAGGTTACTAAACATTAATTTGGCTGTGAACTGGCTAAATACTAGAAAAATGTTCTAGTATTTGCAGAGAACTTACAAAAGCAGGAGAAGACAGCCTTTAGTTCTAGGAAGCTCAGAGTATAAGGGGAAGAGGCAGACTGTGTATATGTGTTTCTGAAATTTTTCAGATCAACTAGTTAAGTCCAAAAACCTTCATCTGAGCTTAGAGGGAAAGTTCTATAGTCTTCTAGTGGTGTCTGTCCCAGATGGCCAAGGAGTGAGGAAAAATGAAAATATTTAAGTCATAAATATTCTAAGAGTGATGTTCTCTTTGAGAAGGAGGGAGATTAAGATCCTGAAGAGTGAAGTAACTTACTCAAAGCTGAATAGTGAGTTACTGACTGAACTGGATGTACATCCCAGGTCTCCTGGACATGGGCAGAATAGTCTATATCTAATCTGGTAGCTCTTTTATGGGTTGATTTAATACTGTTCAGGAACTTCCACAAAATCAAATGCTAACAAAAGAGGAATCAGCTCCATCTTGCTTTTAAGAAGTGCCATACCCAAGTCATCCTGGGAATATCATATCTAGCTTTAAGAAGTTCTCCTATATTTCAAAGGGCTGCAGAGTTCTTCCTCATGTCAAATATAAGTGTACAGCAATTTTATTAAAAACCACAAGAAGTTAGTATCTTGGATTTGGCCTGGTATCCTTCCTCATCCCCTAAATGAGGCTACTGACCTTGTTTAAGTTCACTATCCACATGAAGGTAATCAAGCTGATTCCTACCAAAGAAAGGAGGTGAATTTGGGCACAGAATTTATGTAGTCCTCAAATTACTAGTTTGGGTCTTGTAAGTTAGTTTCAAGTATTAATGAATACAGAAAACAAACTTATGGGTGCCGGGGGTAAGGGATAGTTAGGAACTTGGGAAGGTCATGTACACACTACTATATTTAAAATGGATAACCAACAAAGACCTTTTGTATAGCACAGGGATCTCTGCTCAGTGTTATGTGCCAGGTTGGATGGCAGGAGGGTTTGGGGGAGAATGGATACATGTATATGTGTGGCTAAGTCCCTTTGCTGTTCACCTGAAACTTATACCACAATATTGTTAATCAGCTATACCCCAATACAAAATAAAAAGTTTAAAATTTGTAACAAAAAAGAATTAATGAATATAGCAGCAGCCAGGACATGGAAGTGACTTAAATGTCCATCAGCAGATGAATGGATAAAGAAGAGGTGGTACATATATACAATGGAATATGACCCAGCCATAAAAAAGAATTTGAAATAGTGCCATTTGCAGCAACATGGATGAACATAGAGATTATCATACTAAGTAAATCAGACAGAGAATGACAAATATCATATCACATGTATGTAGAATCTAAAGAAGTAATACAATTGAACTTATCTATAGAATAGGAACAGACTCACAGACATTGAAAACAAGCTTTTGGCCTTCAAAGGGGAAAGGGTGGAGGAAGAGGGATAAATTAGGAGTTTGAGATTAACAGATATACACTACATATATAAAATAGATCAACAACAAGGATTTAACTATAGCATGGGGAACTGTATTCAGTTTCTTATAATAACCTGTAATGGAAAAGAATCTGAAAATGAAATATGTATGTGTATANATTAAAAGACGCTTGCTCCTTAGAAGAAAAGGTACGACAAACCTAGACAGAGTATTAAAAAGCAGAGACATCACTTTGCCAACAAAGATCCGTCTAGTCAGAGCTATGGTTTTTCCAGTAGTCATGTATGAATATGAGAGTTGGACCATAAAGAAAGCTGAGTGCTGAAGTATTGATGCTTTTGAACTGTGGTGCTGAAAAAGACTGCTGAGAGTCCCTTGGACAGCAAGGAGATCAGCAAGTCTGTCCTAAAGGCAGTCAACCCTGAATATTGGAAGGACTTATGCCGAAGCTGAAACTCCAATACTTTGGTCACCTGGTGCGAAGGGTCAACTCACTAGAAAAGACCCTGATGCTGGGAAAGATTGGAGGAGGAGAAAGGGGTGACAGAGAACGAGATGGTTGGATGGTATCACCTGACTCAATGGACATGACTTTGAGCAGACTCTGGGAGACAATGAAGGAAGGGAAACCTGGCGTGCTTCCAGGCTCATGGGGTCTCAAAGAGTGGAACACGACTTAGCAACTGAACAGTGAGCAACAAAGGAGTGAACCTGGTGAAACAGTTTATGAATACCTTTTGTTTACTAAAACTAAATAGAGACACTTACGACACCAGTGTCATTTTATACTGAGGTTAGTTTATACTGAGGTTAGAAGTAATGGCTCTCAAACTATTCATTTCTATTTACTCTCCTTTAGTTTACTTTTCAGTCTCTTCCATTGAAGTTTTCAAAGAGTTACTTGGGTACGTTCTCTGCTGTGTTGTAGGTAATACACATACAAGAGGCTTGTTGTGGGAGCGTGGGGAGGTCTCCTTAAAATCTTAAAGACTTCCTGGTTTTATTGGCTTGGGCATGGTCATTCATCCACCATCTCATCATATTCCGCTCACTCCTTTCTCATGTGTAACACCTGAGTGTCTTCCAAGCGTCTAGTATAATTTCCTTCCTCACCAAGGCTCTTACAAAGTGCTGTTGCGAGAACATTTCCTTTTCTGTCGTCTGCCATCCCTCTTCACTCCCACCTCAGCTGCTGCTGCTGCTAAGTCGCTTCAGTCGTGTCCGACTCTGTGCAACCCCATAGATGGAAGCCCACCAGGCTCCCCCGACCCTGGGATTCTCCAGGCAAGAACACTGGAGTGGGTTGCCATTTCCTTCTCCAATGTATGAAAGTGAAAAACAAAAATGAAGTCGCTCAGTTGTGCCCGACTCTTAGCGACCCCCATGGACTGCAGCCTACCAGGCTCCTCCGCCCATGGGATTTTCCAGGCAAGAGTACTGGAGTGGGGTGCCATTGCCTTCTCCACACTCCCACCTCTAGTTTCTTTTAAATACTCTCCACTGCAGAATGTCTTACAACTTGGCTAATCTAGAGATCCCAGAATCTGGATTCTCATGGATATTACAAAGTTCTCACATACTCAGACTTTATATAAGAGAAATTTAAGATTCGGCCAGATTGCTATCATCTTCAGTGATGGTAAGTATAAACATCTGTGTATGCTGACGTCTCCTTATACTCTTGTTTCCATTTCAGAGATTAGCTTACTTTATGAACAATAGCATTTTGTTCTTGCTGATTTTCTTTTACATCCAGATCTGACTGCCCCCTTAGGAATACCAACCATGTTTATTTCATTTGGTTAGTTATTTTATTTTCTAAATTACCCTTCCTCTTGTATTCAACCAGTATATGTAAACATCTGTGGTGTTTAAAACTCTCCTAAATGTAGAATAAATACACTTAGATGGGGAGTGGGAAAAGTGGGAGCAGAATTAGCATGGAAGGTCTTAAGGCCAAAAGATGGTTTGAGGTCTGTAAACATGAGGGAGGCATCAACGATTTCAAACAGGGGAAGGACTTAATCTGAGCTAGGCTTTATGAGGATGGCCTTGGTCATTGGTATATACACTAAGCTGAAAGGAGGAAAGATTAGAGGCAAGCTGACAATTACTGTAAGGAAGGTTTAAGTAATTATTGGCAGTATGAAAATATAAAGGATGCTTCTTATTCTAGGGAATTGATTTTCTCATTGATCTGCCGTGGGATTTTGTTGAAACTCCAAACTAAATATTCCCTTTCCTGAGACTTTGGACTATATGTCCCAACCTGGAGTAAATATAGATCAGAGAGATGAATTTTTAACCCTGTAGACCTAGGTTAAGAAAAAAGAATCATTACCAAAGCATATTTGCTTTGGGAAAACAGGCTCCCTTTTTTGTGGACCAGAATTTCACTGTTGACATAGTTAGGTTTCACTTAATGTGAAATACCTAGGAAAATGACTGGCTTCCATGTGACAGAAAGAAAAAAAGGTAATATGTAGAGAAGTAAAATGTTTACTGTTGTCTATCTGCACCTGACACATGACCTTAAAATAGTATCATGAAGTTACCGTTAGGCTTCATCATATGTAATGGACTTGTTGACTATTAACCATTACTTGGAAGTTACTGGCTCTGCTCACATCTCCTTTCAAGAGGGCAGGCCTCATTCAAATAAAGATCAAGTCATATCCTTAAGTTGCAGGTAACCTTTCGTGACTCCAGCTTATGCCATAGTAAAACATTTACTTTTCCCATCACTAGCTTGCTGGTTTCCCCTCCCAACACAGTGACNTAATGGCAGAAAGTAAAGGGGAACAGAAGAGCCTCCAATGAGGGTGGAAGAGAAGAGTGTAAAAGAGGAGAGTGGCTTAAAACTCAGCGTTCAAAAGATCACGGCATCCAGTCCCATCACTGCATGGCAAATAGATGGGGAAACGATGAAAACAGTGACAGATTTTATTTTCTTGGGTCCCAAAATCACTGCAGATGGTGGCTGCAGCCGTGAAATTAAAAGACGCTTGCTCCTTAGAAGAAAAGGTACGACAAACCTAGACAGAGTATTAAAAAGCAGAGACATCACTTTGCCAACAAAGATCCGTCTAGTCAGAGCTATGGTTTTTCCAGTAGTCATGTATGAATATGAGAGTTGGACCATAAAGAAAGCTGAGTGCTGAAGTATTGATGCTTTTGAACTGTGGTGCTGAAAAAGACTGCTGAGAGTCCCTTGGACAGCAAGGAGATCAGCAAGTCTGTCCTAAAGGCAGTCAACCCTGAATATTGGAAGGACTTATGCCGAAGCTGAAACTCCAATACTTTGGTCACCTGGTGCGAAGGGTCAACTCACTAGAAAAGACCCTGATGCTGGGAAAGATTGGAGGAGGAGAAAGGGGTGACAGAGAACGAGATGGTTGGATGGTATCACCTGACTCAATGGACATGACTTTGAGCAGACTCTGGGAGACAATGAAGGAAGGGAAACCTGGCGTGCTTCCAGGCTCATGGGGTCTCAAAGAGTGGAACACGACTTAGCAACTGAACAGTGAGCAACAAAGGAGTGAACCTGGTGAAACAGTTTATGAATACCTTTTGTTTACTAAAACTAAATAGAGACACTTACGACACCAGTGTCATTTTATACTGAGGTTAGTTTATACTGAGGTTAGAAGTAATGGCTCTCAAACTATTCATTTCTATTTACTCTCCTTTAGTTTACTTTTCAGTCTCTTCCATTGAAGTTTTCAAAGAGTTACTTGGGTACGTTCTCTGCTGTGTTGTAGGTAATACACATACAAGAGGCTTGTTGTGGGAGCGTGGGGAGGTCTCCTTAAAATCTTAAAGACTTCCTGGTTTTATTGGCTTGGGCATGGTCATTCATCCACCATCTCATCATATTCCGCTCACTCCTTTCTCATGTGTAACACCTGAGTGTCTTCCAAGCGTCTAGTATAATTTCCTTCCTCACCAAGGCTCTTACAAAGTGCTGTTGCGAGAACATTTCCTTTTCTGTCGTCTGCCATCCCTCTTCACTCCCACCTCAGCTGCTGCTGCTGCTAAGTCGCTTCAGTCGTGTCCGACTCTGTGCAACCCCATAGATGGAAGCCCACCAGGCTCCCCCGACCCTGGGATTCTCCAGGCAAGAACACTGGAGTGGGTTGCCATTTCCTTCTCCAATGTATGAAAGTGAAAAACAAAAATGAAGTCGCTCAGTTGTGCCCGACTCTTAGCGACCCCCATGGACTGCAGCCTACCAGGCTCCTCCGCCCATGGGATTTTCCAGGCAAGAGTACTGGAGTGGGGTGCCATTGCCTTCTCCACACTCCCACCTCTAGTTTCTTTTAAATACTCTCCACTGCAGAATGTCTTACAACTTGGCTAATCTAGAGATCCCAGAATCTGGATTCTCATGGATATTACAAAGTTCTCACATACTCAGACTTTATATAAGAGAAATTTAAGATTCGGCCAGATTGCTATCATCTTCAGTGATGGTAAGTATAAACATCTGTGTATGCTGACGTCTCCTTATACTCTTGTTTCCATTTCAGAGATTAGCTTACTTTATGAACAATAGCATTTTGTTCTTGCTGATTTTCTTTTACATCCAGATCTGACTGCCCACTTAGGAATACCAACCATGTTTATTTCATTTGGTTAGTTATTTTATTTTCTAAATTACCCTTCCTCTTGTATTCAACCAGTATATGTAAACATCTGTGGTGTTTAAAACTCTCCTAAATGTAGAATAAATACACTTAGATGGGGAGTGGGAAAAGTGGGAGCAGAATTAGCATGGAAGGTCTTAAGGCCAAAAGATGGTTTGAGGTCTGTAAACATGAGGGAGGCATCAACGATTTCAAACAGGGGAAGGACTTAATCTGAGCTAGGCTTTATGAGGATGGCCTTGGTCATTGGTATATACACTAAGCTGAAAGGAGGAAAGATTAGAGGCAAGCTGACAATTACTGTAAGGAAGGTTTAAGTAATTATTGGCAGTATGAAAATATAAAGGATGCTTCTTATTCTAGGGAATTGATTTTCTCATTGATCTGCCGTGGGATTTTGTTGAAACTCCAAACTAAATATTCCCTTTCCTGAGACTTTGGACTATATGTCCCAACCTGGAGTAAATATAGATCAGAGAGATGAATTTTTAACCCTGTAGACCTAGGTTAAGAAAAAAGAATCATTACCAAAGCATATTTGCTTTGGGAAAACAGGCTCCCTTTTTTGTGGACCAGAATTTCACTGTTGACATAGTTAGGTTTCACTTAATGTGAAATACCTAGGAAAATGACTGGCTTCCATGTGACAGAAAGAAAAAAAGGTAATATGTAGAGAAGTAAAATGTTTACTGTTGTCTATCTGCACCTGACACATGACCTTAAAATAGTATCATGAAGTTACCGTTAGGCTTCATCATATGTAATGGACTTGTTGACTATTAACCATTACTTGGAAGTTACTGGCTCTGCTCACATCTCCTTTCAAGAGGGCAGGCCTCATTCAAATAAAGATCAAGTCATATCCTTAAGTTGCAGGTAACCTTTCGTGACTCCAGCTTATGCCATAGTAAAACATTTACTTTTCCCATCACTAGCTTGCTGGTTTCCCCTCCCAACACAGTGACATTTTTCAGTATAAACCAAGAGTTGGGGGGGCGGGGGTGGGGTGGGGAATATAAACCAGGAATGGAGAAAGAAAGAAAATATGTTTGGATTTTAAATAACCCTAGGAGTTTTTTGGTTATTAGAAATTCAACGAAATGCACTTGTGTGTTTCCTAAGGCCATATTGCCCAAGCTGTGGCCTGTGCTTTGTGGTTTGATTCATCTTTGCTATTCCCTCAAATCATTGATTGCAAATTATGTCTTCAGTTTGTATTGTATAAAATACGATACACAGTGTGTAAAAATTGGATCATGTAACTCTAGTGGCACAGTTACCATAGATACTGCCACTCTGAAAGTCTCTCTCTTCCTTTCCAGTGAACTTGGAGAAATTCCCACATTAAAAACACTACAGGTCTTTGGAATCGTACCAGACGGTACCCTTCAACTGTTAAAGGAAGCCCTCCCTCATCTACAGATTAATTGCTCCCATTTCACCACCATCGCCAGGCCGACCATTGGCAACAAGAAGAACCAAGAGATATGGGGCATCAAATGCCGACTGTCACTGGAGAAGCCCAGTTGTCTGTGAAGCCTCTATTGCAAGATGGTGTCTCCTCTTTTCTTTGAACAGGGAAAGTAAGCAGGAAGCCCAATTGTGGAGAGCTCAGCTATTTTTATACTTGGTTTTCTGTTGCCTTCCTTCTACAAGTATATTAGAGAACCATTGAAGACAAAAAACTACGAAGTGTTGCTTTTTAGAAATGACTATGAAAGCTTTTATCACTGCAATACCCTTAAGAGCCTCAGCTCTACGCTTTTTGAAACTTTAGGGAGAGTGAGCCTATAATTTCAAGATACCTTAAATAGCAAAATTTGAACCACACCTTCCAAGTGCCATTCTTCATAAATCTATTTAGAATCAAGCTTAAAAATCACCACCAGCAAATCATTTTCGTAGCCTATATGGCAACTGAACATTCTTCTATTTAATTTTTCAGCACTGCTTTATTATAAAACATAGGTTGCAAAAAATAATAAGCTACTTGTATTGTAAGCTGAAAAGAATGAGAATCATAGAGTAGATCTGCAGTAATCTTCTGAGGATGGCAAGAAAAATAGACATTTCAACNCTTCTATTTAATTTTTCAGCACTGCTTTATTATAAAACATAGGTTGCAAAAAATAATAAGCTACTTGTATTGTAAGCTGAAAAGAATGAGAATCATAGAGTAGATCTGCAGTAATCTTCTGAGGATGGCAAGAAAAATAGACATTTCAACTGCGCCTTTAGATTCGCAATCAGGAAACAAATAGAAACAAATAGCCCCAGGTCATTCACCTTAAAACCTAAGTAAAGAAACAGAGAGTCAGCCAACCAGAGGTGTAGAATTGGTATAGAATTTAAAGGCTCAAGAGACAGTTTTTTATGACAGTTAACCTGGGGTATCCTCTAATGCACATTAATGAAGTCTCCTTTATGTACAGTTGGGAAGATACCCTGGAGGAGGAAATGGCAACCCACTCCAGTATTTTTGCCTAGAGAATCCCATGGACAGAGGAGCCTGGTGGGCTACAGTCCACGGGGTCGCAAAAAGTCGGACACGACTGAGCGACTATTATTTTATTTCCTTTATGTACTATGTTTGCAGCGTTCTGAATTAGCTGAGGAAATTGAATTGTGGGCTTCTGACTTTATGATCAAATTATGTTAACGTGGGTTCTTTAGCTTTTAAAATGACTCACTTTGTTTTAGAGAGGTAGGAACCAGTCATTCTTTGATTCTTGAAATGTTGGATAGAATCCTGAACCGCAGATGCCTGTGTTTTCCTTTTCGCTAAGGTTCTCAAAGTTATTTTTACTCTGGAATCAAGTATTTTAAATTGTCTTTTTTTATTAGTTTAATGGCTTCCCACAATGATTGTTTCTAGCAACCTGTTTAAGTTCTGGACCTGGAGTTCCCTAAGAACTGTCTGTTCCTTTCAATTAGGAATATACTCTAGAAGAAAGTGTATGTTCCATGCAGTTTCAGAGCAATAAGCACAGCTGGCACATTCATAAAAGTTAAGACTTGGGTGCTGAACCTTTTGATAGCATCAGTGATTTTTTTTTTAATGATACATAGAAGCAAAAGGACTAAATTCTACTTAAAAAAACACAAAACACTAACTTCTTGTTTAAATCGATGACCTTCCCATATATTCAAAATGGAGCAAAAAGCTCAAACTCATCATTTCTATTAACATTGCTTTTTTTAAAAATCAGATCTTTGAAATGTTAGAAACAATGGTATGAAGTGCCCATATCTGCTCAAACCTAAGGAAGAACATTTTTATAAAGTAGTGTTACACGGGAAATGATTAGGTTTCAATTTTGTAGTAGTTTAAAAGTGCTACATACTACTTGAAATTATTGTTTACAGATTAGTGACACGGGCTGGAGGGAGGATCCGGTTGGCCTCTGATTTCCGGATGCCCTCACACACACAGTACTTCCAAACTCAAGTCCAGCCATAAGCTATTTTGCTAACACATCAGAGTAATCTGTATTTTTGTATGTGATTTCTACTTTTATAGATTGGTTTTAAAATAAAACACATTTTTATAAAAATGAATACTTCAGCTAAGTTGTATTCCTTTTTTCTTTCTCTTTTTCTTAAGCACTCTGGTTAAAACAAGCATTAGATATGGTGTGAGATTTCTCTCAGCCCTCTGAATGTGTGTGTGCTAAGTCATGTCCTACTCTTGCAACCCCATGGACTGTAGCCCACCAGGTTCCTCTGTCCTTGGGATTTCCCAGGTAAAAATATTGGAGAGGGCTGCCATTTCCTTCTGCAGGAGATCTTCCTGACCCAGGGATCAAATCTGTATCTCCTGCATTGCAGGCAGATTCTTTATCACAGAGCCACCAGGGAAGCCCCAACCCTCTGAACAAGGCACTTTAAAACAAGCCGTAACATGGTCCCTTTTGCCCCATCTACTTCGTGTGTTGTCAAATTAAAATGTTTATAATTCTTTGTATGGTTAAAGTGCTTCTTAAAGTATTAACATACTTTATAAGACATTTGAGATTAAGTGATAAGTACCATCAATAAGGTATCAAGTACTATCAATAAAAATCAGCTCATAGCACTTTTTAAATACAGACTTGATCAGCTTATACTGTGCATTTTATTTTCATTAGCAAATTATTTGAATAGCTTACCCTATATCCAGATATCTAGGAATTAACTACTTTTGAACACATTCAAATAGTAGAACGGTGATTCTTCCTGAATATTACCCAGTTTTTTGCTTCCTTTTTACTATCAATACCGTGCTTCCTTTTTTGTTATCAAAAATGTCAAATGCAAAAGGTAAAGATGATGAATTTCATTTTCTGCTTTCAAAGGTCATTAACTCATGACTAATCTCATTTCACCTATCTCCCATCCCCTGGACATCACATGCTCACGAGATCATTTTTGAGGCAAAACCGAGACCCATGACTTCATGAATAGTTCAGTATCTACCTCTGGAAGATATCCTTCTGATTTAATTCTAAAACATTAAATATCAAGATGATGTTGAAAGTTCCCTAGCTATCTAAAAACTCTTCTTACATAGATTTGTTTTGCTCAGGCTCCAAACACGGATTATACTTTGCATTTGGTTGACATTGACATTTTCTTTAGTCTCTTAATCTTAGTGTTCCTCTTGTTGATTATCCTTACAATTTACGTGTGGAAGAAACTAGGTTGCTTGTCCAGTGTTCCCCATTCTGGATCTTACTGATGTGATCCATCCCTGGAATAATGTTTAACAGGTTTATGTGTTCCCTACTTCCATAAACTGGTAGTTAGATCTAGCAGCAAAAAGCTCCTAACCAAGAGTGAGTTTGCCACCCAAGAGACACTGGTTAACATCTGAAAACTGGTTGTCACAAGTGGAGAGGAGCTATTGGCCTCCAGCAGGCACATACCAAGGATGCTGCTAACCATCCCACAATAGCTAGGACAGCTCCCCACAATAAAGAATCTGATCCAAAACCTCAGTGCCAGTGTTGAGAGACCTTCATCTATAGGCTTAGTCTGTCAAGTTTTTTTTGAACATCATAGCAAGGAGGC
Organism: Neotragus pygmaeus; assembly: GCA_006410875.1. Lineage (NCBI taxonomy): Eukaryota > Metazoa > Chordata > Mammalia > Artiodactyla > Bovidae > Neotragus > Neotragus pygmaeus. The sequence goes on along the minus strand of SJYV01024612.1, from coordinate 1,597,645 downwards.
AGGATAGGCAGTATTACTATCTTCCTTCAAGAGGCACACACCATATGCCTTTCATTCCTTTTATGAATCAAGATTGCCAGAAGAAATATCTATAACCTCAGATATGCAGATGATAGCACTAATGGCAGAAAATGAAGAACTAAAGAACCTCTTGATGAGTATGAAAGAAGAGAGTGAAAAGGCTGACTTAAAACTCAACATTCAGAAAACAAGATCATGGCATCTGTTCCCATCACTACATGGCAAACAGAAGGGGGAAAACAAGCAGTGACAGATTTCATTTTCTTGGGCTTCAGAATGACTGCAGATGGTGACTGCAGCTATGAAATTAAAAGATGCTTGCTCTTTGGAAGGAAAACTATGACAAACCTAGACAGCATATTCAAAAGAAGACATCACTTTGCTAAAGAGGTCTATGTAGTCAAAGCTATGGATTTTCCAGTAGTCATTATGGACATGAGAGTTGGACTATAAAGAAGGCTGAGCATTGAAGAACTGATGCTTTCAAACTGTGGTGTTGGAGAAGACTCTTGAGAGTCCCTTTGGACAGCAACGAGATCAAACTAGTCATAGGAAAGCAGCCCTGAATATTCATTGGAGGGACTGATTCTGAAGCTCCAATACTTTGGACACCNTGACTATAGTATTATATGACATAGTTTTAATTTACATTTCTCAGATGAATAAGGTCAAGGATGTTTCTCCATATACTTATCAGCTGTTTGGATATTCTCTTTTGCGAAATGCCTGTCCAAGACTTTTGGCCATTTTTCTAAGGGGTTGCCTGCCTTCTTTCTTACTGACTGGTAAGAATTTTTATAATATATTCTGGATATGAGTCCATTGCTGGACATAGATACTATTTCACTCTGTGGCTTGCCTCTTTATTTTCTTGATGGTGTTTTGATTAACAAAAGTCAATAACTCTAATTTAGTTCAACTTGTCAGTCTGTTGCTAAGAAATGAGCAAACATTTAAATGAATCTTTCAGTCTTACCCGATCTGAGTACAGATTTGTTGATTAATCAAAATTAATTCTCAAATGATTAAGTGATTTTTAAATATGATCACTATCCTTTTTAGTGTCTTTCCTGGAAAGAAATCAATTATGCATTTTCAAAAAAGTATATGCACACTGTTAAGATGCAATTTGTAACTGAACTATTCTGTGCTTGCCATGAGATAAAAAGTGAAAGTGAAAGTCGCTTAGTTGTGTCTAACTCTTTGTGACCCCATGGACTGTAGCCTGCCAGGCTCCTTTGTCCATGGAATTATCCAGGCAAGAATGCTGGAGTAGGTAGCCATTCCCTTCTCCAAGGGGATCTTCCCAACCCAGGAATTGAACCCAGGTCTCCCACATTACAGGTGGATTCTTTTTCGTCTGAGCCACCAGGGAAGCCCAAGAATACTAGTCTACCCACTCCTTCTCCAGGGAATCTTCCTGATCCAAGAATCAAACCGGGGTCTCCTGCATTCCAGAAGGATTCTCTACCAGCTGAAATATCAGGGAAGCCCTAACTATAGTTAAGTTTTCTTGTTAGTCTGGAAGACTGGGCAACCTTTACAAAAATTATAAACATTTTTATCTTCTTCCCCTCAAAACAAAAAAATCTGTGGCAAATTTAATAGATGTGGGCATGGGTGGGAGATTCACTTGTAGGGAAAAACTGAAAGAAATGAGTCCTTTATGTTGCTACACAATTTAGGCTTTATATGAATGTATGTCCCTAGCATATGAAAAAAAAGTTGCTTTCCAGTCAGTTTCTTTTGAAGTTGACAATCTGATCTTATTGTGTCTTACTTAATAAAGTAAAAACAAACAAGTACACATTACCCAGTTAAATAACCATGTCCTTTCCATTCAGTTAAGTTTTAGTTTCTCTAAAATGAAACAGTAAATTTTATAGAAAATATCACTTTAGCCAGGTTATTAGCATGATACCACTTTGGCTCCACAGCGTCTACTTTTCCTGCATGATTAAGTTTGAAGGAGTGATTTAATGAAACTGAATACTTTCACAACCAAATGTGCTTTATAATTAATTACAAGGGAGGAAAACAGCTACAAGAAATCGGTGAAAGCTTACTTTGAGGTGAAACAACGCTGACGACTGCTTGAGAAAATTCTGTTTGCTATTGGTTCTCGAATACTGAAAAGTATTTTTGGTTCTTCTGGACTGTAAAGCAGTGATTCATTATATTCATTTGTTACTATAAAGGAAAAAAGCCAAATATTAGCACAGTCACTTCTGAGAAGTGCAAAATGAGAATGGATGCTATCCCCAATTTAAAGGCAGTTCTATTCCAAAAGTCTGTTTGGCAGCAAGTTTCTTGGAACTCATGACAAACTCCATTAAAAAAAAATGCTTATAAACAAGGAGTATGTTCCTAGATTAGCCCACAGAAGCCTACATCACCCACAGGATAGCAGAAATAAGTACCTTTGGTGGGGGAAGGGAGGACTGTAAAGTCAGTAAACAAAGAGAAACTAGTTTGAAACACTCAAAAATGGAACTTGAGTTGATATAATCCCTTGCTAATAAGTTCCTTTCCAAAATATCATGCCAAAAGGTTCATGAGGTATTTCCACAAGCCTTTGGGATCTACTTTCTCCCTAACCAAGAGGCACACAGAGTTGGCATGCAAAGCACAAACTGGTTAAAGACAACTGTACAAAGAAACTGGGCTTGAAAAAAGCATTTAGTTGAACACCACACTAAAAGACATCACAAGACTATCAGATAATCTACCTTATATATCAAAATTTCATTTGAATTAAAGGAAGCATCTGTAACAGTGACTGCACCATTGGCATTCACTATTGCTTCTGAAGATAAGTCAAATCTTCAAAGGAATAATATCCATTCAGTAAAGCAATATGTTTATTAAAAGAAAAATCACTGTATTTTATATATACCCTTAAATTACTTCATATAACTGATATAAATTTCAGTTGTTTTATATATACTGTTTTAAGTTAAATTATCTAGTGAAGAATCAATTACTATAAATGCCTCACTTTCCTTCCTTCAGTACAGATTTAACACTAATTCCAACTCAAAGCCATGATTAAAATAATATTTTAGGTCTCAAAATCAGAGAGGGAGAAAACAAGCCATTTTAGAGAACTGAAAGTAACCACAGAGATTTAGTCCTATTTACAAACTATTTTAAAGGCAAACCATTTCAACAAAGAAAGTCTTTCGGGAATCCAAACCACACAAATAAAATGAACTGACTCTGTTAATATACTTTACCATGTATTGCTACATCACTTTAAAGGCAACCAATATGAACATATCTGTTATGATAACTCTCGAATTCAAATGTTTACGGATGACAACTGCAGCACAGGTAAGTAAAGGCAACTATAAACAAGTTTGGATTTTTGCTTTTTTTTTTTTCTAAAAATAATTTACCTTTAAATCTTAGGATACTCTTCAACTAAACAGAGACAACACTATTTAGCTTTAGTTTGAGGTCCGTACTTTCAAAAATGATCCTGGTAGATAAATAGACTTTAGTGTGTTAAAATTTCATATGCAAATCAAATGAACGTGGTTTTCAGTTTATGAATTTAAATATTTTTTAAAATAATTTTTTGAACAAATTTGAAGACTTCCCCAGCAATCTATGTCCACTCCCTCATTCCACTGTTGAGGAAGCAGAGGAGCAAAGAAAACAGTCTTGCCCACTGTTTCAGTGAGTGACTGGCTGGTCTGGGATTGGAACTCAGGTCTTCAAATTCCCTGACAAGTATCCTTTCTCCACCAGAGCTGGTTCTCTTAAAGGAACACTGAAATAACTGGGCAGGAATATGTAGGAAAAGGATAAGATAACATTTTAGTGAATGTGAAGGTAAGCATTTGCAGCTCAGTGAATTCCTTCTCATTCAGAGGATACTAACGGCACACCGAATTTAGGTGTGTGTCTCCTATTTGCCAGATGTGTATTTTTCTACATTTTCCCATTCCCCAGGAAAAGTTTGCAATCACACTGTTTTGACACAGACGTTAGATTTCCATGGTTGACAAAAATCATAAAATTTCAACTTAAACTTTCTGCTGATTCAATATATTTTAAGGGGTATTATATTGTTGCAGTCAAAAAAGTACTATGCTTAGCTTAATTAGACAAGTACATTTCATGATAACATCCTCAAAATATACACAGAACTTAACTGAAAATGTCAGTGATTATGATCATTTGTCACTGACCTTTCTCTACCAATTCTCTGTTCAACGGAAGACTTAAATTTCCTTGTCGGTTTGCTATTGGAAAAAGAAAGGGGAAAATATCTTGATTAAATAAAATATTTTGTAACATACTGTATAGCTAACAACATACAATAAAATCTACACATTCTATAGCATTACTATAATTGTAACATAAGAGCTATTTAGTACTCACCAATATTTAGAACATCTTCCACAGCCTGAGGTGCCACTCTGTTAATATTGAATGACCTAGAAATAAATACCACAAACATTTTTTCTTATTTTAGTTCTAAAAACATACTAAAAATGAAAAAGGAATAATCTACTTAATGTACAAAGAACTCTTAGAAATTGTCAGGCAAAAAAAAAATACCCAAAAAACAATAGCCACCTCATATAGTTTTTAAAAGTAGGCAAAGTACATGGGTTAACAGTCCAGGGGTCATATGAAAATATGTTCAATCTCACTCATACCTGAGGAGATATTAAAACAAGATTCTTCTCAGCTTTTAAAGATTAAAAACTGATAATGTATTGACATGGGTATGGAAAGAGAAGTATGCCCATATACTAATGGAATTATAAAAATTGCAATTAGACAATTCTGTTTAAGATTTAAAATGAACATATTCTTCAATCTAGTAGTTTATCCTAAAATATACTTGCACATATAATACACAAAGACAAGTATAAGGATATTTACAGAAGCATTGTTTATAATAGCAAACCACAGAAAGCTGGGTAAATATAGCTGCTGCTGCTGCTAAGTCACTTCAGTCGTGTCCGACTCTGTGCGACCTCATAGACGGCAGCCCACCAGGCTCCCCCGTCCCTGGGACTCTACAGGCAAGAATACTGGAGTGGGTTGCCATTTCCTTCTCCAATGCATGAAAGTGAAAACTGAAAGGGAAGTCTCTCAGTTGTGTCCAACTAAATATAGCTACTCAGTAGACTACTACATAGATATTAAAAAGACTATACTACAACCATATGTATAATACCAGTGTGGAAAGATATCAACATGTTAAGTTAAAAAACCAAAAGCATTATCCAGCGTACGTATGTGTATATGTGTTCAGTCGCTCAGTTGTGTTCTTTGCAACCCCATGGACTGCAGCACACCAAGTCTCTCTGCCCCTCACCATCTCTCGAAGTTCGCCGAAGTCCACGTCCATTGCATCGGTGATGCTGTCCAGGCATCTCATCCTCTGACACCCTTTCCTCCTTCTGCCCTCAATCTTTCCCAGCATCAGGGACTTTTCCAATGAGTCAGCTGTTCTATATATTTGTATAGAATTTCCTTGTGTTACTTATGTTAAAAAATATAGAGAGTGGTTATATCTGGAGATTAGTACTAGAATATAAAATGAAAGAAACCAGCTTTTTGTTGTATCCCCTTTGTATTATTTAACATATTTTTTATTTTTTTAAGTTTTATTTATTTTTCACTTCTTGGCTGCTCTGAGTCTTCATTGTGGCTTGTGGGCTCTTCTCTCTTTATGCCAAGCGGGGGCTACTCTCTTGTGGTGCGTGGGCATCTCACTGCGGAGACTTCTCTTGTTGCAGAGCACGGGTTTCTAGGGCACGTAGGCTTCGATAGTTGCGGCTCCAGGGCTCTAGAGGACAGGCTCAGTAGCTGCGGCACACAGGCTTAGCTGCTCCACAGCATGTGTAATCTTCCCAGATGAAGGACCAAAGCTGTGTCCCCTGTACTGGCAGGCGGATTCCTAACCACTGGACCACCAGCGAAGTCCTGACACAGTTTTAAACATGTCTTTCTTTAAGTTATAAAATCATTTCTGAAGGTGAGAAACCTTTAGCAAGATGCCACGTGTAACCACTGAAGAACAAACATTACCACAAACAGGAGTAACTTTTAAAAGGTGGTTAGACCCTTAACCACCTAAGGACTAAAAAGGTGGTTAGGGAAAGGTGTTTTTCTAAAAACATAATTCTTCCAGCTAATTTAGAATTCTCCTCCTGCCTCTACCTCTTCCCAGTAGATGCTCCTTTGAAAAGGAACAGCACTTCATAGTCACACAACTCTAAACCTAATTCAGGGGCTCTTAACATTTTGAGGGAAGAAGAATAAGAGATGCTCCATATATCCACTCTAATCCTCTACTCTCCATATTTTGAGAAACGTGAAAACATTTTGGACATTCTCTTAAGAAAAATGCAGATATACAAATTTTTACATTAAAAAATTGGGGTCATTCACAGACCATATCCTTATGCTAAAAAAAAAACTAAAATATGGCCCTTGCCTAGCCTATTTTTCACCATTACTCACCCTTTAACTTCACATTCCAAACACCCTACGCTCCATTCTCGCCTCTTGCTCACACTTACTATGTGGTAGAAACCAAAATACTTCAAGTGTTGTGACTTTCTTCTTGTTTAGTATGAGGCTCACAAAACCTATCTCATTAGCATTACTACCGTCACACACTACAAGCCATAAGGCACTGAGGGCAGTTTCCGGCTCTTGGCAAGAACTCAACGAAAATGTCAAGTGCAAGGAAATCTGTATGAGTTACACTCTTAAGTCCTCGTTACTGCTTTAGAATTCTATTTTAAAGTCACATAAAAATAAGCTGTTAATAGGGTTCCACTGAAATAAAATATGTAAAGGGCAAAAGATAATAGTGACTCATGTATCTTTACTATAATTAAGACTTAGTTTAAGAGAGCAGAAGTCTTACAAGACATGTCCTAACAATCCTAGAATTATGACTTTTTAGGAATACCACAAATCAATACAAACTAAGTTCTCTGAGTTAGGGTTAAATTAAAACTAATTTCTTGCGGGTGTAATCTAAATCTCAGCCAATTCAATCTACCCTTAGGAGTGGTTTACATTCTACATCAAAGACAAACTATCTGCCAGAGCAGGTGTGAGCTAGCAAACAACAGTTTTTTCCCTAGATCTACAACCTTCACCACTGTAAGAGTTCTGATTTGAAATCGGACATAACTTCTACTAAAGACAACCAAATTGAAACGCAAAGAGTCTCATATCTTCATCAGCTAGTAAAACTTTCTCTTTACTTCAGAACACCATCTCATCGCTAATTAGGTCTGCTGGGACAGAATGTACAAAGGAGGACTGGGAGGAGGCTTAAGAACTCATGGAAACAAATGATCCTGCTCTGTGGTACTTCTCCAGGGTGCTGCGAACACAATCCACCCGGGAAAAGGACTGAGGTGAGTGACATTGCAGTGATGCACCGGTGCTTGTTATGCAACATAACCAGCACATCCTACGTCTTGTGCAACAATTTCTGGAAATGTAAAGATGGGACAGCTAATCCCTGAGCTCTTCCCCCCACCCTCTCAGACACATGATTAGGCTGTATTTCCCACCCCTCTAGCCACACAGCATGTAACTATGTTCCAGCTAAAGGAATAAGAGTGACTATCATGGGCAACACTTCCCATAACCTCCCACAGGGGACCCTCCAAGCTCTTCCTCCTTCTGTAGCACAGGAAGTCTACGGTTTAGAGTCAAGCCCTGAAATTAAATCCTACTTCCTCCGTTTATCAGCCACATGGCTTTGGGCAAGTCAGTTAACTTTTGAGACTTTTTATAGTCTATCAGTGAAAATAAAACTAACTAATCTCAGAGTATTCTTGAGAATTTAAGATCATATACTTACTTGGGACAAAGAAAGTGCTCGAAGATGGTACTGCAGTAAGCTGAAATCATTAATGTAATGTATAGAACGTATAAACTTTCCCTCAGTATCTCTGATCCCTAGCCTTCTCTCTTCTCCCCAATGCTTCTCTTTACTCCCCTTCCTCTCTGAAGAGAAAAAGGATCAAATGATACATGGGAAATCCAGCCATAATGAAAGAATTATCAGTGATAACAGGAGAGTAGATCGTGCCAGAAGCAAGCAAGCTGCATAAGGCTGAATAGAAAAGGGAAGGGACTAAGTAACCAAGCTGGCAGGGACAGGATATGGGTAGAGACCGCATCCTGGTCTCTATACCAGAGACCAGGCTCTGTACTAGAGCACTGAGCACAACGCAGACTTTAATAAGCAACACAGAAAGGACAGAACTTCTCATCTAAGCCATACTTAAATGCAACCATACGGTGCATTCAACCATACGGACTCAACCATACGGTGAGTGGTAGGGGAAATAAAACTCAATTTTAAAGAGCTCAAACTTAAGTCAGTTTGATAAGCACCGCTTTAGCTGTATTTGTGGGCGTGCAGTCATTTATTCAAAAAGGCATTTTAAGTGAATAAGTATGAAGTACTGTGCTTAGCAAAGAAAAAATTAAGCAGGAAAAAAAGTCACTAGTCACCGCCCCATGTGCCTCAAGTTGCTCAAACTAACTGGGTATGAACTTACTAGAAACCAATTATGTGCTAAGTGCTATAACAGTGCTATGAGGAAAAAGTGCTGGGTAAGGGCCAAAAAAGGGATTGATTAATTAGGTTTATGAAACGAACAAGATCTTAAGCACAGATTCTGACATTTAAGTGACATTTGAAGACTGGAATTTTTAGCCAGTAGATGGAAAGTGGAAAATGTTCAGGCAGTCACTGCAGGAAGAAGGTACATTGAGCAAAAACAAAAAGCCCAGAGAGAACATGGCTTGTGCTAAGAATTGCAAGTAGCCTGCAGAGCCTCCTGTGTAATGGGTTAGGGTCAGGCAGGAGCAGGCTGGCAAGGAACCTTAGCTCGCGTTTAAAGGGCTTCATATGACAGACTGAGTAAGGTGAACACAGACAAGACTCAAGAAAGTTTTAAAGCACAGAAGGGAAATAGTGAGATCTATCTACATTATGGAAATATTACTCTGTGGTAGGAGTTATGAATAACAGCCTGAAGAAGCAAGATGAGGCACAAAGAATATTCACTAAGGAGATGGGGGTTGACACCAAGAAACAGCCATAGAAACTGAAAAGCAAGGGCTAGAATTTCTGAAGTACATCTGACAGGATTCAGAGACTGCTAAGTACAGAGGGAGAGCAGGAAGACCCAGAGTTATGAGCCAGCCTTTAGGGAATCATGTGTTTTCCTGAGACTATGAAGTCAAGGGTAACAGTGATACTATTCAGCAACACGGGGAACACAGGAGAACAACGGAAGACAACAAATTCAGTTTTGAATGTGTTGAATCTGAAGTGCTGTTAACATCCTATGTAGTTAGTAGGTAATTTTTCTATATGAGCCTGTACTTAAGAGAGATGACAGCTACGGAGAAAAGTCAGGGAGGCACAGGCACATGTGTGCTAAGAAGGGGAAGAGACCTCCCAGGGAGGAGTCATAGGGTAGGCAGGTTTCAGGATGCCCCAGGTTATCTCCAATTAGGCCTTGAATGCACAAACTTCTGGCATATTTTTTGGTACTGTGCTTTGTTTTCATTTCTTTATAACTTAAAATATTCATTTTTTAAAATACACACTCTCTAAAAACACTCATTTTCTTTTTTTCTCTTTACAAACCTAGTGCAAGAAGATAAAGAACGACCAGATCCAGGCCGAGCTATAAGTCAAAGCTGGACTCTTGGACCCAATCGATGAGTGCAACAGAAACTGGGCCAACCAATCAACGCCAGGCTCCTTCCTGCGTATCAGAGGCCTCAGATACACCAATGTGAGACAGCACACAAATTATATTACTTAAAGTATTTCACAAAAGTTGATAAGCGACATTCCAAGTTACTCACCAGGCCTTTGATCCTGTTCCAGTACACAAATTGAGCCCCGAGCTCTTCTGTTTTTCCCAGGGACCATCATCAACTGAAATCTCGTAGTAGGAAGCCCTATGAATTGAGAATATAAAACTGGATTTGCAGAACTTACGTCTCATGGTAAATGAGATAAAGTATATTTTTCAGAGCTGATGAAATCTAAGCAGGTCATCCTGACTTAGACACACCTGACTTAGTAGGGACACATATCATGATGCTAATGCCAATGCTGATTAAGTGAAAAAAATTCAAAAATATCTGTGTGTCTACATCCTTCTCTGACCTATATGTGCCTCCTTCCTTTAAGATTTCAAACAAGAGCTTCTTATAAATTTTTACCTAGCACTGCTGTGGAAACATACAGAAGATGATTTCAGAATTCAAAAAGAAAATGCCATTCCTAGGGGAGTTTTATTCTCAGGAGCTAGTCCTTGACACATCTAAGTCTGCATCTAATCCTTCAAGTTACCAACCATTTCTACTTAACTCTTGTTTTTCAAGTTATGTACTAATGTGCCTTTTGAATTGATAGTAAGCTAGCAGAGATAATGAGGTTCTAAAGAAAAATCTCAACCAGTCCTGGACCAGTGAACAAAACTAGGGGTAAAATAAGAACTGTAATTTTTTTTAAAGATTTATATTTCTAAGATTATTTAATAAACATGAAATCAACTGGGTTTTCTGACACCAGCCAAAAAAAAAAAAAATGACACCACTTTTTAACTACAATGAATGTTTAACTGATTTGTAACTATTCAAAGAGCTTTTGAAACATACAGAAGCCTATTTTGTGAACTATGTCTTAAAATAATGGTGTCAACAGTCAACACTGAGTTACTTTTATCCAGCAAATAAAAAAGCTAAAATAAACCCTTAATAAAATATAGCTTTTCAAAACAATGACAATTATTAGACATGCCTGCAAATATTAACATTCATCGGATAATTTATCTCTTATTCTAACCCTTTCATTTTCTCCTGCCAAGCTCGTGGTTTGTGAACGCTTCATATGATATAACTCCAAGTCGTCTTTTTCTCTGAAGTCAGCATTCTCTTTAAAAATAAAAGACAGCAAAGTCTAATATTCACATTTAATCTATTTCATAGCTTTGTTATATCTTCCTAGAAAATTAAGAATTTTAGGTACATTAGTCTATTATATACAATACAGACAAGTCAGCCAAATCCATTGGAATGGCTGCTATCTATTATGCCAGAATCATGTAGAAACCAGAGATTAGAGGTAAGTGGGGACAGAAAAGAAGCAGAGGTGAAGAGAGAGAAAAGTCAGGAGAGAGACGCTGAGTCCAAAACAAAGAGCAAATTTAGTGTCATTCTCACATGCAAGTTTATCAAGATTAGTCAACTCATAGAATTTTGCTTTCAGGGAAATTATTTTTTTAAGGCAGCAATAAAACTCACAGTCCCTTTAGAGTGGGTATACTTCTTCTTAAATTGTCCACTGCTACAGCCCAAGAATAAGACATTCTAGGTTAGAACAAATAGGAGAAAAGAAAAAAATTGGGCTTTTAAAATGTTCTTAAGTTTAAGAACATTATAAATGAGGCAGGAATAATATTGCCGCACTTCACATTTTCCAAGCAAAGCACTTCAGTTTTCAGGAAGACGACGATTCTATTGCACATACTAAAGAAAAGCACAGGCTTAGCCCGGCTCTGTTATTTATTAATTGTGTGACTGGGGGCAATTTACTTCACCTCTCTGAGCCACAGACTGCCCTATAAAATGGAGATAATGATAGCATCAGTATTTATTCAATCTACAAATATTTATTACGTGCCTAATGTTTTAATAAGCACTGTGCAAGGTACTAGGGATTTAATAGTAAATGTAATAGACACAATCTTCTAGAGGTTTATATTCTAGCATGCAGGTCAGAAATTTTACAGTAATAATTACCAACTATTTAGAGTGCTGTCTACTGCTTTAAGCAATAAACAAGACAGTATATAAGAAATAATACAAGATGGCCTTGAAATAGCACTGCCAGGAGGAAGGCGTGTACAGGCAGGGCAGTTCAAAAAATAAGTAATAAGTTCTCATGACAACTCAATACTGGATCTGGAATTAGAAATGCTGGGTTTACACGATGGTTCTGATGCTAAATTAAATATATGAGCTTGGCCAAGTGATTTGAATTCTCCAAATCTCAGTTTTTTCATTGAGAAATATAGCCACTTTTCTCACAGAGTTGCTATGAGCATACATGTGGCAACATACAGCATGCACAGAGCCTGACACACAGCAGGCATTCAGTACGTGTTCCTTTCCCTTCTGCCTAAGGGTCTGTGTCACAGAGTCTTTCAGGGTAACTTCTAATATCTCCCGTAGTTTCTCAATAGCATCAGAAGCCCACCCACTGCTGTCCTTAACCTTAGTAAAGATATCAGGTGAGGCATCAAAGACCACAAAAAGAACCAGCGTTGGACATCAGGGGTAAACCAACGAAAGCACTGCCACCACAGAAAACAGAAGCATTCCATCTAACACCTCCTTAGTGGGCCTTCACTAAATTTCCATAAGTCAATCACTGATCCCAATTTTCCTCCTTTTGTAAGTTATTTTTAGTAAGTACAAATCATAAAGCAACGCTAGTAGAAGCTCTCAGAAGTTATGACCTTCAAAATATACAAACAGAATAATGTAAGCCCTTAAATGGCTTCCCTCGAATAAGCATAAACTCACAAAACATCTTTACCTTTGTCATCTATTTATTTTAATGGAGACTTTTTCCAATCTCATTTTAAGGTTGTTCTCTTCTGCCTATCTTTAGCAATAGTGATGAGATTATATCACTGTTATATTCTCTTCCTTCTCTCTTATGACATAAATGTATCCATTACTCATTTCCATACTGCTTCAAAGTTGATATGCTATAGTTTTTTTCTGTTACTGCGTAAGTCTTACTATATTAAAATAAGTACATCTTTACACTTTACCATATTTTTAAGATCTTTATATATTTTTATTTGATTCTTGAAGAATACGTTTTACTTTTAATAATTTTTAAATTATGTATTTTACGAGCTTCCAAAACATTAAGACACAACTACTTTTATCTTATTCGTTTTTATATTCCTAGTTCACACAGTAGGTGTGCAATATATCTTTTTGCATAAATTTAAAATTATATTAATCAAAATAATTACAACTCAAAAAGATAATTCAAATCATTCTATTGAATCAGGCTTTGTTCTCTTCAATACTACCTCCAGTAGTAAGTCAATGGCTACAATGTAGTTTTTTTAAGACAAATTTTTCTCATTATAATTAAACTTACTATAAAAGAATATGACTTACAATGAAGAGAATTTCAGAAAATTTGGAACTCTCAGGGAATCAATTATATGACCTTCAAAAAAATCACATGGTTCTGGTAGCCGGAGAGTAGAATATAGATTTATCTTTAATCTTCCATCCCTAACTCCCTTACAACAACAAAAATGAGAAAGAAAGTTCTAAATGTACCACCAAGAGTTAAATTAACTTTACATTATGGCAGTCATTTTACAACTAGTAACTAGTGTCACCTAATAAATTTTCTGCAAAAAATTCTGCTGACAATTTAAGCCTAAGTTATATTCAACACTCACAAAATAGGTTTTATCAGTAATAAAACATATACTATGTTTTTATATTCCTACTGAAGAACTTCACTAACCTTAATTTTTGGCAATAATGGTTACAGATCTTAAGCTGTCAATACTCTTGCCTTATGATGTTGCACTGAAAAGGATCAACATTACTTATGCAGTATTCTTGTCAAAAATGCTTAGTCTGAATTTTATCATACAGAGAAAAAAAACTCATACAAATCTAAAATAAGGAATATCTGCTAATATTCTGCAATTGGCTTAGACCATTCAAAAATGTAAAAATCATAAATGACAAAACAGGGATGGGACTAAAAACTATTCTTAATTCAATCTAAAGGGCTATGATAGCCAAATAAACAAGATTTATTCAAAAGTAAGTAATATTTTTGTGTTCTCCTTAACTGGATTCTGGATCAAAACAAGCAAATAAGTAAATCAGCTTTATGAAACATTAAGACAATCAGTAGGGCAATTTTAATATGAACATTCTGTAAGATCAAAGTTTTATATCAACTGCAAATGTACTCCTATATAGCATTCTCTTAAACATTTATAAAGTACCTATATAACAGATGAAAGGCTCAGGGAAATACTGCAGTAAAGAAATCTGGTAACTTTGTTTAATGTAGGGCTTCAAAAACATTTTTGGTAATGAAACTTTCTTTCTTCTTAACATGCATTAATGTGTACAAAGGTGTAGAAATATTTCATTTAATAATTCATTTTTCTTACTTATATAGTATTAACTATTCACAAATCTTAGGTGGTAGAAATTTAATAAATAGTTTAAAATTACTAAAATATTAAACTCAAGATGACAAGTTTACAAGTACCTGGATGATAAACTCTCCCCAATGAAGACTTCATTTAGCGCTCTCACTGGCAAAAGCTGGGGTCCAGAAGCCTCAAACTCTGCAGAGAATGAAAGAAAAATCCAAGAGAGCGCCTTAAAACTTCAGAAATATTACCATATAAATTTTATAAAATATTTGTCTTAATAGCATCTATAGCTTAACATTAACATCTGAATTAAATCTTAAAGTATTCATAATATAGAACCGCAAAGTCATCTAAACATTATAGCTGCAATGAGTAAATAAACCTTAGTTCTTCTTTGAAACAATTTTTCAAGAGTGATGAAATATACTGGTATTTATTCGCAGCATAAGATCCAAGTTGTCACACTTGGCTAAGTTTTGCTCCAACTACAACCTGCTTCAGAAATAGAGAAGATCGAGCACTTCCAAGGCAAAGCCATTCTGGATTCAAGCAGCAAACTACATGGATGGCTCATGTACGAAGCCAAATCAGTTATGTTAAAAGTCAGATTATTTTTCAAATAGAAAACAGAGAATGTTTTTCAGCAGTGGCAGTTCTGGAGGAACAGTGCCACATCTCACATGACTCCTAAAAAAATGTCATCTTTATTTTACCCTTTAAGGTTCTGTGTACAACTTATGTAACCTTCCTTGATGATTACTTAAACAGCACTTTATCACGCAAAATCCTCCAAAGAATCCCACTGCTTCCTGGATCAAAGTGTGATTTTCACCTTCAAATGGTCGCTTTTACTTTTTTGTCTTTAACCAGTCCCCAGCCTGAGATGCCAGCCCTTTCTTCCCAGTGTCACCAGTAGCAGGTTCGTGGCACTCAGGTGTCTCCTGCTGGGCATGCACTGTGGAACAAGATACCTTTTCTGTCTCCTCCACTGTTTTTTCTTAGTCAAAGCTAAATGTTAACTTCAACTGAGGCAGCAGCTAGCCTCTAAGATGGTCCCCCATGATCCCTGCCTCCTGGTATTCACATTCTTGTGCAACTCTTCCTTTCACATCACACCAGAATTAGTCTATGTGACCAACGTAAGGCAGAAATGATGGCATGTCACTTCTGAGGTTTGGTTTAAAAAGACACCCTGGCTTCTACCTTGGTCACCGTCTCTCCTGGATCCCTTGTTCTGGGGGAAGATATTTCATAAGCAGTCCAGTGGAGAGGCCAACACAGTGAGGGCCTGAAGCCGCCTGCTAGCAGCCACGTGACGCGCTGTGTGCAGATCTCCCAGCCCAGTTATGCGTCTCGGCCAACAGCTTGACTGGCACCTCTTCAGAGACCCTACACCTGAACTAACAAGCTAACCGCTCTTGGATTCTTGACTTTCACAATCTCTGTGAAATCACAAGTATTTTCTATTACGATGGTAAACTTTGGGGTAATTTGCTATGTTTTAAGATTCTGTTTCAGGTTGATGTGTATTAGACACATTAGACACTTAATACTCTATAAAACTTTCCACCACTGTCACTCACCAATACAACCGCCAATTTAATATTCTCCTCTGACTTGTAGCCTGTTTATATGCTTATTGAATGTTAATTACATGTATAATTTCTTTTGGATTTTAACTGTCTAAAGTGACCCAACTATTCTTTCAATTACCACAAGTTGCTATTACAATACCATGGAATCTTTAAAAATTTATTTGACTAAATTATATAATGGGCTAACATTATCGGCTAGATCTTGTAATAAAGAAGGAACCTGATACAAAAAGGTATATAAGAATGATGTGTTTGATCAAATTTGATTGATCTTAAGACTGCATACTTAACTTCTGACATTGTCTTAATTTGGTACTAAATATATTCACATTTTTACAACAAGTTTTACCAATGTAAAAAGTTAAAATTTATAGTTTAAATTATTTTTCTTTACATAGTATAATCACTAATGGAATGTTTTGTATCTCCTCACAGATTTTCTACAAATGTTCACTAACAGTAAGTACTCACTAAATATTGCTTTGTACTCAGTTGCCAAGTCATGCCTGAGGCAAGAATACTGGACTGGGTTGTCATTTCCTTCTTCAGGGGATCCTCCCAATCCAGGGATGGAACCTCTGTCTCCTGCATTGGGAGGCAGGTTCTTTACTGCTAAGCCACCAAGGAAGCCGTCACTGTATATTAGTAACTGATAAATCTGAAATCTCACCAAATTGTAACCATATGTTTTTCTTTTGTATGGTCTTAACTTTTTATCTGTATTCCTGTTTCTCCTCATCCTAATTTTCCTTTCTGTATATAGCACTTTTACTATATGTGCTTGCTGAATTTCACCTAAAATCTTTTATCAAAGGAGGAAGAGAATATAGAAAATTGCTTCAAGTCTCATTAATCATCTTAATTCTGCTCATATTTCTTTCATGCTAATTGACTACCAAACATTATTTAATCATTAAACTGTTCATTTACACCTTGCTTCAACAAAACACAAAAAGATGGACTCAGTAGCAATTGACAATTTTCTATCCAAGAGAATCCACTACAAAATTAATCATTAATTTATATTTTAAGTATAGAATTGTTATGTGACAGAGACCAAAATCCTGTGCAGTTCTCTCACACTGTCAAACCATTAGACTATGTTTCTGGATCCAACCACCTTGGGTATACTCATGGAACTAGTAATGGCCAATGGAATATGAGCAAAAGTAGTGAAGAGGCCTGGCTCCTAAAACTTCCCTAAGAATCCCCCATGCTCTCACTGTCTTCTTCCCTTAAGTTACAAGGACCAAATAGAAGATCAAAGGCCACTGTTTGGAGGTTGCCTGAACATTCCTTGGACAGTGAGCTGAACTATAAATAAAACTTCAGTATGTTAAGCCACTGAGATTCTAGGATTGTTTATCAAATCAATTCACTTATCCAAATTAATACAAGTAGGCTTGCAAATAAAAAGTTACGAGTTTATGTGATTAAAAGTTTTCTTTAACAAATAAAGAAATTCTACCTTCCCTTGACTTAGCATGCACGCACATCATTATGTCATTCTTGGGCTTTCCTGGTGGCATATACAATAAAGAATCTGCCTGGAATGTGGGAGACCGGGGTTCAATCCCTAGGTCAGGAAGATCCTCTGGAGGAGGGTATGGCAACCCACTCCAGTATTCTTGCCTAGAGAATTCCATAGACAGAGGAGCCTGTTGGGCTACAGTCCATGGGGTCGCAAATAGTCGGACACAACTGAAGGGACTTAGCACGCACACACCTTCCCTTGAGGGTATAATGGTAATAAAAATGAACTCCTCTTCATTAATTTGAATACAACCCAGGTGGCTCAGGTGGTAAAGAATATGCCTGCAATGCAGGGGAGCCTGGTTCAATCCCTGGATCAGGAAGATGCACTGGAGAAGGAAATGGCAACCCACTCCAGTATTCTTGCCTGGAAAATTCCATGGACAAAGAAGCATGGTGGGTTACAGTCCATGTGGCAGCAGAGTCAGACATAACTGAGCAACTGAGCACACCACATACATAATCTAGTTAAGGACAGATAACACTAAATAGAAAATTGTATCGGATTGAAGTTAAATCATCCTTCTTGCAAAAAACTAGCATTTTTTTCTCTTTAATCCTGTGTTCCAAATTAAACAGCTAAATCAGGGATCCAACATGGTGGTATATTTATAATCTCAAACCTACTCCTATATTCAAAAATCCCAAATGGCAGTTTCTTAGGAAGGGTTCCCTGCCAACCTGAAGAGAATTTAAATAGGGAACATGAGATATCTTGAAATCTTCCTAATTTTTTCTCAGAAAATAAAGCTTTTTATCAAGGAAAAAAATCATCTAACAAAAACATTCTCTAAAATAGTGCCAAATTGTAAATGTTATATAATTGCTAATAACAATAATATTAATAATTAATATAACAAGTTCCAGTGTCATTATTGAGAAATCTGAAACTACTCTGATTCCAGATTCTTCATGTATAAAATAACCTGCTCCAACCATAATCACCACCACTATCACCACTTCCTTTCTGGAAGCTTGCAAGAGGTTTGCTTTATCCCTAGTATACTAACACGCCTCAGTGTGGGACCTTTTACCATTGATTATATTAAGTATTTTGTGTGTTCCTTCATTCAGAGACTGGTGCCTAAGTTTTGAGAAAAATTTTACTAATTCTTTTTGAGTATTTCCTGTGCTTTTACTAGAACCTCCACAAACCAGATGTAAATATCCTGAATATTACTAAGTTTATATGTAATTTGTTTCTATATATATTTAGTTTATAAGCTAATAAAGTGAATCTGAGCAATGAATCTATATCCTATATACTGTTGGTGAAAACAACCAAATCCTGAACATCATTTTGATGACAGCAATAACTTGTTTTGGTGAAGTATAAAGTAAAATTTCTAGCTAAGATTTTAAAATATTTTTTAAAAATTAAAATATTAATAGTTACAGCAGTGTTTCAAAAACAATAATAGGAAATCTGCTTATGAATGACTTGAAAGATTTCCAGATTTTTTAAAACTAGTTATTTAAAAATTTTCTAAAATCAAATGACTTTTTTTCAGAGGAAGAAAACCATCTTTAAAACATGGCATCAACTCACAGTTTAGGAACATTCCAGATGTTCAAGCTGGTTTTAGAAAAGGCAGAGGAACCAGAGATCAAATTGCCAACATCCGCTGGATCATCAAAAAAGCAAGAGAGCTCCAGAAAAACATCTATTTCTGCTTTGTTGACTATGCCAAAGCCTTGGACTGTGTGGATCACAATAATCTGTGGAAAATTCTAAAAGAGATGAGAATACCAGACCACCTAACCTGCCTCTTGAGAAACCTGTATGCAGGTCAGGAAGCAACAGTTAGAACTGGACATGGAACAACAGACTGGCTCCAAATAGGAAAAGGAGTACGTCAAGGCTGTATATTATCACCCTGCTTATTTAACTTCTATGCAGAGTACATCATGAGAAACACTGGACTGGAAGAAACACAAGCTGGAATCAAGATTGCCAGGAGAAATATCAATAATCTCAGATATGCAGATGACACCACCCTTNCAGTGGCTAAAGTATAGCATTAAGTGAAGTCGCTCAGTCATGACCGACTCTTTGCGACCCCCGTGGACTGTAGCCCACCAGGCTCCTCCATCCATGGGGTTCTCCAGGCAAGAATACTGGAGTGGGTTGCCATTTCCTTCGCCAGGGGATCTTTCCAACCCAGGGATCGAACCCGTGTGTCCCACATTCCAGGCAGACGCTTTAACCTCTGAGCCACCAACTAAAGTTCCTCCCATACTTTTACTCTATTATTGCATCTGAGCTGTAGTGGGAAAACCACCTATGAATTCATCAAAACCACCTTCATCATCATCACAGCCCGGTGAAGTGGATATGAAGATCATCACTGTACAGATGGGGTCACTTGTGGCAGAGAGAAGTGGGGGACTTGCCCAAGCCAGTGTGTCTGGTAAGAGCCAATACACTGGAAAAGACTGTGATGCTGGAAAAGATTGAGGGCAGAAGGTGAAGGGGGACAACAGAGGATAAGATGGTTGGATGGCATCACTGACTCAATGGACATGAGTTTGGGCAAACTCTGGGAGATACTGAAGGACAGGGAAGCCTGGGGTCCCAAAGAGTCAGACATGACTTGACCCCTGAACAACATCATCATCCCACTGTAGCCACAATCTAGGCTTGCTCCTGATGACCTGGGGCTGGGAAACTAGTGCGTAGGGCCTTTTCTTGGCAACGCTCGGCTCCTTTTCCCATTTGTAGAATCCAGGATTCAGTCCTGTTACTCTCACCAGCCTCTGGGTAACTTCATCCAATGTCTAGGAACCTTCCCTCTTTCCAGTTGATTATATATGCAAATACTTTCCCTACTCTAATCCCAGAACTGTTTTAATAATGACAGATGTGCAGTAAAGGGATTTGGGGACTGTAAAGTGCTTCAGTGATATTGAGAGTCATATCATTGTTACTACTGAATAAGTAAAATGTACCCTCAGCCCTACAGAGGAGTTGACAATGGAACGAAGGCAATATCTGCAGTGTGAAGACCTGACTTTCACTTTCCCTCCTTGAGGACCAGATGGTACTTAATGAGAGGCCCAGATTCCCCAAGGCCATATGCAAACAGAGCAAACTGTTCAGAAAGTGCACACAAGCATTCACATGGGTGTCCAAGTTGTCAAAGAAAGCAGCAAAACATTTAGAACCTGCAAATCAAAGGACTTGTAAGCAGTGACACCATGAGAATGCTTAACAGATGATATCTCAATCCCTCTGGAGGCAGGAGAAATAGAAGTCACTGGTGGTAAATAACAAAACAGAAACCAAACAAACCCAGAAATCACGGCGAGCTTCTCCCAAGTACTGAGAAGACAGCTCCTGGCAGTCAGCTGCCCCTGCAGCTGATTAAGGGACATGCAGGTCACAGATCCAGGTCAAGCTGAGGGAGAGACTGACCGCCATCCAGGAACCCTATGGTGTTTTGTTCACTTTCCAAAATATAAATGCCCCAGGGGACAAAGGCCCAGGGCACTCCTAACTCAGGAACAAGGAGGACACAGAGGTCTGCTCCTTGGGTCTAATCAGGACTGTTCCTGTCTCCTCAGTGGCCCTGCCACTGCCACGAAGTGGTCCTGTAGACAGAGGTTCCCTGAAGAGCCAGGAAGGAGAGCTACTCACGCGTCCACTATGAAGTACAGGTCAAAGGCACCCTTGCAGGATTTCAGCTTCTCCCAGCTGCTTCCGTGATGTCTGGAGCTCAGGTGGAAGCTTCTCGAGTTTGGGGGGTGGTGCAGGAATCTCCCTCGGCTAAGCGGTAGAGGCTGCAGCCCCAGCATCAGAAAGAGCATGGAGCCCAGCATCCCGGGCCCGACATTCCCCATCTCCTTTGGTGCCCGCCGTGGTCCCACTGGCCCCAGGCCATCAGGCCATCGCAGGCCTCGGCATCTGCTGCCTCCGCCGGTTCCCAGGGGCCCCTCGCCTCCAGCCCTTTCACCGAGGTGTGCTGGAGCTGCAGGCCCCCCTGATGTCTGCTCTGAGTGCAGAAGAGGCAAGAGGCTGGCCCTGGGGGGTGGTCCCACTCTGCACAGTCCTCCTCCGCCCCAAGGAGGCAGAGTTTGCTGTGATGCCCCTTATGAGGGGCAGGACGGTCGGCATGGCGGCTTTGTGACCCGCAAGCCTGCTCAGTGTCCGGCCTACTGACAGTCCCAGTAGGGAGGCATGGGGGGGAAGATGAAGCTTCTATTTGTTCTTCATCCCAGACATCCTCAGGAGGCATAATTCCTCCAGAAAGCCTGCCTTTTTGTCAAATGAAAGAAGGCAGCTGAGGCATTTACGTAAAAACATCACTGATGGGTCAAACACTGGCAGCCGGGAGTGCTGCGGTGATCACTTGTGTGATCCAGTGGATGGAAGGGTCTAGAAGGGGAAGAAGGCCTTCAAGGGATGTTAAAGTTCCTTGCAAATGAGGGACATTTCAGTTATCTTCTTCTGTGTAGCAAGTCACCCCAAACTCAGTCACATAAATGAGAACTATTTTATTATGCTTCTAGGTTCTGTGACCAGAAATCGGAGCAGGTTGAGTGGCCATCGATGGCTTGTCTCTGTGCTACGTGGGCATACACAAGTCTCGGTCAAAAGTAATTAAAAAGCTAACAATCTGAGTGTAAAAGTTTTAATAAATACCTTAACCAATTATTTTATTTTCATCATTTTATGTGCATAAAGAAAGAATGATATATGCTAAAAATCCTTCTCTAATAAGTCTAGATCTTTCAATATATAAAATATACATTATAAGTGATCAAAAGCATTTTGGGGGTGATATTTGAAATAACAGAATGTCTTAAATAAATAGTGTTTTGAAAATGAGGAAATCTGGGGTACTTCTCCCAATAGCCTATTAGGTTTTCCCGGCTTCACATTCTTCATGACACTTGGTGTTGTTATCTTTTTATATATTTTCCTATTGACTCAATATCTCTTTGTAGTCTTGATTTGCATGCTTCTCATTACTTATGGGATTGATTTTAGGTCCTTTCTGGAGGAGGCAACAGGTGATAAGACATTTTCAAATTAATTCTTGGACGTTTATATGCTTGGTAAGCCTGGAATGTGAATGTATGTGTGGTCAGCAGCCTTTTACGGACAGTGTCCATGTGTAGGAACCCCATGTCTTAGTACCCAGAGTTGAAAGTCCCAGCCATCATTTTTCTTACACCTCTGTCCTCATCAGACACTTCTTGATGTTTCTGAGCTCATCTTGCTATCTTCTCCTGGAGCACAGAGAAGACATTAGTTATTGAGTTCCCATGTCTTCACCAGGGGCCTGGTCTTGTGATGAGTACTTTGCTGTCCTACTGCCAACTTCATGGCCAGCCCCGCAGAGGAGACAATATTATCCCCATCTTTTTAGCAAGGAAATTAAAGCACAGAGAGATTAAATCACTTGCCCCAGGGATTAAGTAACAGGCAGTAATTTGGGACTATGGATCATATTCCTATTTCAAAGAGCAGAATTATGCTAAAATCCCTAGATGAAGACAGGGAGTGAGACTCATCCATGTGCACATCTATAGTAACCAGGATGCTTTGTCCTGGCAGAAGCAGTATAGATATGTCTCACACAGTAGAGCAAAGCTCAACACACACTCTGGCTGATCAGCAACAAATCCCAACTCCTTTTGACTGTAACCAGGACTCTCTATATGTCTAATTCAGTACACAAAGGGCTCTTAAAAATTTGTGGGTTTGGTGCTTTGGGGTGTTAGGCTATGGGGGCGGAAGTGATGACGAGGGTCTGTAGAACTCCAGGGCAGTGGGAGGAATCAGCGGCAGCATACTGGAGGGTGGCTGGGAGCATACAGGTGGAGGATGGTGGCACCGTGAGCAGCAGTTGTTTAGAGGGAAGGTCTCCTGGCTGGGTTGAAAGCAGATCTTTGAACTGTAGGGCGTCTGTTCACAGTGAGGCTCTGGTAGGCTAAGACTGCTGCACCTATGCTATACAAAAGAGAAGGGAATAGGAAGTCACTCAGAAGACACTGGTGAATGGTGGTCTCCTCTGCTCAAGGGCATATGTATGGCTCACTACCCATCAGGACCCACAGTGTTGGCCTTTGTTGATGCCTTTTCTCTCCTTGGGAGCTGGCCTCCATTCTCTGCTTCTGTTTGAGACTCCCTTCAGGCACTGAAAGTCTGCCCTGCCTTACCCAGTAGACCCAGGCTTCAGACTCTGGACTTCCTTTGCTCTGGTGTTGAACTTTTCTGTTCCCCCTTGGCTGAGTGCCTGGAGAGCAAGGATGAAGCTTGATCTCAGCTACAGCATTGCCCAGGTTCTCTCGGTCAGTTGTGCTAAATGGATGAATTCTCATAGTAACACTCAGGCTGGACTCTGAGCCCACAGTGCAAGAGCAGATGGGTGCACCATGAGAGGGGTGACAGGCAGGGGAGGTGCCAGCGTCACAGGCTGTTTAGGCTGGGAAAAGAGCGAGTCAGGCCTTTGGGACAGAGCAATATGGTTGCAGCACCAACTGCCCCTGGCTTTACTGTCATCTTCTCCTTGCCCCTGTCTCCTGCTCAGCTGAGGACTCTTAGCTGAAGGGCCCAGATGCCAGGCGGGGTGGCCTAAGCACCTTGGCAGCTGGCACTCAGCTCCAGGAGGTGCAGGCAGCAAGTAGGAAAGGCCTTCCACAATACCCCATGAAGAAGAAAACCATCTGGTCTTTCCCAGATTCTCTAGCTTATTTCCAGCGGATGCTTCCTCAATGACCAGTGCCCCTCTTTATTATTAGATTATTGACATATAACTGACATCCAGTGTTATATTAGTTTCAAGTGTACAACATAGTGGCTTGACATTTATGTTCATTATGAGATGATCACAATTGTTTACCATCTTGTCATTTAAAGTTATTATGATATTATTCTATATTCTCCATTCTGTATATTATACCCCCATAATTTATTTTAGCACTGAATACATGTGCTTATTAATCACCTTCTCTTCATTTGCTGACAAAATTGGTTAAGGGTTGGTCAATTTTGTTTATCATTTCAAAGAACCGGCTCTTAATTTCACTGACCTTTTCTATTGCTATTTTAGTTTCTATTTTATTTATTTTCATTCTGATATTCTTCTTTAACTTTAGGTTTTGTTTTTGCTTTTTCTAGTTTCTTTAGGCTGCTCAAGGTTGGATTATTTACTTGAGATTTGTCTTATTTCTTAAACTAGTCCTGTATCATTATAAGCATCCCTCTTAATATTGATTTGCTGTATCCCATAGGTTTTGGAATGTTCTGTTTCTGTTTTTACTTGTCTCAAAGTATGTTTTATTTCTTCTGATTTCTTCGACTCATTTAGTGACATGTTCAATCTCCATGTGTGTGTGTGTGTGTGTGTGTGTGTGTGTGTTTTACAGTTTTTTCCTTGTGTTTGATTTCTAGTTTCACTCTTTTGTGGTGCTTAATATAATTGCTTATTTATTTAAGCATATAAAATGATGCTGAATATAATTTCAGTCTCCTTATTTAGACTTGTTTTCTGGCCTAATAGTCATATCTCTGGAGAATATTTCACACACTTTTGAAAAGAATGTGTATTCTGCTGTTTTGTATGGGATATTTTCTCTATATATGTATCTATTAAACAATCCTATCTAATGTGCTGTTTAAGGCCAGTGTTTTCTTATTGATTTTCTGTCTGGATGATCTATGCATCGCTGCAAGTGTGGTGTCAAATCCTCTAGTATTACTATATCCCAGGTGGTGCTAGTGGTAAAGAATCCGCCTGCCAATGCAGGAGACACAAGAGGGATGGATTTGATCTCTGGGTTGGGAAGATCCTTGGAATAGGAAGTGCCAAAAATGCCAGTATTCTTGTCTGGAAAATTCCATGGACAGAGAAGCCTGATGGGCCACAGAGTCAGACAAGGCTAAGCGACTGAACATGCATGACTATTTTCCTGTTGATTTCTCTTTTTAAAATATGTCTGTTAACATTTGCCTCATATATTTAGATGTTCCTATGTTTGTGCATAAATATTACAAGATTTATATTCTTCGTTGGACTGATTCCTTTATCATTATGTAATGTCCTTCTTTGTCTCTTACTATAGCCTTTGTTTTAATGTTTATTTTATCTAAGTATTGATACTCTTTTTATTTGCATGGAATATTTTTTCCATTACTTTTGTGTTTCTTTAATATGAAGTGATTGTCTTGTATGCAGTAGATTAAATAGTCTTTAAAAAAATAAATTCAGACAGCATCTTTTGCTCAGAGCATTTATTCCATTTACATTTGAAGAAGTTACAGATAGTGGGGGTACTTACTGCCATTCTGTTAATGGTGTGTGTGTTTCTTTCTATGTTCCCTTCTCCTTCTCCTGCTGTCTTTTATTGTAATTTGATGGTTTTCTTGAGTGTTATATTTGGATTGATTTCTCTTACTTTCTGTGTACCATTTATATACATTTATGGTCTGTAGTTGCTCTGTGTTTTAAGTTTAACAACCTATGTATCTAGTAGTCTATGCTGATTGTCACTTACATTTGAATGCAATCTAAAAACACTGCATTTCCACCCTATCAATGTGTTACATTTTTGACACCATATTTTACATCTTTTTATTTTGTATATCCCATGATTAATTATTGTATTTGTAGTTTATTAAATTGTTTGGTCTTTTAATCTTTACACTATCTTTACAGTCTTTGCTTTACCAGTGAGATTTTTAAAAAATATATTATTTCTACTTATGGTCTTATCCTTTTCATTTGTTATTTAGTTGCTAAGTCATGTCTGACTCCTTGTGAGCCCGTGGACTATAGCCCGCCAGGCTTCTCTGTCCATGGGGGTTTTCAGGCAAGAATACTGGACTGGGTTGCCATTTCCTTCTCCAGGGGGTCTTCCTGACTCAGGGATTTAGCCTGAGTCTCCTGCTTGGCAGGTGGATTCTTTACCACTGAATCACCTGGGAAGCCCCAAAGAAGGCACGTTGTTGTTTAACCACTAAGTGTGTCTGACCCTTCGCAATCCCAGTGACTATAGCCTGCCAGGCTCTTCTGCCCATAGAATTTCCCAGGCAAGAATACAGGAATGAGTCGTCATTTCCTTCTCTAGCTTTTCACTGAAATAAGTCTCTTTGTAACTTTTCTTGTGTGGTTGGTTTAGTAGTGTTGGACTCTTAGGTCTTGCTTGTCTAGAAAATTCTTTGCCACTCCTTCAATTATAAATGGTAAGCTTGCCAGATAGAAAATTCTTGGTCCCAAGTTTTTTTCTTTTCAGCCCTTTGATTATAGAATTTCTGCTGAAATAGCGGTGCATGGTTTTATGGGGGTTTCTTTCCATGTAATTAGTTGTTTTTCTCTTGCTGCCTTTGTAATTTTCCCTTTATCTCTGGATTTTGATACTTTCATTATAAGGTGCCTTGGTGCCAAGTATTTTCCGGTTACTCTTGCTTGGGACTCTCCCTGATTCCTCGACTTGGATGTTTGTTTCCTTTTCTAGGTGAGGGAAATTTTCAGTCATTCCTTCAGGTAAGTTTTCTGTCCCTTCCGTTCTTTCTTCTGCTGGGAACTCTATAATATGAGTGTTGTTATGCTTGAGGTAGTCCTAGAAATCCCTTAAACTATCCTGATTTTTTTTAGGATTCTATTTTCTTTTTGCCATTCTGATTGGGTGATTTCCACTAATTTGACTTCCAGATTCCTGCTCCCTTCTTCTGCATCATCTACTCTGCTGTTAATTTTATGTAATACATATATATTTTTTCTGAAAACAAGTTTCATTTAAGTAAGGGTTGGACTGCAGCTTACCAGGCTCCTCTGTCCATGGGATTTTCCAGGCAAGAGTACTGGAGTGGGGTGCCATTGCCCTCTCCTTAAATGTATTACATAACATTAAAACTGAAGAGGGAGAGAAAAAAAAAAAACCACCAAAACAAGTTTAGTTCACATAGCATCGGGCAGCTGCTGCTAGTAAGTTGCGAGCTCTCACAAGACTGATAAGATTGGTTTGAAATTCATTCCCTTGTCAAAAGTTTAACTGATAGAAGGTTGGCCTCACATTCTAGTTTGGACATCGATTAACTAGGACATGTCGGGTCAAAAATACCTTGGTGGCAAGCCAGATGTCCTGGCACCTCACTGGAGGGTAGCTGCTCTAAGCTCTGCCCACTGGGTCATGTTAGAGACATCAGGAGATGGTTCCCTGACCACTGAAGGTGCCCTCTAGCAGTACAGCTGCCTCACCCAGCCTTCACTCTCCGCTTCATCAAGGGCTGTTCAGCTCAGGGCAGGGAACTCTGCAGAGAGACTGCCGAGGAGCTTCCGGCCAGACATAGCCGCCTGTGATCTTGGGGCTCTAGACTTGGCTGAAACACCACCGTTACTGCTTTGTTTCAGTGTGAACACTGCCAGGCGCCTCCTGCTTGACCTCTGTTTAAATGAGGGACTTTAAGACTAGACAGCGTGGCCCTTTTCAGTTAATTGCATGAAGGAGTTACATTAGCCCAAGTTAAAAGCAGACCCCAAATGGCTACATTACGCAAGCTGTGAGGTTTTTAAACTTGTGACAAAGGACAGAAGGGAAACTCTACTCATTGCAAGGGCATCCTCACTTAAGCTTCAGTGAGCTGAAAGCACTTAAAACCCCTGAACCTTCGGGGGTCCTTAGCCAGTTCAGTCTCTACCAGGAACTGGCATATGTTCTTGCACTGGTTACCCTGTAGCTGAATTACTTCTCCATATGCTGGATGCTCAAGTACAGTACCACTGTAGATGAATTTCTTCTTAAATGCCTTAAGTTTAAGATAACTAGTTTCTTTTTATCAGAATCATCAGTGATCAGTAGTAGTAAGACAGTAAGGGTCAGTAGTAAGGGTCAGTAAGACAGTAGTAAGGGTCTTTCTGCCATTTCTCTGTTGAATTCTTATACGAATATAATCCTCAGTGCCAGCAAGAAGCAGATCATCACCCTTACTTGCATCAGCAAAGGGGTCGAAAGAGTGGAGTTTCTGGATAGCAGACACACAGTATGATTCCTTTTCTTTGGTGGAAATGGCCTGTGGAAGGTGTTGGTGGGAGAAGGTGGGCCAGGGGGACGGAGAGTCAGAAAGTGAGCTGGCTCGAGTGCAAGGCTGCTGAGTCCTCAGTGGTGGCTCCGTGACTGGGAAATTTTAGGTAGCGTACTTTTAATTTCAGTTATTGTATTCTTCAGCTCGTGTTGGTTCTTTTCTAGATTTTGCATGTCTATTTTGAAGTTCTTACTGTATTCACATATTTTCTGAGTTTGATGAGCATCTTACTTTTAACCCTTTATCATGTTGCTCACTTATCTCTGTTTCATTTAGTTCTTTGACATTTTTCTCCTATTCATTTTTCCCCTCTGTGCCCTATTTTGCCTAACTCTGTTTCTATGTATTACTGAATCAGCTATATCTTCTGATCTTGAAGGAATGGCCTTATGTGGAAACTTTTTCCACAACTTATGTGGATCCAGAAGAACAGAGCTCCTTGANTAAAAAAAAAAAACTGTAAATTACAAACTTAACTGACTATAGGCTGATACATGAAGATGAGAGGCTATGGCACCTAACATGTGGAAAGGTTTCCAGAAAGTTCAATCAGCCTCATTTATGTGATGCTTCAATCTTGAAGGAAAGGCTGACAGTTTGCCTGGCAAAACAAACCCTTGATAATAACTGTAAATTAACATAAATGTGAAGAGCCACGTAAAAGGCTTTTACAAAGCTGTAACTAGTCAATTTATTTGAGATAAATTTATCTAAGAAACTTAGGCAGGGACTAGATTTTTTAAACTTTTATATTTACTGCAATACTATTATACAGTGCTAAGATTATAAAAGTTGAAAGTGAAAGTGTAAGTCACTCAGTCCCGTCTGACTCTTTGCGACCCCAAGGACTTTTCCAGGCCAGAACACTGGAATGGGTAGCCTTTCCCTTCTCCAGGGGATCTTCCCAACCCAGGGATTGAACCCAGGTCTCCGGCATTGCAGGCGGATTCTTTACTAGCTAAGTCAAAAGGGAAGCCCCTTACATAAAAGTTATCAACAGTCATTTATTTGATAGAATACCTACTGAGGTCATCTGCAGGTCTAAAACACTCAAGAGAGAAAAATCTAGGCCTGGCCTGGAGGATTCAATTTCAGTGTGGCTCACTCACTAATGCTAACTGCTGGCAAGGTCCTCAAGTCTCTCTCCACTGAGTTTCCCCACAGGGCGGCCTTGGTATCCTCACATCATGGTGACTGACTTGCTCAAGAATGAGCAACCCAAGAGACCAACACAGAAGCTACAGTACCATTTATGACCTGGCCTTGGAATGCACACACTGTTGTATCATATTCTGTTGATCCCACGGGCCAGCCCTGCTTAACGTGGGAAGAGAACCACAAAAAGGTATAAATGACAAGAGGCTACATTAAAGGGCAGCTATCACATGCTCTCTACTCCATTTTGATTACTAAGCATTTAAATGCCGTAATTATATACAGGTGTCAGCAGAGAGAGTACAGAATACCAAAGAGAAAACTGAAATTGTCTATTTAACTTGGCTGAGTCTACCAATGAGCCATCTTAGAGAAGCAGATCCTCCAGCCCAAGTCAAAGCTTTGGATGCCTGCAGTCCCAGCTGACATCTGCCTATAACCTCATTAGAGATTCCAAGTTAAAACCATCCAGCCAAACCCTTCCTGGATTCCTGACACACAGAAACCATGGGAGATAATAAATTACTATTACTATTGTTTTAAGCCTCCAGTTTATGGATGATTTGTTATGCTGCGTTTGATAACTACTGCAGAGAAGAAGAAACTTAACTGAACATTAACTTCTGGGCTTATTTAAGGATTGTGAGACACCTCACACTTAAATACAATAAGTCAGGCAACCTGAATTATGGAACAAGCTAGAGGCCTTATACATTTCTGCCTGGGGGCAAAAAGAAAAACCAAAAGACTTCTAGAATACATTATTCCAGCTAGAAATTAGAGAAACAACACCTTCTGCTTATCAGTTTCAAAATCTTCACAAGCTAATGAATATTAAGCCAGTTTTTAAAGGAGAATATATTTCAACAAGAAGGGCTTCCCTTGTAGTTCAGTCGGTAAAGAATTTGCCTGCAGTGCAGGAGACCCGGGTTCGATCCCTGGGTTGGGAAGATCCCCTGGAGAAGGAAATGGCAACCCACTCCAGTATCCTTGCCTGGAAAATCTCATGGACAGAGGAACCTGGTGGATTGCAGTCCATAGGGTCACAAAGAGTTGGGCACGACTGAGCGACTAACACACACACACACACATTTCAACAAACTGTATAAAATATGATCACTAAACAATCTCTTACTTTAATGATACAAAAATATTATCATTACAAAGTTTTTCTAAAATACATGTGTACAATCACTAAAGGCAATTAAAAAATAATTACTGAAGCAATAATCTCAGTTACTTGTGCTCAGGAGATATTTGTTCAGCTAGGTCAGGGTCCTAGCCCTGCTCCCTAAAATCATTTAACTAATCATTCATTTTTCAAGTGTTTATTGCCTACTGACTATGTATAATAATAGTATGCTAGAGAAATTTAATCCTATACTCAAAGAATTTGTAGTCTGATGGAAGAGACAAACAATCAAGCAGAAAATAATAAGGCGAGAGACGTGCTCTCTGTAGAGGGAATCATAGAGCCCAAGACAGGAACCAGTCTTGAATTAAAAAGAACGATACAATTGAGTCAGTGGTCTAAGGGTACTCCAGGCAAAAGCACAAATAAAGGCATGAAAAGGACCTCTGGAGAACTCTTTCACTTACTCTTTCCAGCCCTGCTATCTTGCTATCAACAAAGCTCACCACCAAAGCAAAAGCTCCCACAAGAGAGCCTCCAATCAAGATGTTAGGATGCTCATCCATTACACTGTGCCTAAGAACAGCTTCGGGTTGGGGCGGCAGAGTGGGGGGCAAGGGGGGATTACTGAATGAAGGTATAAATTTCCATTTATGAGATAAGAAAGTACTCGAGAAGCAATGTGCCACATGCTGGCAAAAGTTAACACCGGTGTATGGTATATTTGAAAGTTATTAAAGAGAGCAGATCTTAAGAGTTCTCATCATTAGGAAACAAACTTTCCCATCTTTTTTTTTTAGCTAACAGATAACAGATGTTAACAACTTATTGTGGTAATGATTTCACACAACACATATTACATCAAGTCATTATGTTGTACATCCTACACTTATACGGTGCTGTATGTCCATTATATCTCAATAAAACTGGACAAAAATACAATTAAAAAACCCCAAAGAACAGACTTCAGGAAGGATCCTAGAATGTTCCTAGAGAGGCATCAGTCCTTTTTTTAAGCTGAAGAATGTGCCTGTGGGTAAATAAAGATAGATTAAACTAGAAAACTGATAAGCAACAGGTGGTGAAACATCATATACATTATGCTAAGGAATTTGCAAGGCATCCTGAAGATCAAAAGGAAACCCTGAAAGACTTTAACTAAAGAGTGGATACAATCAAATTTGCACTTTAGAAAAAATACTAAGGCAAAGTATGAAGGATGAGTTGGAAAGAGCAAGAATGGAGATTATTGCAGTAATTTAACTCACACACTACAAAGGCCTGAGCTCTGATTAGTAACAGTGAGGAGGGCAAGAGATGGACTCAAAGGTAGGATCCCTAAAACTTCACACTAAATAACCAACCCTGAAGGGAGGGGGTGAGGATGAGTCGCCACAGCTTTAGCACCCATTACAATTCCATTCATCACGCATGGCAGCGGGGAAAGGAGACAAGTCCATTTGTAAATACCTTACTTTTAACTGCCACCAGATACATTCAAGTGGAAGCCAGTATGGCTACAACAGCATGAAGAAAGAGAAAATAACAGGACATAAGGATACAGAATAGTCAATAAGGATACAGATAATGTAGAGTCTTGAATGTCACTGTGAAGGTGATCAACCATGCCCATTTGCCCGAGACAGACAATTTTCCCAGGACGAAGGACTTTTGGTGCTAAAACTGAGAAAATCACAAGCAAACCAGGATGAGAACGAACTGGTCATCCTAGTCACTGTAAAATTAATTTTATTCTGAGTTAGATGGAGAGCCACAGTAAGACTTTGAGCAAGAAGTCTACCTAATATTACCAAACTTTTATAAAACAGTCACTGTGGCTGCAGTGGACAGTAGAGACCAAAATAAGATAAGAGTAGAAGCAAGATCACTGTTGGATATAAAGATTCTGGAGTCACCAGAATCTTAGTTAAAACGACAGATGTTAGTCAGTTATTCTGGAGATAGTATAGAAAAGGAATAGAAAAGACTTATCTATGACTGAGCAAAAAGATAATGGTAGAAAATATTTTTAAAAATTTGTCAGGAAAGTGAATAAAGAGAGAATTAAGAAAAAACAGAGGAGATCAACACACTGAAAATCAAAGGGCAGATTTATTAGAATTGAGGAAATAGGTCTGCTATTAAGGAAGGAGGCTATGGTCAGAGTGATTTGAGAGATGGAGAAATTCTAGATGACTGCAAAGTCCAGATATGATCATGGTCGTGAGTGGCTAGAACAGAATAACGTTATATGTCAGAGAAGCTGAGGAAAGGGGGAAAAAGTGCTAACAGGGTTTAATTTATTTATTAAGTCTATGAAGTCACACAGGAAATCAGTGGAGTCATACTTAGGAATGCAGATAAGAGCCTAAGTAAGGGTAGAAGATGCAACATCATTAACTCATCCATCACCAGCAACACCAAAGGTCACCAGTACTCACCTCAGTCAAGGGCTTAGGTATATTCAGCTACAGACACTACTACCAAACTACCTGGGAAATCAGATGTGAGAACCTGTCCATCCCGTATCATAATTTTCTACCACCAGTGCCAGCACAACACATATGTATTTCTCATGCCTAAGCTAAAAAAAGACAGCTAAGACTTTGAGAGTAACTACAAAGAAGAGAAATCTGCTAAAGATAGAGGTCAGTTCTACATGCCTAGATTTCATCACCAAAATGGTTCTGGTACATAGTTCTAACATTCATGATAGCCAGGAAGGGTGATGTTTCCATTCACACAGCATGCACCATGGCAGACACCCTGTAGCAAGAGGATAAAGAGCTTCCAAACTTTAAGAAATCATAAATATATACTATGCAAAGCAAAAGATAAATGTTTTGTATGTATAACAGGTAAAAAAAAATTCTTTTTCCTTACCGTTCTGGGTCAGTGTTTACACCAATAACTGGTTTAAGTCTGTCCAAGACTTTACTTGCTGCCAAAAGCATCGTGCCATCCCCTAAAGGACATAAAGCATTAAACACTAGCTTTGTAAGAAGTCTGATTAACAGCACTGTGAACATTAGTTCTTTTAGCAATCACACCCCACCCCATCCTGCTGGCTGCCACAGTCTCCTCCACTTCCTTTCTACCCACTATTCTTTGTATTATCTCTCCAACTCTAATCCAGAATTTCTCAACAGTGGCAAGAGTGACACTTTAGGCCAGGTAATTTTTCTGGTTTGGGGGTTGTCCTGAGCCCATAGGGTGATGGGCAGTATCCCTGGCCTCTACCCATTAGATGCCAATAGTAGCCCCCAGATGGGAGCCACTATTCTAACCCTATCACTTCTTTTAACCATTCCTCTTTCCCTCTCTCATACCATCAGTCCAAATTCACAAATTATTTAATGAGAATACATCCAAAGTGTCCAACTTTGCATTTTTCTCACCAAAAAGAAAACCCATAAAGGTTTATAAAGAATGATCACTAATGTAATAATACAGCTCAGAAAAAAAATAAACCAAGCATAAGTATACTGGGACCAAAGAGGGATGGAATTTATCTAATCTCATTAAACTCTTAAACTCAACTATTTTTTAAAGACTGGCATAACGAAACCAAAATACAATTATAAACAATCCTTTGAATCATATTTAAAGTTAAAGGCGCACCTTAAATATACACAGAAATACACATGCACGGAACATTACAGTAACATCATCCACTAAAAAATTAAAATGTTATATAAAGCACATCTTTTAAAATCTGATTCTAAAAATCTAACAATTTGTCTTAGGGTAGGACTCTGAAAGCTTCATTACAGCTAGCTCACAGGATATTTGGAAATATGACTATTAAAGAGCATTTCCATATTCCAACACCTTTACCTCTGCAAAACTATTACCTCCTGCAGCTATGACAGCATCTGCCCATCGAACAGTTTCCTCATCATATTCTCTCCTCTTTACGAGACGAACCTCAATTCCCTCATTCCTAAAATAAAAAAAGTAAAAGGTATATAAAATTTCCACTAACATAAAGGAGTATGTATTTGGAGAGGCAGATTATTAAAACAGAGCTGTAAAATAAACAACTTTGTTTTACAAACAAATTTACGTTTAGCTTTGGAAGGCCAGCTTCATTTTCATTTAACCACAACAACCAATCAACTATAGGAAGCATATGAATAAACTATCCCAAGTCTCCAATGTGCTTTAAAAACATCTTTTAATGCCCTTGACGAATAGCAATATTAATTAGAATTTCCTTTTATTTTCTCTATTCTTCCTGACGCTACAATTCATTAATACAAAATGGCCCAAAAGACTAATAACTTGAGAGACAATTTTTTAAAATAAAAGCAAGTAGCTATTATTTTAAATTCANTGACGAATAGCAATATTAATTAGAATTTCCTTTTATTTTCTCTATTCTTCCTGACGCTACAATTCATTAATACAAAATGGCCCAAAAGACTAATAACTTGAGAGACAATTTTTTAAAATAAAAGCAAGTAGCTATTATTTTAAATTCAACAAATACTGACTGCCAGATAAAAACAGTGACTAAAACATTTCCTAATTTACATGTCCTCACATTGATTCGCTTGCATACACACACTTATTCACTGACTCATTTAGCCTTTAATTAATGGAAGTTTCTATAATTATAATTTTTAGACATTCAAAAACTATTATAATGAACACCTATATAATCTACTATTCTGTTTAAGAAATAAAACATTATCCTACAGTTGAAGCCTGCTGTGTACAAAATTAACTGTGTAGAAAAGGCACTTCTTGGGCAGACCAAATAATAACTGACAATCTGAAATTTTCAGAGTACAATAAAAATTTCCTTAAAAATACTCTAATACCAACTCCATTAGCCACAATGTAATTTTCTTAAAATGATTCTATAATGGCCATCTCTCCTAAAAATCTAAGTATTAGCCGCTAGTAAAAATTTAAAAATTGAGTCCTCAGTATGGAAGCCCACTTAACACCCGATCCCACAGACTTACCGTAAACTATCAAGAATGTGCTCTACATTTTTGGTGTGAATATGATGTCGTTCAAGCAGTCCGCTGTAGCTAGAGCCTTTCAGCGCGAGCTATATCAAAATAAAACAAATTTTGCTTTATTACATAATATGCTTTACATATTGTATTTCTTTAAAAAGCCCTATATAAGACAGACTGGGTTGTTTTTGGGGTTTTTTTAAGCATACATTTT
The DNA here is from genome assembly GCA_006410875.1 of Neotragus pygmaeus. NCBI lineage: Eukaryota > Metazoa > Chordata > Mammalia > Artiodactyla > Bovidae > Neotragus > Neotragus pygmaeus. The sequence goes on along the minus strand of SJYV01024612.1, from coordinate 1,561,750 downwards.
AATGGCTATCTGTGAAACCCACAAGTATAAACTTAATTAGCAAGTCTGGTTCCAGAAAATCATAATGTGGTTTTAATACCAAATACAGCATTAAGTTTCCTGAATCAGTATATCCTGAATCCTGAATGTAGTCAACAGGATTTCAAAAGTCCATGTTTTACAGCTTGAGTGTCTTTTTTTTTTTCCTAAATGGATTTTTTAACATGCTGAATTTGGCTACTGAAGACCAAAGATGAACTATTATTTTAGAAAGCAGTCATCTAAAGGTCACATAATGACCTCTGTTCTACTTGGACTTGCAGCTCTCTTGTATTCCAATTTCTGAACTCTATCTGAAATTTACACAATCCAAACAAAGGGCTTGCTGGCTGCTTGAGAGTGGATAACTTCTAGATGTAAGGACATATAGTCTTCAATAATTGTTTTTGATAGTTGTTTAGAATATTTTATAATGTCACTATCTTATCATTAATATTCTTTTAAAGTATATGTTTTCTAAAATCATCCACAAAGTAAAATGTTGAGAGAGAAGTTTAGAAACATTCATTTAATCATCAAGTAGGAAATATGTTCACTAGAGTGAATGCTAGAATCAAAAAGCATGTTATTTGGGGGGAACAACAAAATTAAAACTACTTATAGAAAAACTATTAAAGAAAAAGAAACAAAACAGAGGACCAGCAGAAAAGATCTTCTACAACTAAAGATATGAGGGAACCACAGCAAGACAGGTAAGAGGTATGAGATGCAGTGCAGTCAAGGCCCACACCCCTGGGTGGACAACCCCCAAATGGGGGGAAGGAATAATTTACAACTGCAGAGTTGCTTCCCAAGGAGCAGGGGGCCAGAGCCCCACACTGACTCCCCAGCCCAGAGGCCCTGCACCGGGAAGACGAGTCCCCGAACATCTGGCTGTGAAAGCCAGGGGACTGTTTTAGGAGAACCAGGGCTGTGGGAAATAAAGAGCACACACAAAACTCCACACACTCCAGGACCCAGCGCAGAAGCAGCCATCTGAAAAAATCCTGGGTCAGACCCATCTGCTGATCTTGGAGAGGTTCCTGAGGAGGCAGGAGGCCACTAGAGCTCACCCTGATGACATGGGACACTGGTGATGGCCACTGTGGGGCGCCTGTTCTACCATGAGGACACTGGCAGCGGCCCACCCCATTGTGGAGTTCCCTCTCTAGCTCATTACTGCTGGGATGTGAACCCCAGGCCTGCCACCTGAAGACCCCGTGAGCCCATAGCTAACCCCGGACCTAGCCCTGTCCACCTGAGAACCCGAGACCCAGCCCACACACCAGCACGCTCACAGTAGGCCCGGGATCCCCAGGACCCGGCTCCACCTATCAGTGGTCCTGTAACAGCCTGGGGGCCGGCTTCACTCACTGGGGAGTGGGGAGGCACCAGTCCAAGGCCCCCTGGGCCCTGGCCACCAGTGGGCTGACCCCAACTCCAGGACCTCCAGGGCCCTGCAACCAGAGACTCCAGGCCTGCCTCCACCCACCAGTGGGATGGTACCAACCCCAGGACCCAGTTCTCCCACCAGAGGGCAGGCACCAGCCTGGGGATCCTGCTGACCCCAGCCCCACCAATCAGTGGGCCAACAGCAGCTCTGGAGCAGCTTGTGCTCTCAACCAGCTGCCAGGATCTGGCCCCACCCACCATGAGGCTGACACCAGCTTTGCGACATCCCCAACCCCACAGCCAATCATGTCAAGAGCCAGCCCTACCCATCAGCAGGCCAATACTAGATGTGGAACCCCTACGTGCAACCACCTATTCCACCTATTCAGCTCCACCCACGAGTGGGCCAGCACCTACCAGGTCAAGGGATCCCAGGGCCACACAGCCAGCAGCCTGGTGACCCAACCCCACTTCACAGCAGCCAGCACACCAGGTGGGGCCTGACAACCAACCAGACGCCCCACAGTAGTCAACTGGCACAGGAGGGCCCATGCAGCCCACATAAGAAGCATCCCTAGAGCATGTAAGTCTGGTCACCAGAAAAAAGTGTGTTGCTGATATGAAAAGGACATCTAAAAAAGGCTGCTTCTCCAAGGCTGGAAAACATAACCAGCCTACCAAATATACAGAAACAAAAACAGCAAATCAGCAATAACGGACCAGGAAGGAATACGTTCCAAATAAGTGAACAAGATAGAATCACAGAAGAATTAACTGAAATGGAGACAGTAAATCTAAACCTGATAAAGAGTTCAAAGTAAAGATCAAAGAACTCTGGAGAAGATTAAATGACAAGAGTGAGAAGTTAAAAGGTTTTTAAAAAAGAGTTAGAAAATATGAGGGGCTTACCTGGTGGCTCAGACACTAAAGAATTTGCCTGCAATGCAGGAGACCCAGGTTCAGTCCTTGGGTCTGGAAGATCCCCTGGAGAATGGAAAGGCTACTCACTCCAGTATTCTTGCCTGGAGAATTCCATGGACAGAGAAGCTTGACTGTCACAGGGTCGCGGAGAGTTGGACATGACTGAGCGACTAAAACTTTCACTTCAAAAATATAAAGATGACCAAACAGAGATGAAGAACAATAACTGAAATGAAAAATACACTAGAAGGACTCAACATTATATTAGATGATATAAAGGGATGGATCAGTGAGATGAAAGATACAGTAGTAGAAATCACTGAAAAAAAAAAAAAGAAATCACTTAAGATGAACAGAAAAAGGAAAAAAAGAAATAAGGACAGCTTAAGAGACCTCTGGGACAACAGCTGCAAAATAAATGAGTCACAGTATGAAATGATTATGTGGTGATCATTATGAAATGTTAGAAACACCAATCACTATGTTCCATAACAAGAACATAGTGCTGTAGGTCAATTATACCTCAAAAACAAACTCACTCATACAAAAAGAGATACGATTTGTGGTACTAGAAGGAACAGAGAATTGGATGAAAGTAGTCAAAAGGTACAAATTCCCAGTTTTAAGATAAATATTAGAAATGTACAACATGATAATTATAATTAACACTGCAGTATGTTATATATAAAAGCTGTTAAGAGAGTAAATCCTGAGAGGACAAGAAAAAAAATTTCTATTTGTTTAATTTTATATCTATATGAGATAACAGATGTTTACTAAACTTATTGTGATAATCGTTTCATGATGTATAAATGTCAAATCATTATGCTGTACACCTTAAACTTACATGGTGCTGTGTAAAAATTACATCTCAAGAGTAGAATTTCTTCTTGTGAATTACTGTAATTCTTTAATAACTCATGCTTAATACATTTATTTAGGGAATACAAGTTCTTTCATTAATTATTTTCATAAACAATGTAGCTAGTTGGCCTACTAAGTTGTATTAACATAGACTAGCTACCTAGGCAACTAAAAGATAAGACATTTTTAAAAATCACTAATAAAAAGCATTAATTAGAAAGTCTTATATCACTATTCAACTTGCTCTTATATTAAAAAACAATTTTATTTAATACTCAAAGGATAGTAAGAATTTCTAGCTACCCGCTTGGAAAATAACACTTCAAAGATTTAAAAACATATTTCAATTAGACAAAAACAGGAACCCAGGAATTCTCTGTAAAACATCTTAAAATTAAGAAACTAAAGATATTACTGAAATTTAGAATACATTCTCAACTCTGCAATGCTACACTTAACATCTCATTATTAGTGACAAAGTTCTTAATATTTTTTCTTTTTTCTCCAAAAGCCTGTTAATTCTCGTCAGCATTAACAAAGTTTTTTTTTAAGATTATCCACTAAAATGGAAAAACTGGTGTGAACCTAAAAGTTCTACAGCAGACACACTTAACGTTACAGAACTGCCCCTATAAAATCTGCCAAAGCCAACAACACTTCTCCCCACGTGCTTTGAGGTTAAGACAAAACACAACTCAACATGAAAGGGGGGCAGGGGGAAGAATTCTGAAAGGACAGAAATTAACCACACCCTAAGGCCAGAGGTGATAGTCATGCTATTTTCTAAACGGCCCAAACACTTCTATTAAAGTATCACAGACATCTTTACTTGACCAAAACTGAATTAAAATTTTAACTTGTTTTACTAGTCAGATGAGTGTTTACTATTTTGTACTCCGGTAAGGAAAGGAATATGTCTTTTCAAATTTAACATGTAAGAAATGCACAAACTTGTGAGACAATGACAGCTGGTATGTAAACTCACTAGGCATAATTTAAGCACTCTTGGAAGAATACACTTAACTAAATGGTATACCAAGCACCACTCAAAACTGCCTTAAAAGGATTAGTGGCACCTAACAGCTAGAGAAAGTATTTATCCGAGCCAGATCAAGCCAGCCACAGGGAACTCTAACCATTTCTTCAGCTATATTTAGTATTTATCTTCAATTATTTCTATTCCATTTACTCTTTATCTCAGGTTCTCACCTTTATTTTCCTCACTGTTCTATCCCTGCTTCTGCATTCTCCTTAATTCTATTACCTACTCCCTTATACAATGGGATGGCACCAGGTTCCATCTTTGGCATGCTTATCTGTTTCCATTTCACTTTCATTATCTCCCCACTCCAGGGACTTGATCTACCCAGTATACACCAGCACCTAAGAAGTTAACTGCTAGCTCAAGCCTGTTTCTTGAGTTGCTGCTGCTGCTACTGCTGCTAAGTCGCTTCAGTCGTGACCGATTCTGTGCGACCCCATAGACGGCAGCCCACCAGGCTCTGCCATCCCTGGGATTCTCCAGGCAAGAACACTGGAGTGGGTTGCCATTTCCCTCTCTAACGCATGAAAGTGAAAAGTCAAAGTGAAGTCGCTCAGTCGTGTCTGACTCTTAGCGACCCCATGGACTGCAGCNCCATCCCTGGGATTCTCCAGGCAAGAACACTGGAGTGGGTTGCCATTTCCCTCTCTAACGCATGAAAGTGAAAAGTCAAAGTGAAGTCGCTCAGTCGTGTCTGACTCTTAGCGACCCCATGGACTGCAGCCCACGAGGCTCCTCTGTCCATGGGATTTTCCAGGGAAGAGTACTGGAGTGGGGTGCCACTGCCTTCTCCAGTTTCTTGAGTTACAGGCTCCAATTTTTAAATGTCTACCTTTATATCCAGCCAGTAGGTCAAGTACTTCCCAAAACCATCTAAATCTGATTATATATTCCTCCTAATTTACTTTTCTGAATCCGATATAGTAGTTAATAATACTTCCATTTACCTAGTCAACAGAGTAAATCCCGGGTGTCAGCTTTAATTCTCCCTCCACAATGAATCTCCGCAGCCAGCCGGTGGTAACGTCCAGTAATTATACCTGTGAACTATTTCTCCAATCTGTCCTTTACATTCATGCTGCCACTACTTGAGTTCTGGACAACATCAACTCTTATCTGGTCTCTTGTAATAGCCTGCCTCTTGAGTTTCTAAAGAAGTTTCTTCCTTAAAAATCCTTCCCATTCCCCTCACCATCTAACCACTCCCACCAGAAGCCTGCTTTCATACTAGTCCCAGAATAGTAACATCTCAGAAAAACTGAGCCATCCCTCCACTCCTGCAGGGAAGAGAGCAGGCCTGAGCAAGGGTTGTATTCTGCTGTTAAAAGATTTAAAACCACTATGAGCTAAAACCATGGCATCTAACAATTTTATAAGGCCCTCTTGGGCTTTCCTTGTGGCTCAGCTGGTGAAGAATCTGACTGCAATGTGGGAGACCTGGGTTCCATCCCTGGATTGGGAAGATCCCCGGGAGAAGAAACAGCTACCCACTCCAGTATTCTGGCCTGGAGAATTCCATGTACATGGTCACAAAAAGTCGGACAAGGACTGAGTGACTTTCACTTAAAGCCGACTTATCTGTTTAGCTTCAATAATACTCCCTCTTGAGCAATGATTTTCAAATTGCCCTTAGAATGGCTGCCACACTAATCTGGTGGTCATAATCAGAATAGTCAAGAAAAAATAAACCATACTGCATGTGACAAGAGTAAACTGCTTCATGTTATCTTCTGTACCAAATATGAGTACATCATGGTATGAGATTTTTCTGATTGTGAATTAGTCACCAAGTTTTCGGTTTTATTACTGGCAAAAAGATGACCTTTCCCACTGCCTTGCTAGTACTGTTCCCTTCCCTTCACATATAAACTCTTCCCTATTCTTTAATATTTAAGTAGCTTAAAATTAAAAGATACAATTTTCACCCTCATCACACTGGCAAAAAATGTTAAAGTCTACCAAGTGCTGATGAGAACATTGGAATCAGGGAGTCATTCAATCCTTAAGGAAAAATTACTTGTATTTTTATTTGAAGCATTTTTTTAATAGTGGAAAAACTGAAAATAACCTAATTATTCAAATAATAGAATACTATACAGCAGTTGAAATAAATTAACATATATCAACATAGAATTTATAACCAATAGTGAATAAGAAAAGCAAATTTCTAAAAAAAGACACATTCTAAAGAATATAATACTGATGTAAATTTTTAAAGATAAAAAAAGGCTAAAACAGTCAACTTACACTTTATTAGTTGAGAAGTTATTAATGTGCATCAATAAATACCTTTCTATATTCAAAGTTTACATCATATAAATAAAAATATAGAAAAAGTGATCATAGTAAAAAAAATTAAGTTATTTACAATTTCATGACTGGCTACAGGCTTCTCCAAGTAAGCCTAATATACAGGGCTGGTTGAAAACCAGGGCTCTAAAGCATATTGATCAATAATTCTGTTAATGGAATTTTAGCTACTGTGATATTCAATCCTTTTACACCTTTATGAGTCTCTTATTTAACTGTAAATACTTATATACTTATGTATCGTATGCCTCTATTTTCTAAGCTGTGTTCCCCCGAATTAAAAACATTTTCTGCCTCCACCCAAAATTTCATGGTCAAATAAAAGCATTGTCTGTTTAGGCTTACGGTTCTCAAACATATTTAACCATGGAGCCTCTTTCAGGGAACTCACATCAGTAACCTCTACCTTAGTGAAGGGATGTGAAGTCGTCCAGCCGTATCCGACTCTGCGACCCCATAGACTGCAGCCTGCCAGGCTCCTCTGTCCATGGGATTTTCCAGGCAATAGGACTGGAGTGGATTGCCATTTCCTTCTCCAGGAGATCTTCCCAACCCAGGACTTGAACCTGGATCTCCCGCATTTTAGACAGATGCTTTACCGTCTGAGCCACCAGGGAAGTCCAGTCTCTACCTTAGGTTTTCAGCAACTAACATCTCTCCTAAGAGTGACCCTGGAAATAAGACTCTGGACTGGCAGCCTCAGGGTAAAAAGAACTAAAAAAGAAAAAAAAATTTTTTTAAATTCAGAAACATTTTCCTACCTTTATTTAGTGGAGATGGAAAGGCAAAGAGGATGAGGAGTAAACTACAGCTCTTGACCTCAACTCCAGAGGAAAAAATAACCACAGATCATATGCTAAAATGGGAAACTCAAAAAGATATGTATTATGAAAATACAGTGAAGAATACCTAACACAACCTTGATGGCTGGAGATGGGCTCAGCAAGGTTATCAAGGATGGCTTCCTATGAGAGGAATGTGTAAGCTTCACCCTTCGGCAAGAACAGAACTAGCTGAAGCAGTGGTCCCCAACCTTTTTGGCAACAGGGATATTTCATGGAAGACAATTTTTCCACAGATGAGGGCGAGGCGTGATGGTTTCAGAATGATTCAAGCACATTACATTTACTGAGTTCCTCGAGCAGGAGGCAGAGACTAGTCAGTAATGAGAGCGATAGGGAGGGCTGTAAATAACAGATCAAGCTTCTCTCCCTCGCCTGTTGCTCACCTCCCACTGTGAGGCCGGGTTTCTAACAGACCACAAGCCAGCAGGGATCCGTGGCCCGGGGGGTTGGGTGGGGAGGTGGGGTTAGGGACCCCTGGGCTAAAGGATAAAAGAGGATTCAAAGCAAAAGGGGCTACAAAGGTAAAGACACTGGTGGACCCAAATCAAACTACCCTGAAATACCATTTTTCACCTACAGGTTAACAAAGACCCCAAAATGTGCTAAGCTGTTTATGAAAAAATAAGTACCTTCATATATTGCTGGTAAAGATATACACTGGTACAGCCTCTAAGGGAAGTAGTTTGGCAATACTTATTAAAATCTCAAATTTTTCTCACTTAGCAATTTCACTTTTAAGTCGAGTTTGATTCATTAACACAAATTACTATTTGTGTTATTTATAACACAAATTACTATTCATTACACAGTATATTTTAAAAAACTAAGGCATTTGCACACAAAGTACTGTGTACATACTAAAGGGGATAAGGGGCTGAATAACTTAAATAATGTTAGCATTGAGTAAAAGGGGATGTGATAAAGAAAAAGAACATTTCACTTTGTGGGTTTATATGTATAGATTATTTCTGGAAGGAAACACAAGAAATTAACATTGGTTACTTTCAGGGACAAAAACTGAGTGTCCACTGACAAGAATAAGACAGTTTTCACTGTATACTCTTCTGTATCTTTTACATTTTGAACCATTTTAATGTGCTACTGATACATAAAGAAATTAATTAGATAAGCACAACATCTAATGGAAATTAAAGCAGTTTGAAAGCAATGGAAAATGAAGTTCTGGACAAGAACTGATTAGAAATGAAGCTTAAGAGATGGACCCGAGTCAGTTCCTAAAAAACCTTGTTTTTAGCACACAAAGGATAATAAAGGTTCACCTACAATAACGCTTCTCAAAGTGTGATCTGGGGACCAACTGCAAACCTGGAGAGTTTGTTAAAAATGTGAATCCCTTAAGCATCAGCAGTCTTAAGAGTATGGTTCAGAGCCCAGAGTCTGGGAGTTCTCTACGAACTGAATCTTTACATCTGAGGGGAAGAAAGTTAAGGTTCAGGTACCTTCATTCTAACAAATTCCCTGGGTTACTCTATAGGTTACAGGGAGCTTTTGAGGCATTCTAAGCAGAGGAGTAAAGTGGCCAGATGTTCACTGTGGATAGACTACTCAGGTTCCTGTGTCTAGAAGATGTGAAAGGAGTGAGGTTCCGTTGGAAGGCTCTGGCAGGACTCCAGATCATGTTCGTTCATTTGATAAATACTCATGGTGCATATGCTACACTCACTGCACGTGTGGCAGAAATGTTATCTGCCCAAGAATTACAAGCTACACCACTGTTTTCAGAGAAAGGAGAACAAAATCCAAGGCGCTGCATCTCCCAAATCTGCTACGAAGGCAGGAACTAGGAAGAACTTAAGCCAGTGACAGTAAGTAAGTAAAGTCACTCAGTCGTGTCCGACTCTTTGCGACCCCATGGACTGTAGCCTACCAGGCTCCTCCCTCCATGGGATTCTCCAACCAAGAGTACTGGAGTGGGTTACCATTTCCTTCTCCAGGGGATCTTCCTAACCCAGGGATCGAACCCAGGTCTCCCACATTCCAGGCAGACGCTTTAACCTCTGAGCCACCAGAGGGACTACTAAATGAAATAATGCTATCCCATTAAGACACTAATTTTAAAAGAAATTAAAACTCGAAATCATTAAAAGGAGTTGCTTCTGGGGTTGTATGACTTGGAGTGGAGCCAGAGAAAGGTGGAAACGGTTCATTTGTTATTTGGCATATATTAAAATATTCTGAAATAAAACATTCTCTTTGACCGATAGGTGTGTTTACAATGGCAAAATCCTTTCCAATCAGTTTTGATTCATCCAAAGGTTTAGTTTGTGAGTGGCATCAACCCTGATAATATAAGCTCCACATCCACTGACAGTTACATTACTTACGAGGCAAGGGTAATAAAATAGTTTAATTAGTCCTTGCAAAGTTTTGAGCCAGGAAAGGTAAACTCACTGACTAAAAATTTATTCACAAGAAAAGTCACTGATCAGCTAGGGGGAAAGGAAGTGCAAGAATTGAAAATAAACCAAAGTAAAACCAATATGAATGAGCAATTAAAAGTCAAACTTTGACCCAGTCTGTTTATGCTTTATCAACTAAGAAATATTTCCTTTAATTGTTTATGTTTCTACAAGGTTACAGAACCATGAAGCTTCAGAGAATGAAATTATACTTGCACTCTATCCCTCGTCTTCCATTTTCATTTGAACAAGTACCTTAACAGAGATCTATTTTGCCACCGAACAATCACCACCACCACCACAAAAGAGAACCATCTCCCCTAAAACTTCAAGTTGCCAAGACACCGTAGACACAGCCAGCCACGGTGCCAGAACACTCAAGGAAGCACTTGATGACTGACTGTCTTTTATACCCAGTTCACATGATTCATATCCCTCAGTATCTTTTGCCCCAGCAAAATGGCAAACAATATTAACCATATCATTCCTATCACAGAATCTCATTTTAGGACAATTTCACACGGTCCAGTGTTGTTTGGCCTGCCCCTGAACTCTGGTATGGGCTCCACCTAACACTACTCCATTCCAAATCTGTTGTTGTTTAGTCGCTAAGTCCTGTCCCAATTCTTTGTGACTCCCAGGGACTGTAGCCTGCCAGGCTCCTCGGTCCATGAGATTTCCCAGGCAAGGATACTTGAGCAGGTTGCCATTTCCTTCTCCAGGGCATCTTCTCAATCCGGGGTTCGAATCCATGTCTCTTGCTTGGCAGGAGGATTCTTTACCACTCAGTCACCTGGGAAGCCCTTCATTCTGAATACTAGCCTTAATATAAATACCTCAAATCAGTTACAAACAAATCCAATAAAACTTAGTTGAAATGATACCAACAGTAGCTATTTCAAAACTCTGTTCCACAGTCCAGAAGTGTTACTTCAAAAGTTTTCTTATTCCAAACAGCATACTCAAGCAATAGGCAAATATTTACCCATTACAGATTTCTCTTCAGATACTCAGAGTGGGTATATCAGGTAGTTCGATTTGGAAAGACTTGATTTGTCTTACATTTAATTTAAAAGTTTTGATAAGTGGTAATCTAGTTTAGAGACCCAAGAATTAATCTCATTCAGATGTCACTCATATCATGAGGCCTTATACAAGTTATTCAGAGTTTTAAAGTATCAGAAAGGGGCTTGGAGGCTCTCTAGTCCAATCCTAGTATCTCACACTGTGAACTAGGTAGACACACCCTGAAAACTGGCACCACTACACCAAAAGTACCATTGTCACCAAGGAGCCCCAGAGAAGTTAAAAAGCAGCAGAGGAATTTGACCACACAGGACTTGGGCCTGGCTCCAAGCTCCTGACCCCCAATCCCACACTCTGATCATGCAAACCAAGTATACTGCTTTTAACTGTTGTGGGAGGCTTCCATAAAATTGTTAGGAAGAACATATTTATGCGTATACAGCACTTGACAGCTTCTAAAAGTATAACAGATCTGCAGAACTAGAAGCAGGACCCAAAGGGTACCACCTCTTTCCCAAATCAGAAACAATTGCTGCTCACCTTTTTATTTCCTGCCTAACTCTCAGCTTCACTCCTTTTAACACAAACTCAACTACTCCAACCTCCTGCTCAAACTGATTTACTCTTTAAATGATGCAAATGTTTTCTATAAACTGCTACCTTCAAACACTTTAGGAAAAGGAGAGAAATGAGCACCTAGCATTGCCATCAGATGAATATAGAGGCCCTCCTCAATTAACTCATTAAACAATGAAGTTAAATGTTGAAAATAGTCAGTACTTCTGGCTGATACTACAGTCCATGGGGTGGCAAGGAGTCCGACAGGACTGAGCAACTAACACTTTCACTTTCTGGAGCAGGTTGCCATTTCCTTCTCCAAGGGATCTTCTCCCCGCAGGGAATGAACTCGGGTCTCTGGCATTGCAGGAAGATTCTTCACCAGCTGAGCCACCAGGGAAGCCCTTCATTTTGATAACTTTACAAAACATTACCAAAAAATTGCTGATGATTGTCAACCACAAGTTCAGGACCAGAGTGTCTACTCTGGTACAGAATGCTACAGGATTATGGTTATAGGCAATTAATTTCAAAGTCTTTTGGGGTGGTGTCAACAATTAAGAGGTTTCCAATGGAGATTTTTCCAGATATACTGTTCATCGTAGAAAACATCATTCTCCTTTTCATAAAGTGGGGGTGGGCATGGGATCAGACGCTTCAAAAATAAGAGTTAAAGTAGGTAATATTCACCACCTTAGTGAAGTCGCTCAGTCGTGTCCGACTCTTTGTGACCCCGTGGACTATAGCCCACCGTCCATGGGATTATCCAGACAAGAATACTGGAGTGGGTTGCCATTTCCTTCTCCAGGGGATCTTCAGGACCCAGGGATCGAATCCAGGTCTCCCGCATTGCGGGCAGATGCTTTAACCTCTGAGCCACCAGGGAAGCTCCCATTCACCACCTTAGGTGTATTTATATACTTTGCAAAGATATTAATAAACATCTATACCAACCATAGTCTGTTGTGGAGGCATCACTACATTATAGACATTTACGTGCCTTCGTTTGGACCTTTCTATTTAATAACATACATTCAAAGTCAAATTTCTCCCTTGCCCTTCCTAGCACCAGAGACACGTGAGCTTTTAAAGCAAACTCCTAGAACCTTGTCTGAGGACCACGTTCCAGCACGGAAAAGGCTCAAGCCGACTGGCTCTCCGGAGTGACCCAGGCCTGGCAGTCGTGCCCAGTAAAAGGGGGTGTGTCCGCGGTACCAGAGCCCTCTTTTCCGCTGCCCGCAGCGGCACCCAGGGGCCCCCTTTGCCCCCGGGGCGGCCTGGGGAGAGATTCCCAGAACATCCAAGCTTCAGACCTACCTCGCTCCGGGTTGTTTAAAGGGGGTGTGGGTGGCGAGGGCGCAAATGAATCCCCAAACCTCTCCCACAGTGGGAGTACTTCTCCCACCCAAGGTTCCTACAGACGCTTGGGGGCGTGGGTCTTCGCACTAACAGTGAACCTGCTCCCCCCCTCTCTCTAAACACACGCTCGCGCGCGAACGCAGGAGAGGGGAGCCTACAAGCGAAGCCGGAGGGAGTGGAGGGTAGCGTGTAGGGCAGGCCTGGCATCTAGGATGCCCTGGGGAAAAGGGTTGTCCCGAGAAGTCTCGCCCGAGGGGGCGCGGCCGACCCCCCGAAGTCGCGGCCCGGGGCCCGTTCGAGACACTAGAGCGGGGGCCGCCGGGACCCACCAGCTGCTTCAGGTCCTCCTCCGAGAGCTCCGCGTAACGGTATCGCTGCTGCTCGAACTCGTACCGGGTGGTTTTGGCCACCACCACCACCCGGGACGGGCGGAAGCCGCCGTCGGGGCGGCTACCACAGCCCGCCAGCTCGCGCGGCTGCCCCTGCCCCAGGTGCCGCCGGCCGCCGCCTTCACCGCCGAGCCACGGCCGCGCGGCGGGGCCTCCCGCGCCCGGCCCCCTGAGCGCCGCTGCCCGGCCCCCAGCCACGCGACAACAGCTGCCCAGCAGGANCATGAAGTGATGGGATAGATGCCATGATATTTGTTTTCTGAATGTTGAGCTTTAAGCCAACATTTTCACTCTCTTCTTTCACTTTCATCAAGAGGCTTTTTAGTTCCTCTTCACTTTCTGCCATAAGGGTGGTGTCATCTGCATATTTGAGGTTATTGGTATTTCTCCCTGAAATCTTGATTCCAGCTTGTGCTTCTTTCAGCCCAGCGTTTTTCATGATGTACTCTGCATAGTTGGAACCTATCAAAAAGATAACCCATGTCCAAATGCAAAGAAGAAGCCCAAACCAGATGGTAGCAGGGGCAAAATCACGTTTGGAATCAAACTGCCTACCTGCCAGAGACACTCAGAAGGCTCAAACAAATCTTGGGTGCACCAGGACCCAGTGACCCCACAGACTGAGCCACAACTGTGTTTGAGGGTCTCCTGCAAATATACCACTCATTAGTGGCTACCACAGGGGCAAGGACTCTAGGTGCAGCAGACCTGGATATAGCATAAGCCCTCTTGGAAGAGGTCACCATTAGTGCCACCATAGAGCCTCCAGAGCTTACACAAGAATGGAGAAACAGACTCTTAGAGGGCAAAAACAGAACTGTGTGCACCAGGACCAAGGAGAAAGGAGCAGTGATCCCACAAGAGACTGGCCCAGACTTGCCCATGAGAGTCCAGGAGTCTCTAGGGGAGGCATGGGTCGATGGTGGCTGCAAGGTTGTGGGTACTGAGCTCGGCAATGCAAGGCTGGGACCTTTTGAAGGAGGTTGCTTTATCTTCCTTACTTCCACCATAGTTTGGCTTCAAGTACAACAACAGGGAGGCAACACAGCCCCATGTATCAATAGAAAATTGGATTAAAGATTTACTGAGCATGGCTATGCCCATCAGAACAAGACCCGGTTTCACCATCAGTCAGACTCTCCCATCAGAAACCTTCAATAAGCTGCTTATCCTTTCCCATCAGAGGGCAGACAGAATGAAAACCACAATCACAGAAAACTAACCAAACTGATCACATGGACCACAGCCTTGTCTAACTCAATGAAACTATGAGNCTCAGTCAGACTCTCCCATCAGAAACCTTCAATAAGCTGCTTATCCTTTCCCATCAGAGGGCAGACAGAATGAAAACCACAATCACAGAAAACTAACCAAACTGATCACATGGACCACAGCCTTGTCTAACTCAATGAAACTATGAGCCATGCCATGTAGGGAAACCCAAGATGGATGGGTCATGGTGGAGAGTTCTGACAAAATGTGGCCCACTGGAGAAGGGAATGGAAAACCAGTATTCATGCTTTGAGAACCCCATGAACAGCATGAAAAAGCAAAAAGATAGGACACTGAAAGATGAACTCCCCTGGTCAGGAGGTGCCCAATATGTTACAGGAGATCAGTGGAGAAATAACTCCAGAAAGAATGAAGAGACAGAGCCAAANCCCAGGGACGGGGGAGCCTGGTGGGCTGCAGTCTATGGGGTCGCACAGAGTCGGACACGACTGAAGCGATGCAGCAGCAGCAGTTCCCTTCTCCAGGGTATCTTCCCAACCCAGAGATGGAACCCAGGTATCCCGCATTGCAGCGGATTCTTTACCAGCTGAGAGGCACCAGGAAAGCCTAGTAGGCAGTAGTTGACCTTTTGGAGGCTTTTATCCGAAAAGAAGTGAGTCCTGAGAGCAATGTTTGATGATTACTGATCTGGCTTTGGAATGTGGAACAAACTAGGAGGCAAAAAAAGGAAGGGCGACTTGGGCACTGTTGGCATAGTTACACTTAGATCCGAGCTATAGAGTAAAAGCAATGAAAATGGAAGAAAATGCCCGTATTACAAGAGGGGAATCAAGTGGCAGTGCAGACCCTAGTTTTCGTCCCTCCTGCTCTTTAGATCTATTTGTTTTGGCACCCTCTTTGCTTCTTTGTAGTCCTAGCACTACCGGTAACTAGCTCCTGGACTTTGAGCAGGTTGCTTCATCTTTCTGGGCCTCAGATTCCTCATCTTAAAATGAGGGAGTTGAGCTAGAGTGATTCCAAGGTTCTGCCAAGCACAAACTGATTCCAAATCTGTGACTTTTAGTTTTCAGCTAGCCACTACTGCCAGTATTCATTCATGGGTTCACCGAATACTTATTGAGTCCCTACTATGTGCCACGTAGTAGATTAGACTGAAAAATACACAATGGAGTCTGATAGATGTTTGCTTTCAGCAGGTCACTTACCCCTTCTGACCAGAAGATTTGCCTCACAACAGCTGCTAATAGTGATTTGCAGGGCACACTTAAGCATATGTCTTAACTTCTGTAGGATGTGTTATTCATTTGTAACTGAACATTCTCAAGGTCCTTTCTAGTCATACTATTTCAATACTTTATAATTCCTTAGCTAACAGGAAGAAAGAAAAGGGAGAGGTCACAGATGACACTGCAGTTTGAAGCTTGGGTGACTAGCAGACAGTCAGTTGATCCACTTGATGGAAAAAAAACGAATCTAGAAAACCTCTTTTGGATAAAAATCTATGAGTTTTGTTATGCATATGCAAAATTTCGGACCCTGTCTCTTCCAATTTCACCATTAAGTACTCAAATATTTAGATCTCCCCCATTTCCAGCTACAAAGTTGTCTACGCTGACATATTCTCATTTGATATATCTGTCCCTTTGTCCACTGTTATTTTTGGATCCCATCTTCTTCCACCTGCTCAAAAATAATACTTCATCAAGTTATCACCTTTATTATATCTTTAATTATCCTTCTCTATTGGACTTTCCTCTTCACTATTTAAACATACTCATGTCTCAGACATCTTTAAATTAAAAAAAAAAAAAAAAAAGCCATCTAAGCCCTAGCTCTTTATATACTGCTGGTGGCTCAGGTGGTAAAGAATCTGTCTGCAGTGCAAGAAACCTGAGTTCGATCCCCAGGTTGGGAAGATCCCCTGGAGAAGGGAATGGCAACCCACTCCAGTACCCTTGCCTCAACAATCCCCATGGACTCCAGAGGATCCTGGTGTGCTACAGTCCATGGAGTCACAAAGAGTCAAACACTATTGAGTGACTTTCACACACGTCTTCTCTTTATAGCTAAGATTCTTGAACAAGTCATTGGTTCATTATTGGTCAGCATCCCTGCCTCCTACTCATCCATCGTTCTGTTGTAATCTGGTTTCTCCCAACCACTTTACTAATTACTGCTATTTCCAAGGTGACCAAATATCTGTTTGTAAACTTGGAAGACATTTATCCGCCCTTAAATGACTTGGTCCTTCTCTATTTGAAATGGTTATCATTTCCTTTAGAAATTTTCACTCTGGTTCACAATGCACCAATCCCTAGTGGTGTTTTGCCCATTCCTCTGTCTCTTTCTGAGTTCTTCCGGAGCTCATCTTTAGGATCTATCCTTCCCTTTCCTTTCCTTCCATTTTGTCTCTGTCTCTCTCTCCCTCTCCCCTCTTCTGCATGAGCTTATTTACTCTTGTGTAATGAAAAGAGCCTGGGTTTGGGATTTTAAAAGACCTTGGTTCAAATCACAGCTTTACTGTTTATTACTTTTGTCGACCTTGAACTATTCCCTTAAGCTTTGTGAGCCTAATTCTTCATTTACAAAATATAACAGCTTCCTTGTAAAGTTATAAATATTATGTACAAATGCCTAGCCACATGCCCATTATGAGGTATATACACTTGGCAAATATTAGCCCTCTTCACCTTCCATGACTTCAGCTACTATCAGTATCTTTAATGCAGCCTATCTCCAGAGCTTTAGATCCTTATTTCTAGCTTCCTGTTGGATAACACCTCTTGAGTCTTATATATATAACACATGTTAATGGCGATCAAATTATATTTGATTACCTGCTATAGCTGAGGTACTCTGCTAAGTGCTAATGGTAAATAAAAGGTAGTCTCTCCCCTTGAAGAACATACAGTCTGTACAATGGTAAAATTATACACAGGGTGTTATAGAAATTTGGAGGAACACATCTTGGCTTAGCCTAAGTGGAGTTAGGGAAAGCTTTCTGGGAATGTCTCAAGCTAAGTCGTGAAGAATGAGTTAGGTATTAGGCAGAATCAGCAAGAGTAAGAGAGGAATTCCACAGAGTAAACAGTGTGTGCAAAGGTATGAAGTAATAAAATAACAATTCTGAAAACCTAGAACATTTAGAGGGAGGCAGGCAATGGTGGGAGGTGAGGCTAGAGATTTAAGACAGAGGAAAGAAATGAAATGTTATATCCATGCTTAGGAACTTGACATTTATCTTCTGTATGCTAGGAAGCCATTGCAAAGATTATGAACAAATTTATTAGAAGAAATCCAAGCAGTGAGTACATATCTAAAGGATCCTCAGCCTTATTAGAAATCAGAAAAATGCAAATTAAAGTAATAGTGAAATCGTCTTTTATGTCCATCAGATTAGCAGATAGCAAGAAATTTTGGTGATTCACTGTTTTTATATTATCAAGTATTTATTAGGCTAAACATTTGCCAGTTATTTTAGTAACTCCTCCAAGGCTGTAGCTTCCAAATATCACCTTAGAAATTTCAACTACGTTCAAGTATTCACATCTCTGAATTCCACATATGATGTCAAAAATTACCATTCTGAATTCCACATATGATGTAAAAAATTACCAGTACTGTGGGTATAATCTGGCCATGCAAAACAAACTAAAGTGTTGGCATTTGTGGATTTAATATCAGTTTCAGCTACCCTCAAACAACTAAAATAATCTGTTTGAGTTTTGTACTCAGACCCCATCTATGACAAGGCTGGTGTTCTTTTCTAGTGAATAAACTTACCCAGTTAGCCACATCTCAAGCAAGCTTTATTGTTCTCAACATTTTATGGGGAATAAATTATAATTGTGGTGTTCATGACTTGAAGGTTTACAAAAGTTAAGATTTATCCTTCCCAATCATTACAACCCCTCCAGCTCACTTCATGTACATTCCAATTTTGAAAGATATATACCACCACCCTCTGGTTTTTTGAAACAGGACATCCACATACTCTAATACAGGATATTAGTCCCTGACAACTAAGAGTTCCTGGCTTTGGCAGTAATGGATGTAAAATATTCGAGAATATTTTGCTGGTTTATAATTAAGCTGAATAACTTGGTGTAAAATTACTCTTGAGGGGCTTCCCTGGTGGCTCAGTGGTAAAGAATTCACCTGCCAATGCAGGAGACATGAGTTCTAGCTCTGGTTCAGAAAGATCCCACACACCGTGGCCCATGAGCCTGTCCTGTAGAGCCCGATAGCCACAACTGCTGAGCCACACACCTAGAGCCCATGCTCCCCAGCAGGAGAAGCCACTGCAGTGAGAAGCCTGGGCACCTCAGCTAGAGAGTAGCCCTGCTCACCTCAACTAGAGAGAACCCAAGACCCAGCACAGCCAAAAAATTAAGCAATTAAACAGTACTATTGATAAAAAAGAATGTTTTCTATCAGAATGTTTAGATTAAAAGAAAAGAATTTGGACTTAGAAATCTAAATTTAGAAAATTTAGAAAAGAATGTTTAGATTAAATATATAATTGGATATCATATTAAATATATTTAGAATGATTAATATTCTAAAATATATTTATCTTAGTAACTTTTAATAAAAGCTGGTTCTGTGAAAGAAGACGTGTGCTTTGAAGTCTCCTACCTAATAACTTAAAAATAAATATCATTATATGATTGATCTCTTCACATTAAAGAGGAGGATGACAAAGGATACCAAAAAGTCAAAAAGAAGAAGGCTAGATGAAGATACCAGGAAGATCCCCCAAAGAAGGGAATGGCAACCCACTCCAGTATTCCTGCCTGAAGAATTCAATGGACAGAGGAGCCTGGTGGGCTACAGTCCATGAGGTGGCAAAGAGTCAGACACGACTGAGGGACTAATACTTTCACAGAGCAGAGATGAAGATATAGAACAAGGAGAAACTATAAGATGTTCCTATTTCTATTATCACCCCAAAATATTACTACATATGTGCATAGAGAGTATAAGGAGGAATAGCAGAGTGGAAATGGGTTGAAAATCATAAGGTAAATATGTTTCTACTTTTAATAGCCATAATCCTCAGATAAAATGTTTGCAACATTGAGAAAGTTCATCTTCACACTAAACACAGGGCAAGGAAGAACATGTCAGGAAGATAAAGGAAATCTGTTTCTCTGCTTTACTTTAACAATTTAGTACAATCCTAGTGAATCCATACCAGCTAAGATCTTAGAACCAATTCTTTAATATCTTCTCAGATGTCTCCCAATTTATCTTACACTTCTAAAGAAAAATTTCCTCTGAATTTGTTCTGCATCAGAGTCACTCTTTCAGAATTAAAAAAAACAAACAAACAAACTTAAAATTCCTGATTTTCCATTCTTTTGACTCTTCTTTAGTGTTTTTTTCCTTCTCTAGACATTTTCTCTCTTCCTCTCTCACATTAACTTCTTTTCAGTTCCTGAGTCATTGCTTAATTTAGAAGTAAAGGATTTTATTTACTGTATTTCTTCTATAGTCACTGGAAGAATACATGAAAGTTAGATACTCTTAGTAGTTACAGAGTTACAGGGAAAGAGTAAAACTTGCAGCAGTTGTAACATACTACCTAAATTATAGTCTAAAAGAGTAATTTAACTTTCATATGCTAAGCTTTCACGCCTGAGTTCAGATTTGACAATAAATGCACATATATAATTGCTTTTACTATTATATAAGGTACTATAATAAAATAATGTCGCTTTTTTGAAAAAAGTATATTCAAATGTATATTCCCAAATGAACATTATTCTCCAACAAAGAAATGAAGCTGTAATGTTATTCCAAATATGTTTGTTTAGAACATTTTAAGAAATAATTTTGTAAGTGTGAAGTATTCCTTATTATGGACTAAATGTTTGTGTTCTTTCAAAATTCATCTGTTGAAAGCTACTTACGATGTGGTGATATTTGGAGATGGGGCTTTAGGAGGTACTTAGGGTTAGAAGAGATTATGAGGGTGGGGCCCTGGTCTAATGTGATCGGTGTTCTTATAAAAAGAGACACCAAAGAACTTGCTCTCTTTTTCTCCCCACTCACTCCCTGTGCTCCCACAAGAAAGAGGTCATGTGAGGTGGCAGACCCTACAAGCCCAGAGAAGAGGTCTCAGGATGAAACCAACCTGCCAGCATCTTGATTTTAGACTTCCCAGCCTCTAAAACAGTGAAAAATAAATTTCTGTTGTCTAAGTCACCCAATTTGTGGTATTTTGTTATGCCAGCCTGAGTAGATTAAGATGCCCTTAAAGGAGTATTGTTTAAGTGAGATAATCACAAGTCATTTTGATGCCATGGGGTTATCATACTGGATTGAAAAGTGACATGTGGCCATAAGTAGTGATACTGATTTTCTTGTGTAACTACTGAAGTGTCTCTGAAGCACATCTCAAAGGAGAAGCATCAGAATCCTGTTGTGTGCAATTATTGAAATTACTGTGGCTTACCTTAATAATGGCATTTAAGAAAAAAAGTTAATTTGGCTACATATGATATATTTGTTTTTAAAAAAGTCTTTGTACAGCCACACCTACTAGAATATTAATGGAAACTCAATTATATAAGTAAAGCAAAGAACACATTAACATATTTCACATTTTGTATACTTACTATTTTAATACATAGGTAATTTATTTTGCTCATTCCTTCAACAAAAATTGGATACTGACCTAGAGTCAAGCATATATTAAAGTACAATAGACATAAATGCAAGAATAGATATTCTCTTTAAAAGAATTTATACCATGAATAAATAATCTTATAGAATTAGGGAATCCAGAGGTTAAATGAAAACATACACTTCCCAGAAGAAAAAACATGATAGAATAACATGTTATCATGTAGTTATAATGTTTTTCAAAGAAATGACTCTGGAACTTTTATAAAATATATTTTATGGCCAGACAATATATGACTGAAAAATAAATACCTTAGTGAGTTATTTATCAAATCCAGCAATTTACAGTATCAACTACTGTATCCATCAATGTGATGAATAGTCCAAATTAGTAATCAAATCTTATTCTAAATTAATTTCTTTTAAAATAATAAAATTTGAACTTTCATAGGCCATGTATTTCTTAAAGTCTGTCATTTTCTTCACAATAATCAAAATATAAAACCTCAGAATTATTATACTACATCAGAGAAACACTTTAATTGCAACAAATTATATTTCTTAAATTGTTCTGTTAAATTGTTCAAGAAATGAATAGGATCTTCTCATTTAGTGATTAGGATGGTTTAGTTTTTTTCAGTAAGGTGATTTTTTTCAATGAGGTGTTTTCTTTGTAGATGTTGTCATGTTCATAGCAGTACTCATGAACAGGCAACTGACTGTCTGTGGGTCCACCTATAAGAATCTGTGATATAAATTTAAAATTGAATACAACTGAACATGAATATTCATGAATATGCATGCTATCAAGGAAATGAGACATATAGAATCTGTATTTTTTAAGTAATATTTGGAAATGTTCCTAACTATAAACATAATATTTTCATATAATTAAACCTTCCCTTGATTCACAGGCAACAAAGTTTAAAAAGTCAGACATTTTATTGCTTCCGTTACATTTAGCATTTGTGTGCAACACTCCTGGAGAAAGTGCTAGAAAAGTTAGCAAGAAAAAATGGGTTCATATGAGTCACATTTACTTTCCCTTATTCCCAGTGTTTCTCATTTTGTTTGAAGATAGTCACATATCACCCCTTTCCTGAAATGAAATATGGTAGAACATAGGATCTATTCATAAACATGAACTTTGTTGATGAAATAATTTTTCCACTTAATCTTAATTACAAATTAACATTTTTATTGGATCAGTTCAATCGTTCAGCCATGTCCCAACTCTTTGCAACCCCATGGACTACAACATGCCGGACTCTGTCCATCACCAGTTCCCAGATCCTGCTCAAACTCATGTCCATCGAGTTAGTGATGCCATCCAACCATCTCACCCTCTGTCATCCCCTTCTCCTGCCTTCAGTCTTTCCCAGCATCAGGGTCTTTTCCAATGTGTCAGTTCTTTGCATCAGGTGGCCAAAGTTTTGGAGTTTAGCTTCAGCATCAGTCCTTCTGATGAATATTAAGGACTGATTTCCTTTAGGATGGGCTTCCCTGGTAGCTCACCTGGTAAAGAATCTGCCTGCGATGCAGGAGACCCCAGTTCAGTTCCTGGGTTGGGAAGATCCCCTGGAGAAGTAAATAGCTACCCACTCCAGTATTCTTGCCTGGAGAATTCCATGGACAGAGGGGCATGGCAGGTTACAATCCATGGGATCATAATCGGATATGACTGAGTGATTTTCACTTTCACTTTTAATGGATATCAACTCATTTTCTAATAGACCTCATTCTATTGTTGACAATATAAATGTTATAATGATTTTAATTTATAAATTTCATACAGTTGAAAATAATTAAGCCTTTTATTTGATAGTAACAAGAAAAGTCATTCACTTAGGTCTCTGGCTCACTGAGTCGAGCAGTTTATGATCCTGCTCTGAATGTTTTGTATATTCTTCCCTGTGATTACATTTTTAGTAATAGGCCAAGGAAGCAATTTCATCAAGTTTTGCACATGTTCTTTGATAGATTCTTAAATTATGTATGATTAAAGTAGCTTTAAGATTTAAATGATCAAAAACTAGGGAAATGCCTGCTAATACACTATTTTTCTAAGTCCTCTGTCAGTCCTCCTTTAAGCAAAATTCAAGGCTAAATGAAACTATTACTGAAAATACTTGGATGACTTTATTGGAATAGCTATATCTGTAAAATAAAGCTGGACTTATTGTTTCCTTGACAAGGTTTTTCTCCAAATATAATGATGGATTTTAGTTTTAAAATTTGCTCATCAGGACAAGCACTAAAACCTAAAAATCCATTAACCAGTGGTTCCACTGCTTGTTCAATTAACCAATCCTGATGTAATAAAAGAAACAGCACTTTTTGCCCTAAGTAAAGAAGGTCTTTGAAAATAAAGCAGTTAAATTCTGAAAAGGGAATAAACAGGGTTTATCAGTGTTTCAAACCAGATTTGCCTGTTGGCTCCATTACCAGTATTTATAATTTCTCTTATTATGGCCAATAATAGGAGAATGAGAACAAGTGAAGAGAAATATGAGTATATGACTAGTTTCAGTGTAGCAACAAATACTTTACATTGTAAATATGTTTTTTGGTTTTTTTTATGAGATGTATATGCAGACAATATGCAGGTATTGCAGTAAGACTGACTTTTGGTGAAATCCCAATACAGGTCACTGTAGAAGTCTGATTTTCAGACCTGCTTCTCAGATCCAAACATCTAGGGCTCTAACCCTCACCCACTTGAACAGACAAGTTCCACTTACTAAAAATCTGTTTCCTGTAAAGGGTTGTGAATAAGATCTCCTTCTTAAACCTCAAACCAGCAGAAGAAAAGTCCTTTACCTGATCTAGCTTTAGTAGCTTGGATGAGATCCTCTTCATCCTCATCACAGCTATCATAGTTAAACTGTTGGAGGACTGTCTCTGACTGGCTTTCAGTTTGATTTGCATCTGTCTGCTTGTTGAAGCTTCGAAGTGCAACAAGACGGTGATGGATGGCTGCATGCATACGTCCTGTGTCTTTGGCACTGGCCTACAAGAGGTAAATGAAATTTGTTAAGAATATAAGTAACTCAGTGATAGCCACATTTTACAAATTTGTAATCTTTCACTTTTAATAAGGAAAGAATTATATGGCATAAATCTAGAATGTAAATAACCCTAGAAACAAAAGGGTAAAGAGCCAATTCATCTTGAACCAAATTAAATCCTAACATAGATAACTTGATAAGAGGTCCCAATCTGTGCCTTTTAAACTGAGAAAATGAAATTTTGTGATTTGAAGTTTATATTTGAATTTGTTTGTTAAGGCCATTCTTCCTCCAAATTATGTTACAGTGTAGAAAATTAGAGAGTTAGTACTCTTGCCCGGAAAATCCCATGGACGGAGGAGCCTGGTAGGCTGCAGTCCATGGGGTCGCTAAGAGTCAGACACAACTAAGCAACTTCACTTTCACTTTTCACTTTCATGCATTGGAGAAGAAAATGGCAACTCACTCCAGTGTTCTTGCCTGGAGAATCCCAGGGACAGGGGAGCCTGGTGGGCTGCTCTCTATGGGGTCGCACAAAGTCGGACACGACTGAAGTGACAGCAGCAGCAGAGGGGGAAAAAAGACTTTCATTCCTTTACATCACTTGCTTAGACAGCCCTGAAAGCTGCATTTGGTGGTTTAGTCACTGAGTTGCCCACCAGGCTCTTCTGTCCATGGGATTTTCCAGTCAAGAATACTGGAGTGGGTTGCCATTTTCTTCTCCAGGGATCTTCCTGACCCGGGGTTGGGACCAGAGTCTCCTGCATTGCAGGCAGATTCTTTACTGACTGACCAGGGAAACAAGCTGCATAGCTCCGCAGAAAGCTCTTTCCAATGGTCTATGATGTTGTACCATAAATACATCAGAGGTCGTTGCTTTTATACTTTTCTATTTTTCCTTTTCAATACTTTTTCTATTTTTACTTTTATTATTAATATAAAAAATAACAGTGAGAATAACATTGGCATAATATTTGCTGTTGTTATATTCTTTTATTTTTTTCAATCCTTATAATAAAACTGTAGGTTAACAATAATTTATTTGCTAATTTTTAAATTAATGAAAGCATATAGTACAGATATCAAATAAATACTTATTTTACTTTCCCTTTACAGATAAGAAAATTATGGCTCAGAAATGCACAGCTTGTCTGAGTCTACACAGCTAGTTGACGGATTGGCTGGGACTTGGTTTTCATCATCAAAGTCAGCACTCCTTAAGGTAACATGTCAGCGGCTTACATTTTTGGATCTTTTCACAGTTTCAAAGAAAATCTGGGAAAAGTTTTCTCTTTGCTAATCCTTCGAAGAGCTACCAAATATTTCAAAGCCAAGAACTGAGGAGTAAACCAACTACATGCCAACTTTTTGGGAGAAGAGTCTTAAATATAGTTTTTGTTAGTATGTTACTAAGCTGCCTTAATTATTTTTAGGGAAAAAGTGAAAACGAAATAAAATATTTTGTGTCTCATATTGTTTTAGATATATAGCAGGTGTTGAGTAAATATTTGTTGACTTTTCACTAATTTAATTTTTTATATTATGTGAAGTGAAAGCCGCTTAGTCGTGTCCGACTCTTTGCAACCCCATGGACTATACAGTTTATGGAATTCTCTAGGCCAGAATACTGGAGTGGGTAGCCTTTCCCTTCTCCAGGGGATCTTCCCAACCCAGGGATCGAACCCAGGTCTCCTGCACTGCAGGTGGCTTCTTTACCAGCTGAGCCATAAGGGAAGCCAAAGGTATAATTTTTCTTCAGTAAGTTAATTAACAAAAAATATTGAGAGAGTATTTGTAATTGAAACATAAATACTGTTCTGCTGCCTTGATTTTTTTTTTACATTAAAATTTAAATATGTCTTTCACTGGTGTAGAGTGTATGTATACATATATATGCATATTGCCAAATTCGTTCATGTATTTTCATTCAAGAAATTCAGAACAAGAAGTAAAAGCACAATGATATATACTTTTTGAACAACAAATTTCCAAAGCCTAAGAAAACTTTCCAGAAAGTACCATAAGAAAATGCTAGTGAGAATGAAAATTGGTTCAGTCTTATAGAGATAAATTTGTCAAGACAGTCAAAACCTTTTCCCAAGAAAAATAACATGTATGTACATAGAGGATTCTTTGCAGAATTTATAATAACCAACACATTGAATTACCTAAGTATTTAACAAAGTGGGAATAATTATGGTATATAATAGAAAAAATTATTTTCACCATAAAAGAATTCTTGAAGAATGGACTATAATTTAATAACAGAAAACCTCATTTTCATTGATAAGTGAAAAGGTTACATATGTGTATTTCACAATCAAATGTTAGCTATTTAATCTTTTCCATCGGTTTATTAAGTACATTATTATTGTCTTCCATTGGCAGATGAGTAAAATCAGGTTGAGGAAGGTTAAATTACTTTTCTGAAAGTCATACAGTATGTACAATATGGTACGCACATATATAAACATACCCACACATATATATAATATAAATACATATTATAAAACTAAAATATAAGACCAAAATGTTAATAGTGACCATCTCTAGGAGTGGAATTTTGGATGATTTTTATTGCATTTTGTTTGCTAATATCTAAAAATTAACCTACAGTTTAAAAAGTCAGAATGAGCCAGATATTGAGCAGCAGAATCTAGTCATAGTTTCTAATCTAATCATAGTCTCAATATCAGGCTTGGTCTCAGGCAGGGTGCTTTACCCACTCAAAGCCAGGGGCATCTGGTCTAGCAGAGTATCCAATATTATCTGCCTAAATGGTAAACAGGGTTTAGGCATTTTACTATAATATTTTAATTCTCCACATCACTTATGCCTAACAGTTCACTAAAATCTTTGATTTTTCACCAGTGGCCTCTTGCCAACTTTTTTTTACCATTATTATGTGGAAACCAGTTTATTTCTACCTGAGTCACTTGGATCCTCGGGCTTCTCACATCTCCTGATCCTGGGATTATCCAGCCTGTTTTCTCACCTGACTCATGTCAGCTTTGTCTCTTTTGCCTGGATCTTATATTTGAGGTCAAGCATTCCTGCTGCCAGAATAGCTAAAGCTGTTGCGAACCTGTTACCTTGGAGATTGACTCAAGTCCGGAATTGGAAATTGCTCTTGGACTGGTTCTTTTAACTTGCTAGCCCTGTGTTTTTCCATTTCTCACTGGTTCCTTTCCAGTGATCTCAAAGCCTCAATTTCAGCACACAGTGTAAACATCGGGGTGTGGATTGCGCTGGCCTCCTAGGAGCCAATCCTGACAGTAGTATCTCTGGTAATTTAGTAAAACTGCTGACATAATTTTAACAGTAAAGAAAAATGGAGACATTTGACAGCATATATCAATACAGCTGTCTTAAGACTAGTACCAATTGACTACTTTAAATTGGTGTTAATCTCTAAACTTCATATCAAATTTAGGTCTGGTATAGACTGGCATGCTGCAGTCCATGGGTCGCAAAAAGTTGGACACGACTGAGCAACTGAATTGAACTGAATTGAACTGGTTAGACTATGCTGCTGCTACTGCTGCTAAATCACTTCAGTCATGTCCGACTCTGTGTGACACCATAGACGGCAGCCCACCAGGCTCCCTCGTCCCTGGGATTCTCCAGGCAAGAACACTGGAGTGGGTTGCCATTTCCTTCTCCAATGCACAAAAGTGAAAAGTGAAAGTGAAGTCACTCAGTCTTGTCAGACTCTTAGCGACCCCATGGACTGCCCTCTTCCGTCCATGGGGTTTTCCAGGCAAGAGTACTGGATTAGACTATAAACAACCATAATAAATGGCTGATTTTTTTGCCAGTGGTACAGGTTAATACAATAAAATGAAAAAAAAAATTAGTGACTGCAGAAATCTATAAATATAGTAGGATAATCCTCTATCACTGAAATTTGTCACTTACCTGAATTAAAAACACTTTGATNCTTAGCGACCCCATGGACTGCCCTCTTCCGTCCATGGGGTTTTCCAGGCAAGAGTACTGGATTAGACTATAAACAACCATAATAAATGGCTGATTTTTTTGCCAGTGGTACAGGTTAATACAATAAAATGAAAAAAAAAATTAGTGACTGCAGAAATCTATAAATATAGTAGGATAATCCTCTATCACTGAAATTTGTCACTTACCTGAATTAAAAACACTTTGATGTTATAGTCTTCTAAATCGGTAGCTGTTATTTGTAAATTTTTGTGATTTGCTCTTTGAATCTCCATCTGAGCCCAGAGTTTGCTGTTGAGAATCAGCCTCAGGCTGCCTTGATTGCGCATAACTAAAATAGGAAGGTGAATTTATCAGTCTTTAGAACAGTTGATTCCTTAGCCTTTCAGAGGAATTTGCCATTATGAAAGCAAATAAATCTGGTAGTTGTTTTTCAGACTCTTTTTTCACTACTAAATTGCAATTTAATTGACTAGATTATAGTTTGGTTTCCAAACTGAGCTTTATTTTGTTGGAGGACTCTTTAGCTTAAGTGCTAAAAATGCTATATTCTTTCACTGTAATATTTTTAAATGGCTAAATTTTAGAATTCTATTGAGGACCTAACAGTGAGAAGAATATTTACCTAAGAATTGCTCACAATGGAGAAAACTGAAACAAAAACTTGAAGCATTCAAAACATGAAATTATTTAAATGATGGTACAGCGACTGAAGATATTATGACATCATTAAGAATACTGAAAAAAGGTAATTATTAATGTGGAAAGATGACCATGGTATACTATATAAAAGAAAAAATCAGATTAGGGAGGAATATAAACACCATGTGTCACAAATTTTTCAATGTTTTGTATACATTAGTAGTAGTGTTAGTCACTCAGTTGTGTCCAACTCTTTGCGATTCCATGGACTGTAGCCCGCCAGGCTCCTCTGTCCCTGGAATTCTCCAGGCAAAAATACTGGAGTGGATTGCCATGCCCTTCTCCAGGGGATCTTCCCAACCCAGGGATCAAACCCAGGTCCCCTGCATTACTGTTTGAGCTCCCCAGGGAGCCCCACATTCATTGTATACAGTCTTTAAGAATATATTTTGTTAACAGAGGCTAGCTACTACAGGAAGACAGGCCTATGAATAATTTTTTTTTTTTTCTTTTTGTCAGTCTGTGTTTTCTGTCTTCTGTAATGGACATGTATTTCCTGTATAGTTTTTTTTTTTTTTTTTTAAGTTGTTTTTGGCAGGTAGTGGAAAGAGAGAAATTAAACCAGAGTAGAAAATAACTAATACCTGCCTTGGGAATTATATACTTAGGTCATTTAGAAACCCGTTTCCCCATGATCCTACTCTCTTAGTCTGAATTCTGTTCCTTACTCCCTTCTTGAGCTTGATATCTGAAACTCAACAAATATCCATTTACCAGCTCTACTTGCAGTCTCCCCACAAGCTTTGACTGTTTAATACTGACCAGTAAACCCATCCCTGCCCAGATCTCTGCCTGTGCTCACTTTCAGTTTGGACCTCTGAACAATGCCCAGTGTGTCTCCCGGATGCCAGAAACCTCCTCAGCCTTGCAGTTTGGCTGACCAGATTCTGACCAACACTCTGCCTACAGGATTCGATAACCACACACCTTTATTTACTTGGAAATTGACCTTTCATCCCAACCCACATTCTGCACTTAGAATGCCAAGAATAAATTACAGGACAAATACTCTTTTTAGAAAAACTATTTCACTTCAAAACTAAATCCATCATATTCCTTTAAATAATAATGAGATCACTATTTAGGTGTGTGGTGGGCTGGTCCAAGGTGCTTTATGTGCATTTTCTCACTGAATTCTCACACTCTAATTCATGGACTTCTGTTATCTGCATTTTTAACTGATGCAACTAGAGTAGAAGGAGATTAAGTAATTTATCCAAGGGCACTAGTTAGTGATGGAGCCAGACCTGGAACCTGTGTGGTCTGACGTTAGAGCCTACTTTAAACAGGAAGCTCCTATAGTACCTTAAAAATAATATTGTGTTCAGCAGTCTAATCTATTGACACGTAACACACCTGCAGAAAACGATGTGTATCTATATTGGAAAATCTTCCCTGAAAATTAGTGACTTGCTTTACAAAATGATTCCTTACTTAATCTTGACTGGAATGTTCCGCAGTCACTGCTTGCTGTGTCATTCAGTCTCAAAGCTCCTCTGCCCTTTTCAGTCCAGGACTGGGTTGTTTTGTTGAATATAAAAAGCTTGCAGTTGATCTAAAGGAAATTTTTTTTTTAATGTCAAAATATGAAACATTTTTCAAAGTGATTTCTTTCCTATGCTATAACACTTTTGTCTGATATCTTATCAGAATAGCCTTTGTTAATGATTTCTAAACCAGCTTTAAAATTTTATTTAGCTTCTAAAACAATACAATTTTTGAATTGTTCAAACATTAAAAAGCAAAAAGATGTACAAAGTGAAAAGTAGCTCCACCGATACTAGTTCCCATCTACCAATTTTTACCTCCTACAACAGTTGATTGCTGTTACTAAATATTTTGTTTGTCCTTCTAGAGATATTTGTATGTATATACATGTCAATATGTATATATTTTCCTGTTTTTTTTTCTATAAATGGTAGAATACATATGTCTGCATCTTGCTTTTTCACTTAGCGATTTATCTATGTATACCAACTTTTAAATTAAAGTGTTACTTGAATCAGGTAATTTATCTGAAAATTAAGAAATCATGGAACCATTTGTGTGCTTTAAAAATTTTAATAAATATAGCATCAGAACTAGGATGTGATATCACAGAGTACCATACTATAATTTAATGCTTACCAGTGGCTCTCAAATACTACTGCGTACAAGAATCCCCTAGATGACTTGCTAAAAATATAACATGTCAGGGCCTCACCCCTAGTGACTACTTCAGTGAATCTGGGATTAATCTGATCTGAGAGTTATGCTGTGAGACACACTTGTACAGTAAATGTATCAGTAGATCAAGGGGGAAGAAAACAGCAATGAAGAGAGTTTGGGGTAAAGCAGATGGAGAAAGCCTAAGGGAAATCTGTGCTTTGTTGAACATGATTGAGGTATGGTAATTACATTTCATATGCCGAGACTGATAGCTACACCACTCATCATTCAAATCCTATGCTGCTGCTACTAAGTCGCTTCAGTCGTGTCCAACTCTGTGCAACCCCATAGATGGCTNTGCTTTGTTGAACATGATTGAGGTATGGTAATTACATTTCATATGCCGAGACTGATAGCTACACCACTCATCATTCAAATCCTATGCTGCTGCTACTAAGTCGCTTCAGTCGTGTCCAACTCTGTGCAACCCCATAGATGGCTCCAGGCTCCCCCGTCCCTGGGATACTCCCGGCAAGAACACTGGAGTGGGTTGCCATTTCCTTCTCCAATGCATGAAACTGAAAAGTGAAAATGAAGTCGCTCAGTTGTGTCCGACTCTTCGCGACCCCCTGGACTGCAGCCTACCAGGCTCCTTGTCCATGGGATTTTCCAGGTAAGAGTACCGGTGTGGATTGCCATTGCCATCTCCTATGTGTGATACTATATACCACATCTTTGAAATTCTTGATTCGTGTGCAATTCAAAACTTACTTAAAAGAACTTTTAGGATAAACAAGGTCCTACTATATAGCACAGAAAGAACTATAGTCAATATCCTGAGATAAACTATAATAGAAAAGAATATAAAAAAGAAAGTGTATATATGTATGAGTCACTTTTCTACACAGCAGAAATTACCTCAACATTGTAAATCAACTTTACTTCAATTTAAAAAAGGAGCTTTTAAAAGAAAAAGAAAATTCTTATTATCTTGAACTGAAATCAGTTTATCTCTCTGCATTTTTAACTTTCACTGTAAATAGAATTTTAAACCATATGATGATAACTGATAATAAAGCTGACATGAAAAGTATAAAATATAGGTCTGGAGTTACTTTAAAACTGGGTCCTTGGCTGTCTTCTTTCTAAGGGACTAATATGAATGTGAAACGAGTAATCCATTTCCCTGCAAATCACACACACAAATGTAAGAATACAACAAAATGTTGGTTTAATATTTGAAAGCCTCAAACACTTTAATTTAAACAGCCAGGTCTTTATGAAAACTATACTTCTGCCTTTATCTTTAAAGATGTCTCTGTTGAGGGTATTATTCCAGAAAGAGCAATACACAATATACAGACCTCTAACACATTGTGTTCTGCCTCCTCCCCTGTTATAACATCAATTTTCTCCAGCAAACATTTTGGTGATGGTTTAAAAGAGAAAGCAGTAGCTGATTCAATTAGGGATATATTTTCAATAGTGTCTGTTCCTAAGAGAAAATAGAGGGAAACAACACGTAAAATGCCCCATTTTATCCACTGTGAAAGTTCCTTTTTGCCCCTGTTAACATGCACATCTCCTTAGCTTTTTATAACAATGAGTATTTCCAAAAAATCAAACTGCTCGTCTTTAGGCATACCTCTTTGATGATCCCCCATATCATGAAGCTTCCAAAAATTATGAAGGCTTTTATATCATGTAACCAAATTTATATGCTTTAATCTTCACCAAAGATTTTAAATAATGGATTTTGGTTTTTGTATTTTATAGTTATTGAACAAATGACGTGGAAAAACAGGAAATATACTAGTTGAATGAGATGTTTTACAAATGAAATAATTCTTACTTGAGTTTGGAGAGTTGATAGGAATTTTTAGAGTGAATTTGAATGGTTTTTCCTTGATGTATGAATCACCTTCGAGTTGAGGCTGAGTGAGTTTTTGAGTACCCTAGGTGGAAGAAAAAGATGTCTTGCTTAATTTTATCTCCATATATTTGCAGTAACCCAAGAGATACTTTTGTTCTTCTGTCTCAATGTGGCAAACAAACCCAACAGTTTTTGTTTGGGGATCCTCTTGTGCTGAACGAGAACTCCTCCCCATTGTTAGAAAACCTTGGTTTTGATCTAAAGAAATAACCTAGTTACCACCAGCCTACTTCAGGTGGCACCTAGTTCCAGGGACAATGGGAAACCTTTCAGAGACCCACAAGGAGGTAGCAGTTGTTCCAAGCCACCACTACAACAACCTGATGCCTTGAAGGAAGTGCAACTGATGTCACTTTTTCAAATTATTTCAGTATTCCCAACAGCCCATTCTTTCTATCCGTTTAATATAAAAAATTAAAAAGTTGTCCAAAGAACCCACTAGCTGTGGGTTGATGATCATCAGATCATCATTACAGAATGAATCCTAACTTATCCTCTGACACAGCAATCGCTTTTAATGCTGCACACCTGGGGCTTTTGCACATGTGTTGTAATTGATACCTGTGTCAAAAAAAGACCAAGTAATCGCCAGGACATTTACAACCTCCCACACAGTGCTTGTATAGCTCCCTGCAGAACAGGGGGAATTGAAGGATACTTCAGAGCTTAGTTTTATATCTCTTCCCTTATGAATTCAAGCTTCTTTCATTTTATTTAACTGGGCCTCAGGATAATCTGTTAAAATTGGTAGAGATGGGTATCATTATTTCCTTTTTAAGAAAACAGAAACTAAAGCACAGAAAATCTAATGACTCACTCTAAAAGCACATAACCAGCAAACAAATCAGGAGGAATCATGGCCTTCAAATCATAGGGCCACAGGATTACAGGATTAACTAAAGGACAAACAGGTGATCTTTTATAGCTCCTGCCATCCTAGAATGTTATCCACTTAAGAAGACAGGAAGCTCAGGTTCCTTTGTAGTCAACCTTGAAGTGCTCATAGGAAATGCACACAGGTACCTACCTCCTCATGCCAAATCTATAATCCCCATCGTCATTCATTTGTACTGGTATCTCTCTCTCTCCGTTCTAGACTGTAGACAACTCTAGAGGACAAGGTCTTCTTTAGCTTTGTGTAACCAGGTAGTTTTCAATCCTGGCTGTATGTTCAAATCACCTGACATCTGACCGCACCCACAGAGATCCTGATCTAATCGGTCTGGGGAGATGACCAGGCATAAAAAGTCCTCAGAAGGCTCACCAGATGATTGTAATATGCCACCTAACTTGAGACCAGTGCCAATGCTTTATGCGTCATAAAAACACAGACGGTGTGTTAACCATGTGTTAAGTGAGTCAAATGCTAAAGTTGATCCCATGAGGTTTGAAGAGTATTGTATTTGTGTCTGTGACATCTTATAGAAGCTATCACTGATCTAGAATAAATGTGCTTAAATATACTGCAACTTCACTTTGGAAGTTGTTCCATCCTGGTTCAAATCCAAAGATGTGGGCCAACAGCTCTAGGACTGCTGGAGCCGACCTTCATCTCGGGAGGGACAGATAGGCATTGCTAATTGGGGTTGAGCCTGAGGCAGGTATAGAATAGGTGAGATCTTAAAAGTGACTGGTTTGATTAAAATCTTGGAATAAACAGACCTCATAAGTTGGTCCTTTTGTTATTCTGAATCATAGCACAGGTTTTAAAATCTGTACATCTTCCATGGGATTCTTCATGTAGCTAATAGCCCTAAGACAAGATAGCATCTTTGTCTTATCTCAGCTAAGATTCTGATCTAGATGAAAGTGCAAAGAGTATTAAGATGTGTTGGGCCAAATAAAACCATGGGCACACTTGCTCCACAGCTTCCATTTGACTACATAATTCCCCAGTGTAGATCACGCTCTGTTTTAGAAACATACCCTGTGGAGGACAGAGCAGCAGCTACCTCACACAGGAGGATTGTTGTTGTTTAGGCGCTCAGTCATGTCTGACTGTTGTCAGACTCTGCTGAACCCATGTACTGTACCCAGCCAGGCTCCTCTGTCCTTGGAAATTTCCAGGCAAGAATACTGGAGTAGGTTGCCATTTCCTCCTCCAGGGGATTTTCCTGTCCCAGGGATCAAACTCATGTCTCCTGCACTGGCAGGTGGATTCTTTACCACATGGGATGCCCCATGTGGGAGGATGCTTAAGGAAGATGGCAATAATAGTCAGGTGGTTCCACTTGGCAAGTATATTCCCGTAGGCAAGTAAAGTACTATGATTCCCTCCTACAGCTAGCAAGAAAAAAATCTGTCAGTGTAAAAACTTGAAGGGGAATGTTGTGATTAATGAGAAAAAAATGCAAATAATTTTAAATTCATCTTGTTATGAAAATGCTATTGAAAAACTATATTAAAGTATCATGACCAATTGAGCTTACTTAACTATTGCAAATAATTCTAGGTTTTCCTTGGGTACATTTGATTCAATGCAAATCAAAGAAATATTTAATATTTCTTATCAGTAATAATGTTATAATTAGACAATTCCCTTCCTCTGTGGGCTCTTGTCTATTATTCTAACAACTAGAACTTGCTTCCCAGGAGAATCTTTCCAGTTAAAGATAGGAAAATGTGCCTTTGAACTCAATAGTTAAAAAGTATGCTCCAGTTTAACATTGTTTTAATTAATTTGCCTTGAGAAATTAGAAGTGACGGCTCTCTATATAGTAATAGAAACATTTCCCAAAATCTTACCAAAACTCTTTCTACCATGTTTTCTCCAAAAACAAAATCAGAACTGCAGCTTTTCATAGAATATTTATCTTCATTTGGTTGACATCTATGGAAAAGAAATAAGCATTTGCTATTTTAAATGTAGTAGCAATGGATATAGCCATATTAAAACTTTGTGAAATAATCAGATGATTTAATAGATTTATGTAAAGCATAAAAACATCTGCTAACTTTTGTTTATCTGAAGTTAATGAGAAATGGAGGAAAAAACGAGATAGGTACTTCTGATGATGAAAGTCAAAATATCTGACAGCTGTTACAACACTGGCCAAGACCAGTGCAGAGAGGCTTTGTGATCAGCCGGGGAGCTGCCCAGTCATTATCTTTGTGATTGGCCAGCACTGACGCTCTGGTCTCCAGTCTCCACTCTCCTCTTCCTCACCTGGCCAGTGCTTTTAGTGATGCAAGATCTAAGGACAACAGCAAAGCCGATCTCTCTTCTCAGTTACACTTGAGTGTGCAGTGGTTTAATTTTTACCTCTGAGAAACTTGAATGTTTAAAGTGTTTTGCATAGCGACAAACCCAAAGACATGCAGCCCTCTGTTGGCAGACATGCTTCAGGATCCCTACTGCATTCACAGCATGCACAGTAGGTAAGTGCTGAGGTACCTGTATGGGCTCCGATCATGAGACCAGTATGTCCACAGCTAGTTGCATTCCTCTCTCAGATCAAACATGCCCCCATCACTGGCAATACTAATAAATATTCACTTTCACTTTGCATATTTCTACTGCTTTCTTTGTTGTCCATCCAATTTATGTTAATACATAATAATGCCAGAAATAATTTAAAAGAGGGAAAGAGAGAATATCAGGGGAAGAGGAGGAAAGGCTAATTGAGTAGCCAGATATTTAATGCCTAACTAAATAAAAAGTTTAGCTCTATCTAATTGAAACATTCTTACCCAAGTCAATGAAACAGTAGGGACAATCCAATACCAGGATGATAATATATAAATATTAGAGACATTTTTAAAAGCATTTTAAACTTGTATTTTATAAAATCTCCCCTCAAGCATAAATCTTAGCAAGTTGTCTGTACAACTTTCCATAAATAATTTTATTGACAAAAGAAAGAAAATGAAAGAACATTTCTGTTTCCTTGTTGTTAACTTACCGTAGTGATGTAGTACCTAAAGCATTCTGATTAGTAGACAGCTGGATTGAAATTCTGGCACTTGGTAAGTTTTCACTTAGCAAATGAGAGTTCCCCTCATAAATCTGAAAGAAAAAAAGTCCATCAAAAGTTCGTTTAAACTGCCTTACTATATATAAGAGCATTAGACAAGGAAACAATAGCTATAGTTAAATTAATAGAAAACTTACTATGTTCAAGTACAGTCCTAAACATTTTCTATCCACTGTCTCATATACTCCTCAAAACAACACTGTACACTTTGTACTTCTATTATCCATGCTTCAGACTGACCTAATAAGCTTAAATAACGGCCAGAACTGGGCAATCAGAAGGGGGCTAACATTCAAACATCGATCTGCCTAAAACCAAGGATTGTGCACTAGCATTCAGAAATCCCACCTTCTTTTGTTACTTTTACCTTTTTAGACAGTTGACTTAAATCTTATTTCTAGACTAGTAAATATGTATTTCAGGACTATTTAGCCCGTGGAAACCCCTAAGAGCTTCACCATCATTGCCACCCAATGTGAGGGGAAATTCCATCTCTTCCTCTAGAAACTTTTGGTAATTTAATCAGTTATTCCATCTGCTGTGTATATTGGAGAAGGAAATGGCAACTCACTCCAGTGTTCTTGCCTGGAGAATCCCAGGGATGGGAGAGCCTGGTGGGCTGCTGTCTATGGGGTCACACACAGTCAGACACGACTGAAGTGACTTAGCAGCAGTGTATATACATATGCAGCTTATCTGCATTAATGTGTAAATGAAGGAGTGTGCAGTTTTAGAACTGGAAGGAACCCAGTTATCTGATCTGGTGTCCTCAATGTTTGTGGACATATCCCTTCCTCCTCCAGGAATTTTCAAAGATGTTGCAAGGACATCTAGTCTTTAAATAGGGTTGTTTCCACTTTATGAATCAAAAATAATTTTGAGTAGTTTTCCATATATATCAGAATTTGAGAGCTGAGAAATGTGTGTCAAGAGAATATGTGTCATCGGTTAGCAAAGAGCAAAGTACATGCTTATGACTCTGTCAGTCAGATGATTTATCTGTCAACCAAAATGGTAGTTTTAAACTCTTTAGTTTGCTTGGAATAGTTTATTAGGAATTTGTTATCTACAACAAGTAACCACTGATTAATGACAGAGTGAAAGAAAATTGCTCTAATTTTGATATACAAATTTAAAAGGAACATAAAAATAAGGATTCTCTAAAATTCACCTGGAGATTATTTTCACTGTATCTATACATTATATCATTGTGTCAGAATTCTGACATAGTGTCTTATACATAGCTTACCTTTAGATCTTCAAAAATCATTTTTAAACAGGGAAAATTCAATGATGGGCATATCCAATTAGACTTTTCACCAATTAGGAATAAATTCTATTCATGCTCTTAATAAGTTATTTGAGAAGAAATTTTTACAAATGATAGTCTAGAAATTTCTCTTATGTTTTATTATTGAGGAAGAAAACACAGGAAATATATTAATAAATTTTATTTTAAAACCATGCAATGCAAGATCTTAAAAAATCATGCCAAGGAATAAATGTTAATCAGCTTTTGATATAATGTGTAAGTAAAAATTTTCATCTATAATTTATAGAATCATGCTATTCCAAAATCAAATGCAATATAACATTTCAGAAATTAGTCAACACATCATAGTTTTTCTTATATACTTTAAAACAAATTAAACAACATGCATCACTTTTAAAATAGGTAAATAATTTATATAATATGGTGATTATTATACTTAAATGATAATATTTAATAATATACTGATTTGAAATTTTTAACATTTTAACTTAAAATCACATATATGACATAAATGATGAAATGATTTTTATTTATTTTTATTTTTTATTAATTTATTTTAATTGGAGGCTAATTATTTACAATATTGTAGTGGTTTTTGCCATACATTGACATGAATCAGCCATGGGTTTACATGTGTTCCCATCCTGAACCCCTCTCCCACCTCCCTCCCCATCCCATCCCTCTGGGTCATCCCAGTGTACCACCCTGTCTCATGCATCAAACCTGGACTGGCGATCTGTTTCACATGTGATAATATACATCTTTCAGTGCTATTCTTTCAGATCATCCCACCCTTGCCTTCTCCCACAGAGTCCAAAAGACTATTCTATACATCTGTGTCTCTTTTGCTGNCACTCAGTCTAGGACAAAAGGCTTCCCTGGAGGCTCAGAGGTTAAAGCGACTGCCTCCAATGCGGGAGAACTGGCTTTGATCCCTGGGTCGAGAAGATCCCCTGGAGAAGGAAATGGCAACCCACTCCAGTATTCTTGCCTGGAGAATCCCATGGACGGAGTAGCCTGGTAGGCTACAGTCCATGGGGTCGCAGAGTCGGAGACAACTGAGGGACTCTGACAAAGCTATTTCATGTAGAAAAGTAAGTGGAGGATTTTCAGTCATCTCGAAGGAGGAGGTTTGAAAGTATCCACTGAACCAAAAGCAGATCTGGAAGAGAAGGAAGAGACAGAATGGAGTGCCTTTGGCTGAGAGTTCCAGTGGGCCTGGGGGCAGGCAGCTCCAGGGGCCCCAGGTTTCTGCTATGTAGCTTCTCCCACCTAGAATCTGGCAGACTGCTTCATCTTGCAGGGTAGTTTAGAATGGTTAAGGTGAAAATTCAGTTCTCCAGATTGGATAGAACCAGGCTAATGCAACTAGGGCCGAAAAGGTTGTGGAAACAATCTTGGCAGGAAAGACAGTGGCAACAATACCCCTGGGAGGACTGGGCATTGCCAAATGGGTCACCTCTAATTGCCACTAGGGGAATTATCCACTTGGACTGGGGCCCTGCATTTTCCTCTCCCTTTCTTCCTGGATCTTCCCATGTGTCTCTGCCACATCCTCTTTTCTCATTTCTTCTCCTGTGCACAGTCTCACCCCAAGCTCCAGTGCTATCCTTTATGTCACTGTCCTCTTCTCCTCTTTCACTTGTGTCTGGCTCTCTTGACTGCTCAAAGCATGGATTTTGGAGTTATGAAGTCAGATAATCCCAGAGATGTGCTTTAAAAAGAGGGACTCCCCAGGTGGCTCAGATGGTAAAAGTGTCTGCCTACAATGCAGAAGACCAGGGTTTGATCCCTGGGTCAAGATGGTCTGGAGAAGAAAATGGCAATCCACTCCAGTACTCTTGCCTTGAAAATCCCGTGGATGGAGGATTGGTAGGCTACACAGTCCATGGGGTTGCAAAGAGTCGGACACGACTGAATGACTTCGCTTTCACAAGGCTTAGCTCTCTCATCTCTCTTGGTATATATTTTCAAAGGGTTGTTATGAATGAAGAGTGAAGCAATGTATGCATGTGTGACTACCTGGAACAGCTTCTTCAAAACTTTTTGGAGCAAGGCAGAATTTCTGTCCATCCATTTGCCATATACACACACATCTCTACACATATCTGCTTCCCTGGTGGCTCAGTCAGTACAGAATCTGCCTGCAAAGCAGGAGACTCAGGTTAGATCCCTAGGTTGGGAGGATCCCCGGGAGAAGGAAATGGCAACCCACTCCAGTACTTTTGCCTGGGAAATCCCATGAACAGGAGAGCCTGGCGGACTACAGTCTGTGAAGCTGCAAGAGTTGGACATGACTGAGCGACTAAACTCCCTACACATACCCAGGTACATACATCCATATGTATACACGCATGCCTAAACCTATNCGGGAGAAGGAAATGGCAACCCACTCCAGTACTTTTGCCTGGGAAATCCCATGAACAGGAGAGCCTGGCGGACTACAGTCTGTGAAGCTGCAAGAGTTGGACATGACTGAGCGACTAAACTCCCTACACATACCCAGGTACATACATCCATATGTATACACGCATGCCTAAACCTATAGCGATATGTCAGAGCACAGAGTGCACAGAAGACACTCAAAGTTAGCTTCCCTGCCCTGCTCCCCTCCAGTCCTGTGACACTGCTGTCACCTAGCTACCCTGTGAGCTCCGGGGAAATTCTCTCATTGTTCCTCAAAGTTCTTTCCTTTTCCTTTCACTTATTACCTTATTCTTATCCCTGGTTTTCTTCTCACTTCTCCTTGTTGCACTCCAATTTTTATCTTTTAATATCAGGAAGTTTCAGAATTTAGGCTATGGTCATGGTCCATTGATAGTTTTAGAAGTCCTTGCTCCTCACAGTGTGGTCCATACAGAACAGCAACATTGACCAGGGACTTGTTAGAATTGCAGGCTTTTGGGCCCCATTCCAGACCTACTGCCTCAGAATCTGCATGTTTACAAAATCCACAGTTGATTTGTGCTCGTGTTTGAGGAAAAATCTTCTAGGGCACCTCTAGGTGTCTGCCCACTGAGACCAAATCTAGGAAGATGGAAGTGAAGACTCTTGGAATCTACAAGTCCTACAAGAGATTTAGTGACTAAACCTCCAGACATTTTGAGTAACCTGACAATGAATGAGAAAATAGTTACTACTCAAACCACATACTATGATTATTT
Organism: Neotragus pygmaeus; assembly: GCA_006410875.1. Taxonomy (NCBI): domain Eukaryota; kingdom Metazoa; phylum Chordata; class Mammalia; order Artiodactyla; family Bovidae; genus Neotragus; species Neotragus pygmaeus. Next base: position 1,520,584 of record SJYV01024612.1, on the reverse strand, counting down.
TGATTCAGAGTAAGAGGAAGTCAAGGGCTACTCTGAAGACCTAAAAGGAAATGTCTGTAGTCAGTATATTGAAATCAGTCATTCAGATATTCTGCTTGAAACAATGAATGATTTCCTCTCTGATGCATTTTCTCACTTCTGTTTTAATAATATGTCTGAAATCTGAGTAAAGGAAGTTTTTGTTTAGAAAATATTTTGGCTTGGGTTTATTAAATGTCCCAAATGTTAAAATGCTTATTTCTGCAAAGCAAAAATTTAGCCTGAAAGCATAAACTACACCAAAATCATTTTGTCAGAGTTCAAAAATTTTTCAACAGGAATTTAAAACATCTAAAGTCTCAACTATAAAAATATCTTGTAGAAAAAAGATAAATTATGGCAGGTGATCTTAATCTCTGTATGGAACCTCAGGAAGAAGAGATGTAGAAGGTCTGAATCACAATCTTGATTTTAAAAAAACTTCAAATCTATAAACATTAAATAAATTATTATAAGATAGTTTGAACAAATGACAACTTACAGCCCCCCCCAAAAAGGAATCTGTGCCAATTCACAATGAAACTATAGACATAAGACATTCTGTACTCATCTCAAACTATCTATGGAGGAACTCTGTAAAAATACAAAAGCTATGAACTGAATAACAAATTACCCACCAAAATATTTTTTAAAAATATGTCTTTATAAAAGGAGATAGTAAAGCCACAGTCATTGTTAACTATGATGGGACATTCTTGATTCTTCTTTATCAAATGCTTTGTACTGACTGATTTGAAGGTAAAATAATCAGGACCCCAGCGGGAAACCGTACCAAAAATTGCCAGCTGAACCTCACAAAGCACCAGCTCAACTTGAGACACAAGAGAAATGGATGTTATTGGAACAATTCCAGCCTGGTCGTCCCTGCTTAAGTTACAATCAACTGTGTACTATGAATGCAAGCATGTTGTAATAAATACAGTATATGAACTAAAAGGGAGCTTCCCTGGTGGCTCAGTTGGTAAAGAATCCACCTGCAATGCAGGAAACCCAGGTTTGATCCCTGGGTGTGGAAGAACCTCTGGAGAAGGAAATGGCTACCTACTCCAATAATCTTGCCTGGAGAATCCATCAGCAGAGGAGCCTGGCGGGCTACAGTCCATGGGGTCACAAAGAGTCAGACATGACTAAACATCTGAGTATATTATTATATCAAGTAAAAGGAGAAAATACTGGCTCTTTTCAACATAGTTGTGAATTTTTTGAACTATTCTAGATTTTTGTTGGAAATAGAGTAATAAACTGCCTACTCTAAGAAATCTAGCACTTTTTGATTCATTGTGAGCACACACTTGAGAAAAAAGAATAAAACAAAGGAAGCTATTCTTTTTCTCATCAATACCACACTGATAAATGACTCATTTTCAGAATGGGGCATTCTAAAAAGGACTTTGGAGAAGATGAGAAAACTCTCTCTCAACCCGCTGAAAACAACCATTACCACCAAGAACTTTGTCTAATCCATCCCATTTTCTGAATTCATCTGCTTCTTATGCTGCTAATTTTCAAGAGATCCATTGATTGTAAATTCCAAAAACTTTAGACTCTTTTCTCCACTGGTTTGTGTTGTTGCTGTTGTTCAGTCACTAAGTCATGTTTGACTTTTTGCGACCCCATGGGTTGCAGCACGCTAGGCTTTCCTGTCCTTCACTATCTCCTGGAGTTTGTTCAAACTCATGTCCATTGAGTTGGTGGTGCTATCTAACCATCTCATCCTCTGCCGCTCCCTTCTCCTTTTGCCCGGTTTGTATGTTGGTTTAAATCTAGACACAGATCAGTTTTGAAAAACCAAGACATAAAAATAAAGTATCTGATGTGAGCCAGAACCAAAAAGAACCAGAGGTTGTATCACTACCCTTCTGGAGGTAGGACCAAAGCCCTGAAACACCTCACCTCAACCTCAACACCAAATCATTCTGCTTAGTTTATAATCCAGTTATATGGGACAGTGGGCTATGACCAGTGACTTGGTTTCATTTGCATTTTAGAATATGGAGATTTGCAGCAGAAACAATTCAATTGAAGGCAAATTCTCATTTCTTAAAATCATTTACTTCACTAATGTTATTATAGGGCTTCCCTGGTAAAGGACTCATCTGCAGTGCAGAAGATGCAGGAAACACAAGACCCATCCCTGGGTCGGGAAGATCCCCCTGGAGAAGGAAATGGCAAACCACTCCAGAATTCTTGCCTTGACAGAGGAGCTTGGCAGGCTACAGTCCATTGGGTTTCACAGAGTTGGACACAACTGAGCACGCATGCATAATGTCATTATAAATATGGAAGTTCACAGATTTTAAAAAACAGAAGATTCATTAAGTCATTTGATACAAAGCATCTGACAATATCACTGTTGATCAAAATACAGTGATGATGGAGGAAGCTGGCTTTATATTTTTGAGAGTTCTGTAACGGATCCCAAAAGACATGATCATCATGTGCAGTGTGTTTTATACTGGGGAATGATCAGTGAGTTGAACGGTTTCACGAAGACCTTCTTGTTTTCCAACAGATGTTTTCAACAGACTACACAGCATACTCCATTAAATTTTACTATTGTTTCACTGTCAAAACATGACTTTTTGAATTATTTCTTTTTCTTTCTTCTTAAAACAGTACCATATGGCATGCCTATGCATATCATGAGTATTTTTTAACCTTTTGCCTTTCAAAATATTTAGCTTTACATGACCTAAAAGTTAGACCTTGCTGATCTCCTATGGTGCTTCTTTTATGCATATGTGTAATGTGAAAATGTATGTTTGCATCACACTTCATCTTTAAATATATTAATCTTTGGTGACTAAGTAAATGACTACTGGTGGCAGAAAGTGTGTTTTAAAAACCTAAACATTTTCCAAAAATCAGACTGAATTAAAATTCTATCTCCTTAACTGACTGTGTGAGCTAAAGCAGGTCATTTGACCCTCTGAGCCCAAATTTGCTGCTGCTGCTTCTGCTGCTGCTAAGTCGCTTCAGTCGTGACCAACTCTGTGCGACCCCATAGATGGCAGACCACCAGGCTCCGTCGTCCCTGGGATTCTCCAGGCAAGAACACTGGAGTGGGTTGCCATTTGCTTGTCCAACGCATGAAAGTGAAAAGTGAAAGTGAAGTCACTGAGTCGTGTCCAACTCTCAGCGACCCCATAGACCGCAGCCCACCAGGCTCCTCCGTCCATGGGATTTTCCAGGCAAGAGTACTGGAGTGGGGTGCCATTGCCCAAATTTACTCATCTGTAATTAAACAGGGATAGTAAGACTTGACAAAGTTGTAAGGATTAAATGAGATAATATAGGTAAAATGCTAAGCCCAGTACCTGGCATGTGAGAAGTGCTCAGTAAACTGCAGCTCTTACATGATACTATCCTCAAGAGGTAAGTTATTAGACCCTTGGATCATGAGAGAACTAAGGTTTCAGAATTACACAATGTACACAAGGTCACACAGCTAGTACTCAGAAATCTTGGATTAAAACACATGAGTGTGTGTGCACGCTAAGCCACTTCAGTCGTGTCCGACTCTGCGCAACCCTGTGGACCATGGCCCACCAGGCTCCTCTGTCCATGGACTGCTCCAGGCAGGAATACTGGAGTGGGTTGCCATGCCCTCCTCCAGGGAATCTTTCTGGCCCAGGGATTGAACCTGGGTCTCTTATGTCTCCTGCCCTGGCAGGCAAGTTCTTTACTACTAGCATCACCCAGGAAGCCCCAAAATGCATGAGAGCCGACTCCAGCGCTCATGGGTTTTCCTCTGAGAAAGGCTCCCTCTTGGCCTGGTTAAATGTCCACGTCACGGTTTTTCTCTGACGCTGTGATGCCCCCGAGCTGCTTCTGTGGTCTGTGTGAGAGCGGTCAATCTGTCAGCCCAGACTATGTGTATCTTCCTGAACCTCTGTTTTGCCGTCTGTAAACATGCAAGATGCTTCACTTACTCTTACCATTTTCTGTTTGTATTCTGACTTTTAAAAGGTTTGTTCAAGAATATGGGCAGGCAAATGGCATGGTGAGCCTAGCAATTTAAAACCTCCATGTCAATACTTTATTTTCAGCCGCTGGCAAAAATGACTCAGAAGAACGCTTTACTTTTGGCAAAACATACCCAATTTCTCCATAATTTGAAGGTGTTATTTTATCTATAAATATTACATAGAGAATATAGGCTAAGTATGCTTTTGTGATCAGGTTACCAGTCATCTTCAGTGACGTGAATATGTTTGTCAGCAGCAAATGTGCGCCCTCTGGATTGACAATGCTGGAAGGGGCTGTTGGCTCTTCCTCTCCACCCTTCCTTCCTTTTTGCCCGTGGGGTAATAAAGATGCAGAACGTGTCCTACGATGTTCCTAGTCCACTCAGTGCCATTTGGAAATACATATTGCATTTGACAGCATTTATAAATCACATATTTTCCCCTCAGAATAACTTGCAGTGTGAAAATGCTTCCATATGTTAGAAGTGGGTCTTTCCATTTTACTGAGGGAGGAGGGAATGGAAGTATAGTCTGGGTCTCATGCCATGTTGAAGATAAGTATTGTAGAGGTTTAAAATGACGTCTGTTAATTTTAAGTAATTCTCTAGTGTTCTCTGCACTGCTAAAATTGAATAGGTGATTTTGACACAAAATACCATATTAGTAGTAATTAAATCAGTCTTCACAAAGACTACTAATAAGTCAACATGGCTGAAATGCCACTGCATAGATTGAATCCAGATAAACTGAAGCTGTTCCTCTTCAGTACAGAAGCACCCTATTTTTAAATTCCCCCTTGCCTCCAAGACTGGATAGAGAGGCTTGACTACTACTTCTTACAAAAATTCCCAAACTCTTTACCTCAAACTTAGGTCTCTGCCCTGAGCCTTTGAGCTAGCGGGAGAAAAGGCTCGTTGTGTTCCCATTTCACAGGAATAAATAGATCTTATTCCACTGAGAACAAGACCTCGGAGGCCTCACAAGAAGGAGCAGAGCTGCCACCCAGCCTGCTCACAAACCTGGGTCTCCAACCCCATTCTCCTCCTGGGAACTGGCAGAAGCACCCCCCAAGGTCAGCATTCCCCTTCACCTTCCGCTGAGGAGAACTGAAGTGCCCTGTGAGCCCTCGGACACAGAAATGGAGCAGGGATACTGGGCTGCCTGCGGGTGGCTCAGCACTCACCGTCTCACTGCACTGTATCAGAGCTAGTTTGACAGAAGTGAAGGCCAGGTACCAATTTGTAAACCTTCCCAGAAACATTTGATCATCGTGCTAAGGAAGATCACAGGAGAAAAAACTCCCACTTTTCAAATGCATATGACTTGCAAAAGTCTTAAAAAAAAAAAACAACTGAGAACAATCCTTTACATGTATTCATTTTCTTTCCTTCAAGCTTTTATGATCATTGAGCTATTATGACAAGTCAAGATAAAAGGATCAGATGAAATTTATAATTATGTGACATCTTTTTTTAAAGCATTTTTATGGTGGGAAAATATACATAGCATAAATTTTACCATCTTAGTCATTTTAAATACAGTTCAGTGGCATTACGTATTTTCAAAATATATTACTATCACCACCATACATCTCAAGAAATTTTTCAGCACCCCAAATTGAGATTCCATATCTGTTAAACGCAAAGTCCCCATTCCACTGCCCCCACCAGCCCTTGGTAACCATTGTTCTACTTTCTGATTCTGTGGACTGACTACACTAGGTACCTCACATAAGTGGAGTCACGCAAGCAAGGTAACGAACTATATCTTGAGCTTCAACCTTAAAACATGAGAAATGTTCACAATTATAGAAAGAAGTTTGCTGCATCTATTATGGTATTTTTTTGGTAAAATTTGTTTTCTCTTTTTTCTTTCCTTAAGTTTGTTTTCCACAAATCCCTCTAAACCCACTTTGCTTCACCCCACTGTTGAAAACAATAACTTCTTCTAATTAATTTTAGCTTACCCAATTTTCAAAAAGAAAAATGGCACATAATGCCAAAGATTGAGAATAAAGATCCCTTTAACAAAGTTGGTCTTGTGGAACAAACAGAACCTTATAGTCTGTGGCACTGGCATATGTCTTATCCACTCTCGGCTTATAAAAACACAAATCTTTATCTGCAATTTCATCTCTCTGCAGACAACTAAAGTTTAGCCAATTATTCCTTTATTAGGAAATTATTCTTGGCTAATATTTAGAAATACTGACTTTAATCCTGTTATCCTGTGACCTCGTGAACTCATTTATTCTAGTATTTTGGGGGGTAGAGGTAGATTCCCAAGTATTTTTCTACATGGACTATCACTTGTCTGTGAATAAAAAATTTTTTATCTCTTTCTTTCCAATATGTAAGCCTTTGTTTTCTTTGTAGCTTAGTAAAGTCTCTAGGACCTTCAGTATGATCCTGAGTAGAAGGGATTACAATGGGTATCTTTGTTTTCTTCTGGTCTTAGCAAGAAAGCATTCAGCCTTTCTCTCAAAAATATGATGTTAGCTGTTGGTTTTTGTAAAGTTCTTTATTTGGTTGAGGAAGTTCCTTTTCATTCCAAATCTTTTTAAAATTTTTACATGGGTTGATGTTGAATTTTGATTATGTTTTTTCTGCATCTTTTTGGCATGGTGTTGTTTATAATATCCCCTTATTATCCTTCTAATATCTGAAGGACCTATAAGGACACTCCATATCATGCCCAATATGTTTTTGTCTCTTTTTTATTGATAAATCTAGTTAGGATTTTATTAGCTATATCAATATTTTCAAAGAAATAACTTTTGGAAAGTGGAATATTTCCCCTTAACTTTGGTTTTAGAAGTAGAAAAATGAGGTTTTTTTGTTTGTTTATTTTTACTTACTTTTTTTTTTTAAGTCTAACTTCAGAAATGTAATTAAGGATGGCTTTGAAAAGTCACGGCTTTTTTCAAAAAAATGTGGTAGAATACACATGCCATAAAATGTACTGTCTTAACTGGTTTTAAGTAGACAGTACAGTAGTTTTAACTTTTTTCACATTGTTGTATAATCAATCTCCATAATTCTTTCACCTTGAAAAGCTGAGACTGTCCTTAATAATGATCAGTTCAGTTCAGTGACTTCCCACTAATCCGTCCTCCTGCCACTGCCCAAGCCTCTGGCAGTTCCTATTCTATTTTATGTTATGAATTTAAAGAACTCTACAAATCTCCTATTAGTGGAATCATACAGTATTTGTCTTTTTGTGACTAGCTTACTTCATTTAGCATAATATCCTCAAGAATCATCTGTGTTGTACCAAGTATCAGAATTTGCTTCCTTTTCAGTCTAAATAATAGTCCACAACATTATATAATAACATATAATAATAATAATACACAATAACAATAATAATCCAACAACACAAGAGAAGACTCTACACATGGACATCACCAGATAGCCAATATCAAAATCAGATTGATTATATTCTTTGCAGCCAAAGATGGGAAGCTCTATACAGTCAGCAAAAACAAGACCAGGAGGAGCTGACTGTGGCTCAGATCATGAGCTCCTTATTGCCAAATTCAGACTTAAATTGAAGAAAGTAGGNACTGTGGTGTTGGAGAAGACTCTTGAGAGTCCCATGGACTACAAGGAGATCCAACCAGTCCATTCTAAAGGATATCAGTCCTGGGATTTCTTTGGAAGGAATGATGCTAAAGCTGAAACTCCAGTACTTTGGCCACCTGATGTGAAGGGCTGACTCATTGGAAAAGACTCTGAGGCTGGGAGAGACTGGGGGCAGGAGGAGAAGGGAACGACAGAGGATAGATGGCTGGAAGGCATCACCGACTCGATGGACGTGAGTTTGAGTGAACTCTGGGTGTTGGTGTTGGACAGGGAGGCCTGCTGTGCTGCGATTCATGGGGTCACAAAGAGTCAGAAATGACTGAGCGACTGAACTGAACTGACACTGTTATCAGTTTTGTTTTAAATAATCAACTACTTGTTAACAGTGGAAGTCACTTGTCTGTTTATTCAGGCAGGCAGTTTCTAGTGCTCTTCATGCCTTTGTGTAGACCCTCTTTCTATCAGGTATCACTTTCTCTCTGCTTTGAAGGAACTTCATTTGGTCACTGGTCATAAATTTTTTTAGCCTTTGTAAGCCATAAAAAGTTTCTATTTCAACTTTGGTTATTTAGACATCTTATTGGAGTACAGTCGATTTTCAGTGTTGTGGTAGTTTCAAGTGTATGGCAAAGTGATTCAGCTGTATGAGTACACATAGTCATTCTTGTTTAGATTCTTTTCTCATGTGGCTTGCCACAGAGTACTGAGTTGTTTTCTGTGCTATGCACTAAGCCGTTGCTGTCTACTACTGCTTGTATAGAGTAGTGTGTGTATGTGTTCCTGTCAAACTCCTGATTTATCCCCCCGCCCCCCAAAACATTTCCCCTCTGGTTATCTTCAGCTTTTAAAAGCCATTTTTTCATAGGTTATAGAACTCTAGGTTGGCAGTTTTTCCTTTCACTACTTTAAAGATATTTCTCCACTGCCTGTTTTTCACATTGTTTCCTTGGAGAAATATGCAGACATTTCCTTCTGCTTGCTTTACAAATTTTCTCTCTGTCACTGTTTTTGAGGCGTTGATTATGATGTGAGATGTACTGAGTTCTTAGATAGGTGAATTTAGAGTACAGATCATATCTGGGAAATTTTTAGCCATTGTTCTTTTAAAATATTTTTCTGTATATCCCCCTATTCCTCAGGCACTACAATTGCTTGTATACTTGATTGAAGTTGTCCTGCAGCTCCTGGAAGCTCTGCTTTTGAGTCTTTCTGTGTCTCATTTTACTTTCTTATGTCTCTAAGTTCACCAAATTTTCTTCATTAATTTCTGCCATTAATCCTATCTAGTTTTTTATTTTTTAATTTTTAGCTCACACATTGTNAAGTTGTCCTGCAGCTCCTGGAAGCTCTGCTTTTGAGTCTTTCTGTGTCTCATTTTACTTTCTTATGTCTCTAAGTTCACCAAATTTTCTTCATTAATTTCTGCCATTAATCCTATCTAGTTTTTTATTTTTTAATTTTTAGCTCACACATTGTAGTTTTTATCTCTCAACCTTTTATCTGGGTCTTTTCTTATATCTTCTGTCTCTGTAATTTTCTGAACATATGGAGTACAGCTCTAATAAATGTTTTAAAGTATTTTTTTCTGACTGTAACATTCATGTTAGTTCTAGGTTGGATTCTGTTGAATTTTTCTTTATTATAGCTTATATTTTTCCGCTTCTCTTCATGCCGGGAAGTTCTAATTAGATGCCAGGCAGTGTGAATTTTAGCTTTTATGGATGTTGTATATTTTTGTATCCCTATGGATCTTCTTGAATTCTGTTCTGGGATAAAGTTAAGATAATTGGAAAGAATTTGACTACTTCACATCTCATAGTTTGAGGCTTTGTGAGAAGGGCAAGGAGATCCAACCAGNTTTTTTTTTTTTTTTTCCAAATAACTCTTCCTTCCACCAAAGATATTGTGTGGATGAGAATGTTGAGTTTCAGAATCTCACAATGGCTTATTTAACCTATATATCCAAGAATCTGCCTGCAATGCAGGAGACCAGGGCTTGGTCCCTGGGTCGGGAAGATCCTCTGGAGAAGGGAATGGCAATCCACTCCAGTACTCTTGCCTAGAGAATCCATGGACAGAGATGCCTGGTGGGCTACAGTCCATGGGGTCGCAAAGAGTCGGACATGACTGAGCGATTAACACACACATCCTAATGTACCATCAAGGCAGTATTTTGAAGCAATTCAAAGTCGTCTTTAGTGCAGAGAATTTCCCAAGTAATACAGTTGGCTGGACCCTGTGATTGTTATTTGGAAAAACAAAAGTGAGGCAAATGGTTGTATTAGAGATTGTTATGCTTGAATACTTGCTCCTGCCAATAGGTTCATGAGGCTACACTGGCATGGCACCAGATTGCTTACTTAAGCTGCTTGCTATTCTAAAATTGCTACTATTGAATGCCAGCGTGTGAGTTTAGGTTATCAGAAATGTTGCCACACTCCATAAACATTGCTTTGCTAATTCAAACTAATTTTGACCTTTCATGGATGAGTCTCAGATTTGACTGCCATAGGGCTCCCTCTGGAGGTCAGCAGAGTCCAAGGTCAATTAGTAAAACCCGCCTTTGCCTCAGGATAAACCCATGTGTTTTTACCCAGTGACCACAAGAATGGAGTCTTTTATTTGTGAGCTGAGGGAATGATTACCTGTATCTGAGACTATTCGAAGGTTACCTCATTATGGATGTGATTTGGTCATTGCTGCATGTTGATATTTAATCTCTGTAACTTTATGTTTTTCTATCTTTAATTGAAGGCTTGTAGCCAAAATGAAACACAACAAAATAAAGCCATAGGTAGAAAAATGCTGAGTTTTATTTTGTTTGTTTATTTTAAGTGGCAAGGAAACTCAGAGTACAGTGGTTCTTGTTCCATATTGTCCACCATTCTAGGTAACAGCACATACTCCTACAGTCTGAATTCCATCTAAAAGTATTTGAAGAACACAGGCATCAGGGTCAGTAGCTTCTCAGCAGAACTGAACTCTTTGAAGGTAAATACTCATTAACTGGGATCATTTCCAAATTAAAGCAAACCAACTTGCACCAGATCAAACTATTATTCTTTTGAATTTACATTTGCAAGAATAAAATAATAAACAAACTATGCTTCTCATCCTCTCCCTCCCTCCTTTTTTTTCTTCATTCATTTTCTCTCTCTTTTTCTTTCTCAATTTCCCTTTCACTCATTTTTTTGTTATGTGAAGTATAATATAATTTAATTAAAAACTTTTATATGTGGGATTTGTCTCAAAATAATTTAGCTGAGAGATATGGGGGTAGAGATGAAGTAAAATAGGTCATAAATTGATAATCATTAAAACTCAGTGATGGGTACATGGGATTTATTGCACTTTCATGCATATTATTTTTTTTTTACATTTCCACTATAAAAAGTTTTAAAGTATGATTACTGAATGACTCTAATTGAAAAGGTACAATAAATAGGCAATGTGCTAAATTTATTAGGATGTAGAAAGAAACTCTTCAAATTTTCTATTCAGTCTTTTACTCCACATTTTATGAAACATACCCAAATATAGGAAATGTTAATATTCATAATGCATTTATATGGCAGTACATGATACAATTTATAAACAATGGTAACCATACTGGGGTTCAGTCTCAAGTATCTGGGCCATGATCATCAAGAGACCTCTATGGCAGAGAAAGAAGGTGGTGGCTGCTTCTGCTAAGTCGCTTCAGTCATGTTCAGCTCTGTGCGACCCCATAGACGGCAGCCCACCAGGCTCCACCGTCCCTGGGATTCTCCAGGCAAGAACACTGGACTGGGTTGTCATTTCCTTCTCCAATGCGTGAAAGTAAAAAGTGAAAGTGAAGTCGCTCAGTCGTGTCTGACTCAGCGACCCCATGGACTGCAGCCTACCAGGCTCCTCCGCCCATGGGATTTCCCAGACAGGAGTACTGGAGTGGGGTGCCATTAGCCTTCTCCTGAAAGAAGGCTAGAATTTATGTAAAAATGACACTCTCATTTAAAGAGAACCAAAGAGTCATTTTACTCATGACTTCTCAACTGTATACTTTCCTTCTATATCAGTTTTTTATTTCTATTTCTAAAAATTCAGGCAGGTTGTGTCTTAGCTTTGGCTGCTAAAATAAAGCATAATAGACCAGTGGCTTAAACACAACAGAAATCTCTTGTCACAGTTCTGGGAGCTAGACTTCCAAGATCATGGTGCTAGGATGTTTAGGGTCCAGTGAGTGTCCTCTTCCAGGTTGCAGACAACTGACTTCCCACTGTGTCCTCACATGGTGGGAAGAGGGTAAGAGGGCCCTCAGGGGTCTCTTTTATGAGGTCACTAGTCCCATTCATCCTGGAGGAAGCAGCCCACTCCAGAATTCTTGCCTGAAAAATCTCATAGACAGAGGATCCTCTTGGGCTACAGTCCACGGGAGTCACATGGACTCCCAAAAGAGTCCAGAAGAGTTGGACACAACTTAGCGACTGAGCACACACAAAACCCCACTTACAAGGGCTCCTTCCTCATGACCTGATTGCTCCCCACAGGCCCCACTTCTATCACCATCATATTGAGGGGATCACAGAATATGAACTTGGGAAAACACAAATACTCCTTCCATATCAGGTTGTATTTGCAACAATAGAAGAGAGTTTTCATCCAAATTCAGCTCCTCAGTGAGGCACTGAGGAGAAATGTCTATGAGCTCTTTGTATTCCTACATGCATGACTTCAGAGGCCTGGCCGTAGTATTCAGTGGATATTAACTAACTTCTTACTCTAGAATCCCAACCACTTCTTGCCTCCCACCAGAGAGAACCATGAATGTGGGGCACAAAGACTGGCACACCAGAGACGGCCGTGAATTTCATCAGAAGGATAATGAATTCATGAAATCACACTCGGGTCCCATCTGAGCCTAACTGCTGAGACTGACATCAACAGCAGAACCCAGAAGTCCTTGCCAAGTTTTTCCCTGATGACATCTTTTTAAAATCTTCATAATATCACATTGGAAAGAAGTAGGGCTTCGTTCTTCTTGACTTTCCTCAGTGCAAGGAAATCTTTGTCAGCTCGGTGGCTGAGAGAGCCAGCTTTTTGGCTGTGGGAATTTTCCAATTGCCTGAGAGAGCTTCATTAGAAATCATCTCCACTCTCACCGTCCAGAGGAAAATAAAAAGAAATGAAGACTTCAAATAACATATATATTTTTTTCTTTTTATTTTCCTGACTCTATTTTCATGGGTTATTAACTTGTATGTTTAAAATTATGTCACTTTTTATGATTTATAAAAAATACTGTTTACAGTCACACAAAGCACAAAAGATGCTAACTAAATATGATGGAAAGATGGAGATAGCTGCCCAGTCTGAACGCAAGAGGAGAAACCCTGCTGGGAGCTGACTAATGATTTGTTTAGTCAGCATTTGGCAGCCCAGTGAAAGACAAACATAGCAGATACCAAGAGGAAATATCTGTACTACATGTCAGAGAGTCAGCCAAGCTTCCTATGACAGACAGCTTTATCAATAGAATTATGAAATAAAGTGAAGTATGTATATGTAAGAACTGTCTAAAAGCAATCAAGTATTAGGAAGTATCAAGGAAGCAATATATGGCTTCCCCTTCTAAGTATTTTCATTTCCCCAATAACTCAGTGGTAAATAATCTGCCTGCAGTGCAGGAGACATGGGTTTGATCTCCCTGTCAGGAAGATTCCCTGGAGAAAGGCATGGCAACCTACTCCAGTATTCTTGCCTGAAGAATTCCATGGACAGAGGAACCTGGTGGGCTACAGTCCATGGAGATGCAAAGAGGCAGACAGGACTGAGCAGAAGCACATCCCTTCTAAAATTCCTTTGAAACAAACTATAAACCTTTGAGTTTCTAAGTAGGCAACCATTTAGTAGTTTAAAAAGGCCTGAATAGACCTTAAATTCCAAAAGGCTGACAGAAAATTAAGATATCTGAATTGTCTAGCAGAACATGGCAGAGATTTGGTTTCATCATTGATTCAAATGAAATATTACATTTTGAAAAAGTCTGTGTGTGGTTTGAGAAGCTGCTTTATAGGCTTTGGAGAGCACCTGGTATTATATTCTAGGCCAACACAAAGCATGGAAGTCATGAAAGAAGTGATTTTCCCCACCGCCCAATGTGATACAAAGCCTGGTCCACCACAGTCAGCTGGTGAACAAGCCTTGGATGGATTCATGATGGCACAGGAGGGCCCTCATAGACCTCCAGTGGCTGAAAGAACTCACCAAGCAAACAGCCCTGTAACAGAGCCTGTCCACATTTTTAAAGGAATTCAGTTTGCTGGGTTAGAGCACAGGCCATGGAGAACAGTAGCAGGAGATATGCATTTATTCAGAATCATTTTTTATCTCATGTCAGTAGTTCTCAATTCTGACTGCACCTTAGAATCCCTTGGGGAATTAAAAAGCATTCTGGTGCTTGAGCCCTGCCCCCTGAAAATGTGAATAGATTGGTTTGGGGTGGAACTTGGGAGCAAATATTTTTCAAGAGCTCTCCAAAATGATTCTAATTAATAGCTAGGATTTTAAAACATGGTGCCAGACAGTAAACTCCTTGAGGGCATGTTTACTACCAACACTCATCATCTACAGTAATGCCTGGTCCATGGCACATGATAAATATTGTTGGGAAAAGTTAAACAGAATAAAAACAAAGGATTCTCTTCTAACCCAAGATCAGTAGTGTTGCTGCCAGTTCTCCTTTATGTTTATGTCTACACTTTGATGAATACCTGTGGACCCCTTAGCAGTCGTTAGTACAGTACCTTACCTAGATCTGGCAATGTGGGGCCCATACTTTGGAGGGACTTCCTCAAAATTTCTAAGTCTCTTCCAGTGCCTGTTATCGATGGGAATGGCAGTACCCTCTTGGCGTGGTGCCCTGTACCCAGAGCTGAACCTTGGTTTTTGCACTCTCTATTTTGCCTGTGTGCTCAACCAGATACCTCCGGGAGCTTCTAATCAGGAGAGAGGGGTTTTACAGACAAATTTCTACAATCCTGGTGTCCCCACAGATACTGAAGCAGATGAAAAGTACAATTTCTCAACCTTGTGTTTCAAAGGTGAGCATTAATATAACACCACAGGGATAAAAAATTATACTCAGTTATTTTTGTCTTCAATCCTACAAAATAGATGCTTGGGAAAAGCAAAGATTCTCAACTTCTGATTTTTCAGAACAGAATTTGTATTTAAATGATACATGCTTTGTTATTAGGGTTTCTCTTCCAGTCCTTTTGGTTTCTGAATGTCTTCATTTGTGGTAAATACAGAGAAGATTCCTGCTAGCTTCAAGATTGCAATATGGAGAACAGATTTTCCTAGGGAGTGTTAAGGGATCCTTTCACTTAAATAAATAGAAATAAAGTATCATGTTTAAAAGTATCCTTCCAGGAGTTTTATGGGAGGGTGGGTTTTTATATCATCAGAGGTGGTGATTGATTCAGAGCAGTCAACCAGTTGGATTGACTTTTCAAAGTTATTTTGGGGAGCTAAAACTATCCATTTTTACCTCCCCTCTTATTACCACCAAAGAGAGGTAGTGGAGAAGTTGATAATCTGTTAATTGTGACGATAGCTTGAGAAGTCAATTCACAAAAGTAACACATCAATCTTACTTTTTTCCCCTTGCTACAACAAAACTATCCCTGGGTCAGAGAACAGACATAAGTACAAATGTATAGATAGACTGAATAAGGACCAATACGTGTGAGACAAAAACATTGGCGAGGGGGGGGGGGCAGGGACTGTCTCTTATACACATCTAGATGTGTATAAGAGACAGCCCTTGGGGATCCTCTCCTTCCCAGAAGAA
>SJYV01024612.1:1479254-1497932 GCA_006410875.1 Neotragus pygmaeus | reverse complement strand
AAAAAAAAAACTGCTAATACAAAATAGCTAGTTTAAATAAACTTCCAGATGGGACTCTCTGAAGATATTTCTGCATATCTAGAATGCACTTTTCACTTTCATGCATTGGAGAAGGAAATGGCAACCCACCCCAGTATTCTTTCCTGGAGAATCCCAGGGACAGAAGAGTCTGTTGGGCTGCTGTCTAAGGGGTCGCACAGAGTTGGACATGACTGATGTGACTTAGCAGCAGCAGCAGCAGCAGCAGAATGCTCCAATTATAGCTCACAATGGTGTCCATTATTCATTTCTAGAAAACAAACTTCCCCAAGACTTGATGGTTTAAAACAGCAATGACTTATTATTTTTTTATTATTTTTGTAGGTTGAATAAACAGTCCTTCTATCCTTGTCTTGGGTGTATTCAGTTGGCAGCTAGGCTGGGGCTGTCAGCTGTGATGCCTCTATTCTCCCCAATGTGGCCTCTCCATATGATAACTTGGGCTTCCTCACAGCATGGTGGTCTTAAGGCAGCATTCCAAGATGGCTCCATCAGATCTGGCACTTTGGTTGAGANTGTCTAAGGGGTCGCACAGAGTTGGACATGACTGATGTGACTTAGCAGCAGCAGCAGCAGCAGCAGAATGCTCCAATTATAGCTCACAATGGTGTCCATTATTCATTTCTAGAAAACAAACTTCCCCAAGACTTGATGGTTTAAAACAGCAATGACTTATTATTTTTTTATTATTTTTGTAGGTTGAATAAACAGTCCTTCTATCCTTGTCTTGGGTGTATTCAGTTGGCAGCTAGGCTGGGGCTGTCAGCTGTGATGCCTCTATTCTCCCCAATGTGGCCTCTCCATATGATAACTTGGGCTTCCTCACAGCATGGTGGTCTTAAGGCAGCATTCCAAGATGGCTCCATCAGATCTGGCACTTTGGTTGAGACAGTTGGAGTTGCTAGGATCTGGCCACATGGTCTCTCCAGCAAGGTAGCTGGACTGCTTGATATGGTGGCTCAAGACTGAGAGAGCAAAGTATGAAAATTCTTAAAGAAATGTTAGCCTAGACTAAACTAGACTATGAAGAAGGCAATGGCACCCCACTCCAGTACTCTTGTCTGGAGAATCCCAGGAACGGGGGAGCCTGGTGGGCTGCCTTCTATGGGGTCACACAGAGTCAGACACAGCTGAAGTGACTTAGCAGCAGCAGCAGCAAACTAGACTAGCATCACTTCTGCCACATTATGTTGAACAAAGCAAGTCACAATGTCAACCCATATTCAAGAGGAGGGAAGATAAATTCCTTCTTGTGATGGAAGGAGAGCATAGAATTAGTGGTTATCTTAATAACCTATGCATACTAAGTCACTTCAGTCACATATGACTATTTGTAACGCTATGGACTGTAGCCCTCCAGGCTTCTCTGTCCAGGGGTTTCTACAGGCAAGAATACTGGAGTGGGTTGCCATGCCCTCTTCAGGGGATCTTCCAGATCCAGGGATCGAACCCACATCACTTTACATCTCCTGCATTGGTAGGCGGGTCCTTTACACTAGCATCACCTGGGCAGTCCTTAATAACCTATGGCTCTAACTTATTTATAATCCTTCCATATGCAAAATACACTCATCCTTTCCAAAGATCTACAAATATCTCATCTCATTAAGGCATCAGACTAAGATCCAGGATTTCGTCAATTCAGATATGAACGAAACTCCTAAGGCATTTCCCTGAATACATTCAGTGTGGCTCCTCTGTACCTGAAAGATCTGTGAATTAAAAGATAAATTTTATGCCTCCCCATACACCCAGCATTCAGTCATGTCCAATTATTTGTGATGCTATGGACTGTAGCCCTCCGGGCTACTCTGTCCAAAGGTTCGATCCCTGGGTTGGGAAGATTCCCTAGAGAAGGGAGAGGCTATCCATTCCAGTATTCTGGCCTTTAGAATTCTATGAACTGTATAGTCCACGGGGTCTTAAAGAGTTGGACATGATGGAGTGATTTTCACTTCACTCACACAATAGAACCATCTGGGGTGCATTAAAAACTACCATGCTAGAGTTCGTCTCTCTAGACTAATTAAATCAGGATCCAAAAATGCATTAGGATTTGTCCATAAATGATTCTCACATGCAACCAAGGTGTATTACTCTTATCTAGGGATAAATCTTAAACTGTGCTTTGCATTCCAAGGAGGTAACTTTGGACAAATCTCACACAATTTCAGTCACAGTAGTCCAGCTTTTTAAATCTGATATAGATAGGTAGAGAACAATTTAGTTCACCAAATGAATATTCTGAAAAGGTAAAGTTTGAAAACACTAAGCTGTTGTGATAGCCTAGGACTCTTGGCTTCATGAAATAGAACATATAATCATTCAGATATTTTTCTTGGGACTCTTATGGCTGGTCTACATGAATCACTTTAAAGTCATAATTGTTTAGTAAGAGAAAGGATCTGCCTTTCAACACCTCCAGGGTGTTGCTCTATTTGCGCAAAGCCTTCTGACCACACTGCAGATTTAATCATCTTCTCAATTTACTCACAGGTCACACAGGACCTAGTTTCTGTGTATAGCAGATCAAGAGAAGCTTTCTATGGATCCATGTTAGGTGCTTTGCAAGGCTCAATGCCTGACAAGTCCCCAGAGCTTGTTTTTCAAAAGAAGAGCTGCCAATTCATTTCCCTTGAACTATATGGATCTAGGGCTTCCCAGGTGGCTTTAGTGGTAAAGAAGCCCCTGGCCAGTGAAGGAGTCATGAGAGACCTGGGTTCGATCCCTGGATTGGGAAGATCCCCCCCTGGAGGAGCGCATGGCAAACCACTCCAGTATTCCTGCCTGGGGAATCCCATGGACAGATGAGCCTGGCAGGCTCCAATCCATAAGGCTGCAAAGAGTCAGACACAACTGAACTGATTTAGAACAGATGCACATACAGAGTTAATTCTTGTGGGGAAATTTTACCCTACAGAGAAAAGTAAGAATTGCTATGGAGGAAGTCTTCAAAAGCCTTATTTCTCTAAAGGCCAAGCAATGTTTGTATTTATTTTTATTCATTTATATGGCATTTGGGATCTAGCTCCTCGACCAGGGATCAAACCCAGGTCCCTTGCATTAGGAGTACAGAGTTGTAGCCACTGGACCACTAGGGAAGTCCCAACAACGTTTTTAATCATCAAAGCAGAAGAAAGACTAGAACAGTTTGTTATTTGGATACTTCCTGAGATCGGGCATCTCAGCTCTGAAGATAAACCTCTACAATTTAGCAAACAAGGTTCCTCAAGAATAAAAACTTACTAGCAATGTCCACATGGGTCTTCATTTTAAGGACCCTATAAAACTGGTCCCAACCACATTTTCTCTCATCCCTGTCACTCCTCAATCCTTGAAATCTGATTTTGCTCACACTGTTCTATTCAAACTTCTCTGATCAGTCAGTTCAGTTCAGTCACTCAGTCATGTCCAATCAATCATGTCTTTGCAATCCCATGGACTGCAGCACGCCAGGCTTCCCTGTCCATCATTGACTCCCAGAACTTACTCAAACTCATCTCCATTGAATTGGTGATGCCATCAAACCATCTCATCCTCTGTCATCCCCTTTTCCTCCCACCATCAATCTGTCTGAGCATCAGGGTCTTTTCCAATGAATCAATTCCTTGCATCTAGTGGCCAAATTATTGGAGTTTCAGCTTCAGCATCAGACCTTCCAGTGAATATTCAGGACTGATTTCCTTTAGGATTGACTGATAAAACTTCTCTGATAAATGTTGCCAAATCTGTGGACAGTTGATGGTCATTAGATGGCTGCACATCTGTGTTTAATCAGGTCTCTGTTCTCTAAGTTCTCTAAAATACTTCCTTGTCTTCTCCAACAACACACTCTACTGGTTCTCTTTGACCATTCATTGGGTACCCTTTCATGAATTTCTTGTTTTCTCTTCCCAGCCTTAAATATTGAGATTATTCAAGTGGTCATGGTTGGCCCCTATTCTTCTCATTTACGTGTTCCAATGTTTTCACTTATGCTCTTTGTTTTAATTATTAACAATCTCTTTGGGCTCATAGTCTTGTACTCTACAAACATTTTCCAGAACACAGTCACAGTCTAGATTGCTCTGGAGGGCCTTCTAGCAGCATCCACACATTGTGCCTTCCACCACAATTCCTTATGTGGATTTCTGACCATTACCCTGTATATTTTGTTCCTTCTCCTCTTCACATGTCCCTCCTCTTCCTGCGTCCCTCAACTTCAATCAGACATTATTTGGACATCTCAGTGTGAGATCTAGAAGTTTGCACTGTGAAGGAAGAGAAATTTACAGTAAGATTTCCTAGTTTACTCTTTCATGCCAGTGACATGCTCTGCAGGACATCATCTAAGTGTCTCTTTTTTAGAATTAATATTCAATTTTTGATTTCTTTTTTTTTTAATAGGTAAAAAGATACTTCAAGAGGACATCTTTTCCTTTTGCTCTGTCCTTCTGTCCTTATATTGCCACACATTCTGCATGGTGTTTCCAGCAACTGTGATCTTACTTGTTGAAGGGAACTCACCTTTCATCGTGAACTGGAGTTAACCTTTCAGTAGATCTTCCCTGTTCCATGGTAACCTAGGGTGCTTGGAGAAGGCAGTGAAGTGCTACAGGGCTTGGCAGTTTACTATTCAGCCTTGTTTTATATGGTGATTAATATCCCCTGCAGGACCCGATTACAGAAACATTTTGTCTCTTTCCTCTTGCACAGACCTAAATGACATTTAAGGGCTCTCTTGAGATGCTCAAATTGATATAAAATACATTCATATGCTCTGTATCTTTCTTGCTTATGACATGTAGCTAGAATCTTATCTTTACTGCTCATTGGAGACACTTCCAACTTTTGCCTATAACAGACTCTTGAGTAGCAGCTAATTTCTGGTTATTTAAGATTGTCCTTGACCTTGATAAGGTTGCTATTATAATAATTCAAGGTGCTACTTTATAAGGCAGTATCAAGGTTTGTCTTATTCCATAATAAGTACAAAGCTGTATAATGTCACCATGCTTATTTAACTAACTTGCAGAGTAGAGCATGTGAAATGCTGGGCTGGGTGAAGCACCAGCTGGAATCAAAATTGCTGGGAGAAATATCAACAACCTCAGATATGCAGATGATACCACTCTAATGGCAGAAAACTAAGAGGAACTAAAGAGCCTCTTGATGAAGATGAAAGAGGAGAGTGAAAAAGCTGGATTAAAACTCAGTATTCAAAAAACCAAGATCATATCATCTGATCCCATCATTTCGTGGCAATAGATGGGGGAAAAGTGGAAATTGTGACAGATTTTATTTTCTTGGGCTCCAAAGTCACTGCAGATGGTGACTACAGCCATGAAATTAAAAGACGCTTACTCCTTGAAAGAAAAGCTATGACAAACCTAGACAGTGCATTAAAACCTAGACAGAGAATTTGCCAACAACAGTCGATATAGTCAAAGCTATGATTTTCCAGTTGTCATGTATGGATGTGAGCTGGACCATAAAAAAGGCTGAACACCAAAGAACTGAAGCTTTCAAACTGTAGTGCTGGATAAGATTTTTGAGAGTCCCTTGGACAGAAAGAAAATCAAATCAGTTGATTCTAGAGGAAATCAACCGTGAATATTCATTGGAAGGACTGAAGCTGAAGCTCCAATACTTTGGCCACCTGATGCAAAGAGCTGACTCATTGGAAAAGAATGTGATACTGGGAAAAATTGAAGGAGGAGGAGAAGCAGGCAGCACAGAGGATGAGGTGGTTGGATAGCATCATCAAGTCAATGGACATGAGTTTGAGCAAGCTCCAGGAGATAGTGAAGTGACAGGGAAGCCTGGCATGTTGCGGTGCATGGGGCTACAAAGAGTCGGACACCTCTTAGCGACTGAACAACAACAGAGGTTTGTTGAGAAACATCTATGAATGACTATATCCTTGTCCCTTTCAGTAATGTAGCTCCCTCTTGCTCATCGTGTCTGAGGCAGATGGGATGCATTTCTTAGGCCTCCAACAGTGTGGGTTTGGGAACTCATTTCCACACCAGGCAAATTTGATAACAGAGCCAGTTTAGCTACTCACATCTTGTGCTGTTGTCTTGAAAGACACTTAGTCTCTAAATCTTTCAAGAAAGCCTGGTCCGGTTGCTGAGCACAACTTGCTGGGCTGGTTGCATAATAACTTTACATTAGCATTAGGTTATCCTGCAGTTCATCAGAGGGGATTAGTTCAAGAACAGATCCTAAAAGCCTTTTAATGGGAGTAAGAATCAGGGAAAGAAGAAATCTGATTTCAAGAAAGCCTATGGAAATTTCCCATAGGAAACTAGGTCCCCAGAGTGGCCCCAGAATGGCCCCAGAGACTGACACACCATGGCAGGCATCCTTCCAGTCTTTTCAGAGTTCTTTGTAAAAATCCTCAGATGGCTAAACTCAAGGATCAGCTTCCACAGCTATAAAATATCAAGGGCACATTTCTCCCATCAGCCTCCCTAATACAGCATCTTTTGTCGGAGAGGAATGACTACCACTGCGTTTGGATCACAAGGAAACCAAACAATTGCTCTCTTCAAACCTTTGTTTGCATCAGCAGTACTCTTCAACATCCATAAGTCTCTGTTTTTGTATTCACATGTTGAAAACCTACACACTCTACACCACTATTTTCCTGTGAAACTTTTTGTTGTAGTAGAAATGTTCTGTATCTGGGTTGTCCAAAATGGTATGTGACTATACCAGCTATATGTGACTACTGAGCACTTGAAATATGGCTAGTGCAACTGAGGCACTGAGTTTTCACTTGAATTCAATTTTGACTAATTTAAATATGAATACCACTTGATGTTAGTGACTGTGGTGTTGTACAGCACAGCTCTATACAACTGAAACATAGATAAACACAAAAAAGGAGCATGTGAAATAATTTTTAATTATTCTAAAATTATAAAAGCAATATACCATCAATAAAGGAAAAGTTTAAATAGACAAATGTGGGGGAAAACCACTAAGAACACTCATTTCTCATCTAGATATAGGTATTATTAATATAATGGTGTATGATACCCTTTCTATTATTTCTCTTCATTTTTTTTAGTTTTAAGTTTTTTTTATTGGAAGTAGAATTGCTTTTATTATTCACATGCTTCTACATTTATTTTATTCATCACCAACAAATAAAGTATTTTTCAAGTAAGCAATTATTGAGAGTTTGTAAAAATTCAGTACTTATTTTAAAAAGAGATGAGATCATAAAATGCAACTAGATAATATATAAGAAACATTAACTGGTAATTCCTACATGACTTCACACATGGATGACTTCTTACATGGAATGGTAAGAAGTCTTACATGGAATGGTAAATGATAAATCCAATTTATTAACATTTTCCAGAGATAAGACAGAGTAAATATAAAAATGATGAATTAAGGGTTTATACCCCCAAATGTCCTGGCATCATTCCAGATAGGATGTTTTCTAATATAATTTTTTAATATATGTTTGTGAAGATCTAAAAATATCTATCATTATATATTTCATAGCTTCTATCTATAAATAAATCAAAGTATATCATCATTGTCTAAGAGTATAGACACTACATAAATTTGACAGTCACTTCTATAAAATAGTTTGGGTTTCAGAATTTAACAACTTAATTGAAACTACCTGATCATTTAAAATTTCTCTATAAGCATACTAGCAGTATACCCTTTGATTATACTATCTTTTTAAAAATTAATTTTAATTGGAGTATAGTTGCATGACAATTCAGGTTTTGGTTTTGGTTTTGACCTTGCTTCATGGCTTGCGGGGTCTTAATTCCTTGACCAAGGACTGAATCCCGGTCCTTGGCATTAAAGGCAGTGAGTCCTAACAACTGAACAGCCAAGGAACTCCTTCTTCAGTCTAAGATGGGAAAACAGTGCAACCCAGCCAGTACATAGTTGGAGTGGTGAACAGAATAGCATAAAAATCCTGGATGAGCCTGGATTAACTGGTTATGACTATGCCAGGATCTGTCTCCTGCATAGCCAGCAGGACGGTGACTGCCTCTGGGGGATCAAAGCCCACTGTTGCCCTTACACAAATCTCTTCCCCATAAGCTGTCTATCACACCCTAAATTCCCACTGCATTTAGGTTGTTAGCAGCTAAATATTAGGCACAGCACTTCAGCTGTTAGCATCTCAGGGGAGCATGNTTGTAAAAATCCTCAGATGGCTAAACTCAAGGATCAGCTTCCACAGCTATAAAATATCAAGGGCACATTTCTCCCATCAGCCTCCCTAATACAGCATCTTTTGTCGGAGAGGAATGACTACCACTGCGTTTGGATCACAAGGAAACCAAACAATTGCTCTCTTCAAACCTTTGTTTGCATCAGCAGTACTCTTCAACATCCATAAGTCTCTGTTTTTGTATTCACATGTTGAAAACCTACACACTCTACACCACTATTTTCCTGTGAAACTTTTTGTTGTAGTAGAAATGTTCTGTATCTGGGTTGTCCAAAATGGTATGTGACTATACCAGCTATATGTGACTACTGAGCACTTGAAATATGGCTAGTGCAACTGAGGCACTGAGTTTTCACTTGAATTCAATTTTGACTAATTTAAATATGAATACCACTTGATGTTAGTGACTGTGGTGTTGTACAGCACAGCTCTATACAACTGAAACATAGATAAACACAAAAAAGGAGCATGTGAAATAATTTTTAATTATTCTAAAATTATAAAAGCAATATACCATCAATAAAGGAAAAGTTTAAATAGACAAATGTGGGGGAAAACCACTAAGAACACTCATTTCTCATCTAGATATAGGTATTATTAATATAATGGTGTATGATACCCTTTCTATTATTTCTCTTCATTTTTTTTAGTTTTAAGTTTTTTTTATTGGAAGTAGAATTGCTTTTATTATTCACATGCTTCTACATTTATTTTATTCATCACCAACAAATAAAGTATTTTTCAAGTAAGCAATTATTGAGAGTTTGTAAAAATTCAGTACTTATTTTAAAAAGAGATGAGATCATAAAATGCAACTGGATAATATATAAGAAACATTAACTGGTAATTCCTACATGACTTCACACATGGATGACTTCTTACATGGAATGGTAAGAAGTCTTACATGGAATGGTAAATGATAAATCCAATTTATTAACATTTTCCAGAGATAAGACAGAGTAAATATAAAAATGATGAATTAAGGGTTTATACCCCCAAATGTCCTGGCATCATTCCAGATAGGATGTTTTCTAATATAATTTTTTAATATATGTTTGTGAAGATCTAAAAATATCTATCATTATATATTTCATAGCTTCTATCTATAAATAAATCAAAGTATATCATCATTGTCTAAGAGTATAGACACTACATAAATTTGACAGTCACTTCTATAAAATAGTTTGGGTTTCAGAATTTAACAACTTAATTGAAACTACCTGATCATTTAAAATTTCTCTATAAGCATACTAGCAGTATACCCTTTGATTATACTATCTTTTTAAAAATTAATTTTAATTGGAGTATAGTTGCATGACAATTCAGGTTTTGGTTTTGTTTTTGACCTTGCTTCATGGCTTGCGGGGTCTTAATTCCTTGACCAAGGACTGAATCCCGGTCCTTGGCATTAAAGGCAGTGAGTCCTAACAACTGAACAGCCAGGGAACTCCCTCTTTAGTCTAAGATGGGAAAACAGTGCAACCCAGCCAGTACATAGTTGGAGTGGTGAACAGAATAGCATAAAAATCCTGGATGAGCCTGGATTAACTGGTTATGACTATGCCAGGATCTGTCTCCTGCATAGCCAGCAGGTCGGTGACTGCCTCTGGGGGATCAAAGCCCACTGTTGCCCTTACACAAATCTCTTCCCCATAAGCTGTCTATCACACCCTAAATTCCCACTGTATTTAGGTTGTTAGCAGCTAAATATTAGGCACAGCACTTCAGCTGTTAGCATCTCAGGGGAGCATGGTCTGGATGGTCAGGGTGAGACAGGGGCATCTGAAAGGCATGAGCATCCAAGAGGCAGTGTTTAGCCCCCGGGACAAGGAAGGAGAATGCCTAGAGGGAAGAAGAAGAGATCTGACTGAAAGGTTGAGAATGCCGTTCTCATCCCTCAATCTAGGATGGGTATACCGAAGGCACTCATTCATTCCTTCATGCCTGTGTCCATTCAACAAGTAATTTGTTAAGTACCTATATGATGTCAAGGTGCTTCAGAAAAGTATGCGTATATTAGGATAAACTAAGTTATATTCACTCCTTCGTGGATTTGGGGGTCTAATACAAAGACAGACAATAAACAAGGGAACAACGAAAACTCAGTTACAAGTTGAGAAAAGTGCTCTGAAGGAAACACAAGCATGATGACCAGAGGAGAGGAGGAGAGCGTCTCCGTGGATAAGAATAGATGAGGCAATCTGCTTTGAAGAAAGGACCTCTTCACTAAGACACGAAAGCTGAGAAGGAGCTAATCCAATGAAGTGTGTAGGGTGGTTGTGTGTGGCGGGGTGTTGTGTGTTCCATGCACTGGACAAAGCATTAGCGAAGGCCTGGCCAGGCAGAGCTTGGAGCAGTGAATGGAAAAAGGGCAGCGGGGCCTGCGGTTGGAGGAGTAAGCAGGGGGCAGATCAGGCAGGCCCCTAGGCCTCATAAGGGCTTCCTGTTTACTCTAAAGGAAACAGGAGATGTTGACGATGGAGTCAGGAGGGTGATATGGTTGTTAGCACTTATTTTAGGTGAATCTCCATTCTAATTGCTGAGGGTGTAGCATGGAGCTAAACCAGCAAAAAAAATCCTTGTCCTTATAGAGCGCGTGTTCTAGTGGGAATTGAAATCACAGGAAAGTCAAGTTTAGAGAAACTGTTGAGAATTCAGTCGTGACCTTCGAGGTGACTGGAGACACTCCCAGAGACAGATAAAATCAGATGGGCAGGACGCCACCTGCAAAGTGCAGGTATTGGCCCCCCATCTCAGGGAGGACTTTTCACTTGGATCTTGGGCTCTGCCTTACCAGAATGTTCCTTTTGCGAACTGTTCACTTGTTTCCTGACCTGATAAACTCAGCTCTCCTTCCAGGCAAATTGGTTATCTTTCCGTCTAAGGATGTCTAAGGGCTTGGTTCTGGGATTGTCACTCATTTATTTCCTAATTCAGATTAGTATGGGTTGAAAATTTCTAGCCAGCCAAAGTCAAAAGTTTAACTGCAAGCCAATGGTAGGTTAAGTGAAGAATACTCCTTTCAGGAAGTGTTTCATCTGCCACTTAAGCTGCTAAAGAGATTCAGCCAGAATCTAAACAGTCTTAAATTTACTCTCAACTGATTTCTTATAGTGAAGCCACAGAAATTCACAGGGGCCAGCCTCCAGCTCTGCACAAACCAGCAGCTCATCTTTGTCATTGTGACTGGCTATCACTGCTCCTGCACACACAGCACCAAAGTGCAGTGAGGCGTAGCTTGACCCTCCAAGCAAAAGGACAGCATGTCCAGTCCATTTCTCTTTCTAGATGCCATCCCCATACAGGTGAAATGGACTGAAGGTTTGTTTGTTGGTTTGTTTGTTTTTACACACTCTGCATCATTTGGCTGTGGCCTTGAGTGGAAAATATAAGAGAATGCCAAAGAAACTTGGTAACTGAGATAAATAATACTTTAATGCAATGTTTTAAACTCAAAACTGATGCAAAAAGTCCTATGTAATATATAATTGACATGTGATGTATAATGAACAAGATATCATAATTTTAACAGAAGATGATATCCACTGGGGTGAACACTCTTGGCTAGACTTCAAGGGACCTGGGGCCTTCTTCAGCTGTGCAACATGTGGTAAGTTACTCAGCCTTTCTGTTCCCAATTTATAGAGGAACAAACTGAAGCCCAGTGAGGTGCTCATTCTTTCAAGGAGCTATTGATTCATCAGATTCTCTTGGGGGAGGGGATACACACTAGCCATTGGTAACTTCTTCCACTCTTCCCAATAATACTAAAACTAGTGCATTAGGGTTGAGAAATGACTTGACTGGCCTGATACACTAATTGCAAAGCAAACATTAGTTGCTACTTCTGGTTTTCTATATTTCTCCTGCCATGTGTTGCCAACACTTTGACAATAAAACTTCTCCAGTTTAGGACAGTATGACACCAGGGCAAGATTGTGGGGCAGGATGGTGAAATGTTTACTGAGCTCCTACTTCTTCCCAAGCATCATGCTAGATGCTGGTGTTTTGGTTTAATTCCACCCCCATCTCCACTGAAGAGATGAGGAAACTAGTGTCTATAGGGAGGACTTTTATGAAAACCCTCAACTGGCCTCACGAAGCACATTCATTCGATGGGGCATTGGAATTGCTCACTTCACAGACCGTCTAGAATGCCCACTTGTCTGCACTCAGCAATGAACTCAGCAACACAGAAATTCAGCATTCCATGTAAATAACTGGAGAGCCCTACATTTTCCATCAGCTTGAAGTGATTGGGGCAGAATTCAGGAGAACACAGACTGGCTCTGGAGCCAATTGAGGATGGGCTGCATCTACACAGGTGGCACGAAGAAGTCTGTTTGGGGACAAACGCTCCAGCCCAGATCATCCTTTGAGGAGAGAGTTCCCAGTCCCTCTTGTTCCTTCCCTGTCTCATTTCCCCCACAACTGACATGTCATGAGCTCTAACTCTGTGCCAAGCACTGTCCATCTTTTGTATAATGTCTTGTTTTTACTCTTCATAACAATCTTGCATGCACACGGGCTCAATCGCTTCAGTCTGTTCGACTCTTTGCAACCCTATGGACGGTAGCCCTCCAGGCTCCTCTGTCCAAGGGATTCTCCAGGCAAGAATACTGAGGCTGGTTCTCATGCCCTAGTCCAGAGGATCTTCCCAACCCAGGGACTGAACTCTTATGTCTCTAGCATTGGCAGGCGAGTTCTTTACCACTAGCGCCACTTGGGAACCTCCATAACAACTGTATGTGGTAGGAATTCTTAAATCCTCTTTATTGGTGAAGAATCTGAGAATCAGTTATGTCAAGTAATTACCAGGCTTCCTGCAGGGAGTAAGCAGCAGAGTTAGGATTCAAAGTCAGGTGTTCCTACACCATAGCCTGCACTGTGAAGCATGGTCTGTACTACAGACCCCAAGACCTTTCCAGTTAGCAGCAACTATTTGAAAATTGGTGGGCTGGTGCCTTCTTACTCACTGTCCAGAGAGTGGCCCAGTGGGTATCACTGAAGACCCAGCAGCTTCCCATTGAGAAATAACATAAACTTTCCATCGTCTGCATGTTTTCCATTTAAAGAGAGCATATTTTAGCTGGGTCAAGTGGCAGTTTCCTCACAGCTTCAGGAAATGCTAGACATTATGAGCTCTCTGTAGTTTCTCTGACCTCAGCCCATAATTATGGAAGCTTACTTCTGAGCATACCAGTAACTTTCCACATCAGTCCAGGTTGGAAACAACCTCCACCTCCCCACACCTGGGTGCATTGTTCTTGCAGCATCAATCAGAAGATGCAAAACGGCAGCAATTTCAGTACTCAGAGCTTTTTCTTCCCTCATATTTAACCCAAATATATTCTTCGTCTTTTGGCCCCTTTCCTAAAAAGAAAAGAAATTGGTACATGGAGCAGATGTTTGAGGTCAAGGACTGTGTGTCTCCAGCACATATTACAGTACCTTACACAATGTAGACTCCTTGAAAGTATTTGGTGCATGAATGAATGATGTGCTCTGCATGTGAGGAAGGGGCTCTTGAACCCTCCTCGCCCACAGACAAGACATAAGCAGAGACATGTTTTCTAGAGATGCTGAAGCCACCGTGTATGTCACATTACACCTGGCTTCTGCTGTTTTTTCTAAACTGCTTCCCCACAGCTGGACTTACTGACGCACCTCCACTGTGGTCCCAGGTTCACTCTTGCCCTGCTAAGTCTGGAGTTAAACAAGTTGGGAACAGGAAGTGTAGTTGGTGGCTTAAGTCTCCACCACCGACAGGGGTTGAAGCTGAGGACAAGGTCCAAAAGCAGGATTCTGAGTGATCAGCTTTATCTGTGGGTTTACTTTAACCCTCATGACTCCTAAGGTGTCTCATCTAATCCTCACAACAGTCCAGCAAGGCAGGGACTGTGCCTGTTAGAACCGGGTTTGTCTGCACGAAACAGAAGCCCGTGTAAACAAGAGGTCCTTCTTCTCTCACAACGGGAGGCTGCAGGACCACTCAGGGCCAGTCCTCTGGCTCCCAGAGCCATCAGGGTCTTGGGCTTCTTTTGGCTCTCAGCCCCACCAGGGCTTAGTTTGTGGCTTTGACCTCCATGCTCACTAGAGTCTGCTTCCCTTTCAGCTTCCTGAGTTTCAGGCAGAAGAAAAGAGGAAAGGATGAAGGGCAGAGGCATATGCCAGTGGAATTTGCTCCTTTCGCAAGTTTTCCCACAGCTCTTCCAGGGATTTCTGCTCACAAGTCACCGAATACCAGGGACTCTGGGGATATTGGTGTTATTGGTCTATAACAACATTTCTGGAATAGTGGGGTCCTTTGCCTAATGAAAAGGGGGAGACAAGGCTGGCATTTAGTAGGGTCCCACCAGAGCATGGCAGCTTTGGGGCTGCGGGGAGAAGCCTGGGGCCCACGGATTTGAGGGCCAGGGTGCTTCCTCCCACCTTTAGGTGACCCAGTCCATGGCACCAGGCTTCCATCTTGCCTCCTCTCTCCTCACTCGTCCTTTCTCACACTGTAGTCCTCATCCTGAGCCAGAGCCTCGCCCTGAGCCGTTTCCGCTCCCCGAAGTCCTTCTCTTGCTTCGTCATCAGCCCCCCTCACCACTAGCAGGATCCATCTGTCTATTGAGCAGATTTCCAATGCTGATCTCTATGACACCTGGTCCCTGCCTTTAATCAACGGGTGGCATCCTTGCCTAGAGACCTCCAGTACAGGCTGGACCTCCTTCAACGTGAGATTGTCCAGTTCATCTCTGAACTTGTCCAGGGATGACCCAGAGTCTGTTCCTATAATCCGGTCAGTGTCAGTGCACAGAAAGTTGCCGGGGTGGCCGGGGTGGGCCTGTGGTCACAAGATTCTCACAGCCTTGCATCTGACCCGCCTTGAGGCTGATATTTGGAGCAAGAATAAAACTTTCACTCTCCCTTTCACATGATCTGGCTACTGAAGGGGCACCACAGATGTGTTTTTCAGCACTCAAAGATAACAGCGGGTAGGACTTAAGGGAGCTGAAAGGCATGTAGCCATCATTTAGCTTTATCCAAGAGAAACGGAGGTCCAGAAGGGTGGATGTAACCTCTCTAAAGGGGCAGAGCTGCACCCACACACGTTGGGTCCCAGCTACACAGCCCATGGTAAGCATGTCGGGGCGAGCTGGGTGTCTGAGGCCAGCTGGTGGATACTTCCCAGTGGTCTCTCCCAGCCTCCTTTCACCTACAGTTAAACCATCCAACTAACTGTGCAGAAGGCTGAGGGAGGGGATGTGAGGTAGCTACAGGGAGCAATTCTGTGTTCCAAACCAGGAGAGCACTTTGGCAGAGAGCTGGGAAAGCAATGGTTTCAGGAAAGTCGAATGCTGAGTGATTGAAATGGAAGAATTTTACACATTAATCGTTCTAGGTACGAAACAGGGAAACAGATTGGGAGAAGTGACAGATATTGTCCAAGAATGCTTTTGGCTGCAGTAACAGAGGGAAGAATACTGGCAGCTAACACCAATCACTATGTTAGAGCACTTATTATGGACCAGGCACTGTGCTTAGAACTTTACCTGAATCAATTCACTTATTCATCACAGCAGCCCCATGAGTTCCCTACCAATGGCTGCAATTCTGTACCCACACTTCTTGAGGCTAAATGGGTTTTTGCTTCAGAATGTTTCATATCTTAGAAAAATAGTATGATGCATATACTGCAATATTATGTAACATTATGGGACTTGAGATAGCACTCAGTAAACAAGTATATTAACATTTCTGCAGCAAGTGGACTAGACAAAGACCATAGAAACCATCATGTTAATCTTGCCAGTAACTCATGAAAAAATTCTAGGTATAGAGAGGTATGATGGGGAGGAAGGTGGGAGGGAGGTTCAAGAGAGAGGGGACATGTATATCTATGGCTGATTCATGCTGATGTTTGGTGGAAACCAACACAATACTGGTGATGGACAGGGAAACCTGGCATGCTGCAGTCAATGGGGTCTCAAAGAGTCAAACATGACTGAGCAACTGAACTGAACTGAGCACAATACTGTAAAGCAATTATCCTCCAGTTAAAAATAAATTAAGAAAAACTGGAGATTTTTGAGCTTTGGGGATTTCAGAGCTTTCAAACTGCACCATTATCCTCAGTTTCCAGAGAAGAAAAGGGGCAGACTGGCTCCAGAGTCTGTTCTGTTAGCTGTATTGTCCTGCTGCCCAGTGACAAGGCATCTCCTTCACATGGTATACTTTCAATATTACTGGAATGCATGGAACCTGGTCTAGTTCTCCTAGAGATGATGCTAAGGAAGAGAAAACACACTCGGCTGCACCTCTTTAACAAGAGGGGAAACTGAGGCTCAGAGAAGGGGTGTCTTGTTTGAAGGCACAGATTGGGTGAATAGAGACAGGATCTACACCAAAAGTCAGGTCTGCAGACCTCCAGCCCTACTGACTCCTACTCCTGTCCCACTTGGGCACATTTCTTACGAATTACTTGAAGGAAGAGAACTATGAAGGGAATGGTATCACTTGTGATGGTTTGAAGTGGCAGCAGAGTTAGTAGAAACGTGAAAACATTTGCCAACTTTCTGAACAGTTCGTAAAAGAAGAGGGCGTGACAGCCTCCTTATCTGCCACGGATGCCATAGAACAAGGTGCTGACCAGCTGAGTAAGGGGACTGCATCCAGCCCTCCCCTTCTGCAAACCTCCCTGACATTAGGGTTATCTGAGGTCTCCTCTTTTTCTCCAAGGTGGAGGAGGAGAAAACAAGCAAGCAAACAAACAGTAATCCTGAGCACTGGAACATTTGGGCAAGAGGTTTCTGCTGTTGTGTCCGAGGGACTCCAGATCAAATATCAGAAAGCCACAGCCACCGAGAGTCATGGGAAGCACAGCCTGCGNGTGGAGGAGGAGAAAACAAGCAAGCAAACAAACAGTAATCCTGAGCACTGGAACATTTGGGCAAGAGGTTTCTGCTGTTGTGTCCGAGGGACTCCAGATCAAATATCAGAAAGCCACAGCCACCGAGAGTCATGGGAAGCACAGCCTGCGATATTCAGGAAGGGAGGCAGAGGAGGAGACTGCACGGTCAGCCTCAAGAGCAAATATTAATAGATGAGGTATGTAGAGGATGCTGCCCAGGTCTTTATGCTCAGAACATATGCTGTCCCTCTCATGGACAGAACAGGCAGGGGCGGGGCTGGTAGGAGAGTCAAGTCGCCCTGGAGGATCCTGGGAAGGGTGGAGAGATGAAGAAAGTGGGAAGAACTTCAGCACTCCTCCACCTTCTCACTTCACCACATCACGGAACATTATTTCCAGCAGGAG
Source organism: Neotragus pygmaeus (assembly GCA_006410875.1). Taxonomy (NCBI): domain Eukaryota; kingdom Metazoa; phylum Chordata; class Mammalia; order Artiodactyla; family Bovidae; genus Neotragus; species Neotragus pygmaeus. Next base: position 1,480,392 of record SJYV01024612.1, on the reverse strand, counting down.
TCTCTGGAGATGTTCCCACTTCTGGCTATGCTGTAATTTTTCTAAAAATTCTAATTGGCAAGTTACGGCATGCTATTGCTTAAGGATATCAAAAAGCCACCTTACCTTGGCCTGCAAATATCTTACCACTTAAAGGAACTCCTTTGTACTGAAGAATTCTCTGGAAGACACCATATGCAAAGATTTTGCCAAAGAAATGTCTAAGCATGTGCCATCCATCTATCTGGAATATTGTCCCTTCATTTTCTTATCTTTTAAAATTCCACTCATTTTTTAAGACCTTCTTTGGACCTGTGCATCTTTCCTGGGGACCCTAGTAGTTTCTTGGATACACCTGTATTAGAAACATGAGCTTAAAGCCAACAGAGTATTGTAAAGTAAAATAAAGTAAAAAAAATTAAAAAAAAGAAAAAGAAACATGTGCTTGCTTAATTGCTTTAGTCATGTCCAACTTTGTGTGACCTTACAGACTATAGCCTGTCAGGCCCCTCTGTCCATGGGATTCTCCAGGAGAGAATACTGCAGTGGGTTGCCATGCTCTCCTCCAGGGGATTTTTCCAATCCAGGGATAAAACTCTCATCTCTTACATCTCTTGCATTGGCAGATAGGTTTCTTACCACTAGGACAACCATCAGTCAGTTCAATTCATTTCAGTCGCTCAGTCGTGTCTGACTCTTTGCGACCCCATGAATTGTAGCACGCCAGGCCTCCCTGTCCATCACCAACTCCAGATTTCACTCAGATTCACATCCATCGAGTCAGTGATGCCATCCAGCCATCTCATCTTCTGTCAGCCCCTTCTCCTCATGCCCCCAATCTCTCCCAGCATCAGAGTCTTTTCCAATGAGTCAACTCTTCGCATGACGTGGCCAAAGTACTGGAGTGTCAGCTTTAGCATCATTCCTTCCAAAGAAATCCCAGGGCTGATCTCCTTCAGAATGGACTGGTTGGATCTAATTGCAGTCCAGGGGACTCTCAAGAGTCTTCTCCAACACCACAGTTCAAAAGCATCAATTCTTCGGCATTCAGCCTTCTTCACAGTCCAACTCTCACATCCATACATGACCACAGGAAACACCATAGCCTTGACTAGATGGACCTTAGTCGGCAAAGTAATGTCTCTGCTTTTGAATATGC
>SJYV01024612.1:1362532-1472218 GCA_006410875.1 Neotragus pygmaeus | reverse complement strand
GAGGGTGGGGCAGGAATATCTTGTGAATAGGATTACAAGGAAAATGGAGGACTTGGGCAAGACTAGGGAAGGCTGAGAGCTTTATATGATCTGAACTCTGGATACATTCATTTTCATGGCCAAAGTTTCTTTTTCCCCCCACTCTTTAAATCCCTTCACCTCTTCTTGAGACGCTTGTGTATTAGCTTAGAGAGAGCTATGACCTCATTTACAGTGTTTTGAAGGAAGATAAGGGGGGCATCAAGGTGAATTTTTATTTTTTATTTCTTCATCTAAATAGTTTAACCATTGGTTTTGGCAGCTAATGCTTTGCTCAGATAAAGTGAAGAGAAGCAGGTAGGGTGGGCAACCACACCAGCATCTCTAGGGAATGATTTTGCTGAAGAAAAATATGCTTTCAGCCATCCTTTCCAACATATTCTATTAAATTCAACTCTATAAGTCTGCATTATTTTATTATCTAAGACACATGAGGGGACTCCAAAGACTCTTCACAAGCCTCCTGATAATGTTTATGGTAGAAATGAAAGCCAGGATACATGATGCCAAAAGATGGACTCAAGTCATCCAGTTTTTCTAGAGAGGTTTACTATGTATAGACTTCTAATCTGGACCATGTCACTTCCTCACTTTGTGACCCCAGGCACACAGGGCACACAGTCCTCAGACATTCAGTCCTCAGGGATTCAGTTTCCAGGGCTGGAAAGAGGGGATAATAATAATACCTCCTTACAGAGTTAGTAGGAGCATTAAATGGGACCCTATACCTAAGGTGCCTGGAATATACTGATGGGTAATACATGAGGATATTATAACTATAACAATTGGAGCTCCTACTACTATCTGTGTGCCTGCTTCTCCTGCCAACTGATCTTCCATTTCCTACTTACGTACCTCTAACAGATATGTAACAGGGAGGTTACATACAGTACATACATACAGTACATACATGCAGTAACAGGGAGCTCATTACCTACTGAGGCACTTGATCATTTTGGTGAATATAAAATATTTATTCCTTGGGTGTATGTGAACTCTGCCTCTGTGACCTGTGACATTATCCAAAAGCTACACCTTCAAGTTATCAGGCCACCTGGAGAATTGGCTACGTGCCCAGAACTGTGTACAATTTGGTTGGAAAGATATAGAAAGAAAAAGACATGGCCCTAGCCTTGGAAAGATGCAGAAAGAAAAAGAGGTGACATGGTTCAGAGACAGTCTGTAGAGATATGATGAATGCACAGAAAGCATCTCCTGCCTTGGCTGACAGGGGCCCAGAGGATTCCTCAGAGAGGAGCGCCCAGGCAGGAGCATGTGTGCCTGGCTTACTGACCCTATTTGAGCCTCCTTTCTATGTCTTGTGCCTTTGCACTGGGACCCAACCTTTGCTCTTGGGACCCAAGAGCTTTTGCATTTGAAAATGTTCCCTTTGCCAAAAATGTTCTTCCCTGATCTTATTTATCTCAGGACCAATTCTTGCTTACCATTACCATCCCAGGTCAAATATCCCTTTCCCCAACAGACCCTGATCATCCTAACTGAGGGATCCCTCCCTGCCCAGTTCAGCGACTCTCTATCACATCCCCGAGTGTTCATTTCTTCTTGCCCCTTGTAATGATCTCACATCATCTCTGTTACTCGTCTGTCGACTTGGCCATGGTGTGCTTTTCCCCACTCCCAGTAAGAGCAGGGATGCTGTCTGTCTTAACACACCACTGCATCCTACGTCCTGACACAGTCCCTGGCACATGGTGGGTGCTCCATATACCTTTGCTAAGCATTTCTTCAAGGGAATGAGAGACTAAACTCAGTTCCCTCCAAGCCTAGACACATCCTCCAGTCTCCATCTCTTGCACAGAGCTTGTCCTCTCCAGGAGGATGGTCCCCCACCAGACAGCCTACCCCTCAGGAGCACAGGGAACCAGAGCATCCCCGTCCGCATGCAGACGACACCCAGACCTGACCACTGAGCAAATTGTTTTTGCTTCCCTGTGGCACCTGGAAGCCAAATAGATCGTAACCACACAGTGGAAGCGTCTGCCGACTGGTAATGAATTAGTTGTTAGCAGAGGCAGCGACACTCACAGTCCCATGTGCAATCAGCAAGGCTCACAGCTGCTTCTCATGTTCATAATGCAAGGGAGGAGAAACAAAGGAAAGGCGGGAGCCCACCCACTTGGGGCCAGGCACACAGATGGAGTCAGCCAAGGCGGTGAGCGGTCAGATGCCCTGGCGATCTGCTTAAAGCTTGGAGAGCAAGCTGTGGCATGGCGAAGACGTCATCTTCCAGCCACAGAGATATTTCCAATTTACCAAAAAAAAAAAAAAAAAATCAACCTGTATCACAGAACAGCATCTCTTGGTGCTTACGTGCAGGTGAGTCAGACATTAGGATGCTCATCCTCACTCCACCATATTAGCTGTGTGACCTTGACAGGCTATTTAACCTCCCTGTGCCTTAGAGTTTCTTCACTGGGCATTAGTGAAGAAATTTCACTCAGAGTTTCTAAGCTGGGTATCATGACAGTAACCACCCTCCAGGGCTGCCAGAAGAACGGGTTGACACAGTCCACAGAGCCAAGAGGACCGTGAATGTGTATGCTGTTAGAGTTGTTGCTGGGACAACCATTACATGATTACTATTATTACTGCTGCTATTATTAGTAGTAGTAGCAGCAGTATTTTGCCTTCACAGCATCCCTGTGAGGTGGGCAGAACAGAGGTTATTAATCCATTTCAGAAATGAGGGAACCAGAAACTGAGGCTCAGAAAGGAAAAGTGAGTTCCCCAAGGTTACCCAGCAGAGGGCCCGAATGGTGCTCAGCTCAGTGTGTGAATTTCAGAAAGCTGCCCTCCTCATATAATTTGCCTCTAAGCAAAGCAGAGGGTTTGAGAATTTGAATGTGCTCTGCCCAAAGCCTCAGGATGTCTCGTCACCCTGAGGCCAGGCTCATGTTACAGCAAGCCCTCAGAGCTAGTGAACATCACTCGGGGATTCTTTGGGACTCTGAGTCAGCAAGCCTACATGCTTCTGCTCTGCTAGAGTGTGTTACCCTGACTTTTAGGGTCTGGGCATTCTCACATGTTCTTCCTCGTCTGCTTGGCCAAAGCAGCCCTCAGAAGCATTTCTGATGCGTGTCATGAACACTCGGATGTGACGAGGTCAGCGCGTCTTTTCCCAGGGCTGTGACTGACTGGAGTTTCAGCTCTCTTAGTGGAAGTATTTGAAGCAAGGCAGAGCAATTGAACTGAGCTGAGGGAGCTCCTGAGCGGGGAGGCGCCCCATTCTAGGGACCTGACAGCCAAGGTTATGGGGCGTCCTGGACCCAAGATCTCAACCTGAGCCCTAGGCGGGAGGAGGACCGCCAGCCCATTCTTCCAAAGCCCTGCAAGGTAGTTACTGTCATGATTCCCATCTTAGAGGTGAAGAAACTCAGGCCCAGAGAAGTTGAATAGATTGTCTAAGGTCACACAGCTAATATCTCTGTGGCTGGACGATGACTTCTTTGCGATGCTACAGCTTGCTTTCTAAGCTTTAAGTGGATCGCCAGGATAGCCTTGACCTCCTCCATCTTGGTACCTGGAGGGAGGAACCTGGGAGTTTGAGGCCCACAGGTAACTTTGTAGTGAAAGATCATCATTTGTTTTAGCTTAAGTCTTGCCCTCCTGGGCATCTCTCTGAGAACCGGTGGTCTAGAAAGATGTTCCCCAAAGGGATAGACGTGTCTGACAATACAAGACTGTATTGTAATTCACCCCCTGGACTGCAAACACAGACGCCTCAGAGGAGGCAGAAATGGAATAAAGACAACTCAGTGGAAACAAACAACAGTTCTCACTAACATGAAATAGGCAGACACGGCCCTGATGAGAAAATCTGCTGCAATTGTTTGTGTTGGCTGACAATAGACCATCTCCATTGTTCTGGGCAAGACGATGCTAATCTGGTTCTTGAGATGGGAGAGGCTTATTCATGCTCTGACATCTACTCTGGGGACCAATTTATGCAAGGTCACGTAGCTGTTACGTGAAGGAGGGATGGTTAAACTAGTCAGGGGCAGTAGGATGGATGTCCACTGAGTGCGAGACGAGCCAGGGGTTAGTGAGGTAAGCCCTGCAGATGGATGGACGTTGGGGGGAGAGGGAAGGTGGTAGACAGGGGGATGCCTTTGCTGGAAGGATATGGCGTCTCTACCAGGACTGGAGATGGTGGGTATGGGCCAGGTTTTGAAAATGGCCAGAAAAACTGCAGCCAACCGTCAGGAGGCACAGGAGTGAACTGTTGCTGAAAAGAGGAGGGAACGTTTAGCCCAGTGATTCTCAAGAGGTGGTGCCTGGACCAACCAGCAGCATCAGCATCATTTGGAAGTGATTAGAAACACGGACTCTTCTCTCCACCCCAGACCAGAATCAGACACTCTGCACTGGGTCCAGGAAAGCCGTGTGTTTAATAAGTCCTCCGGGTGGGTCTGACATCTGCGGAGAGTTTGAAAACCTCAGTTTAGTCCTCTGAGCTTGCACCTAGAAGTCATAGTTACTGCAGTTAGAGGGGTGGCAGATGTTCAGAGGCAGGGAATTTAGAAGGCATTGGTTTAACATTGGAAGAGCCTCCATGTCACAGATGCACCATTTATATAGTAGGGGGTAGAGGATGTGATTTAAAGGAAGAAAAGGAATAATCTCAAGCACCCACCAAGTGTTGTCTTTTCTCCTAGCCCCTCCTCTACATTCCAGCAACATCTTCCCTTCTTGCAGACGAGGAAATGGATGCTCTTAAAACTTACTATAGAGTCACAAAGGGGACCAGAGAGGATATCAGCTGTGCCTGAGTCCTAGGCAGCTGACCTTTCTACTTTTTTGCATCCACTCACCCTTTCTGTGTTTCACTGTGATCCCAGGCAAATAAGATCTGCCTGTGGGTTAAGAAATTGTGTGAAAGGTCCTTTTCATGCATGCCACACATCCAGTCCACAGGCACACAAACTTATACATAATATATCACTAGCAATAATAACATTTCTGCCCAGGAGAATTCACTGAGCTCCCTTGCATTGGGGTTTGTAGATCAGAAAAAATTTAAAGACATTTCAGGGACTGACATAAGATGTGAATATTTTATATTTTCATGTCAGGATATTTTAAAACAAAACATCCTGCAATCTATCACCATCATATTTCATAATAGAAAAGGCATTGGAACAACAAAGAAGAAAAAGCTCATAGTCTGAGAGTAAAGGAGTCTTATAAAATTGTATCACTCTGTTGGCCCCTTTTTTCTGACTTGCTGCAGTCACAAAAATATTTCTTCAAATTATAATACACTGATTTGTAAATGTGGCTTCACAGACTGGGGTCAGTATGAGAGAAGACTTCCTAATCCTAAGGTACACATTTGGGGGAGCAATTACAGTATAATTTACAGAACAACTGAGCAATGATCAGTGATCCTCTTAATCCCAGGGCCAGAATTAGTATTCCTATCGTCCAAATGAAGAAACTGACCCACTAGTAAGTTTAGCACCAAGATTCCAACCCAGTCCTGTTGGATTGAACCCAGTGACCCTTTTAGCACAGGATCATGCCACTCTTTAGTGTCCACAGGACTGGCTTTGTTTTATGGTGTTGAGCGACTGTTGCTAAGGAGCTAAAAGGAAAATTGGCTTCCATCCTGGCTGTTCTACACCACGATCACAGCTAACAAACTACCATCAATCAAAGTGCCAATTGTGTACCTAAAGAAACTCTTCAATTTACTGAGCTATTTTCCAGCCAGACCAGGGAAGGGGTGACAAGGATTGTATCTGGAGAAATCCATGCCTGGCTGCTACAGTTAGCCAGGCAAGAGTGGTTTCGGTTCCAACTAGAGGGAGGACCATAATGCTCGATTTATAAAATGCCATGGACAGATTTCCATATTACCATACAAAACCATATAAAACCTGTTTTAGGTTTAAGGAAAGGAAGGATGGGAACTACTCGTATCCCCTAAGCCTTGTCTGCTCACTGAGGGGAAGCCAGCTGGAGCTGATTCTGAACAAGAAACACTCTGAAGAATCCATTTGAATTCCATACAATGAATTATTGGAGGGGACCAGTGCCCAGCACTTAGTGAATAAAACACAAGAGTTTCTCAGCCTCTGCACTACCGACATTTTGGACAAGATAATTTATTGTTGTAGGGCTTTGTCCTGTGTATCAGGGGATGTTTAGCAGCATCCACTGTTTCTGCCTACATGCCACTTCCCTTCCAAGTTGTGACAACCAAAACTGTCTTCAGATGAATGATACAGGTTGCTCGGGGCTGGTGCACTGGGATGACCCAGAGGGATGGTATGGGGAGGGAGGTGGGAGGGGGGTTCAGGATGGGGAACACGTGTACACCCGAGGCAGATTCATGTTGATGTATGGCAAAACCAACACAATATTGTAAAGTAATTAGCCTCCAATTAAAATAAATAAATTTACATTAAAGAAAAGTCTTCAGATACTGCCGCATGTGCCCTGGGGAGGGGAAGGAAGCAAAATCACCCCCAGGTGAGAACCATTGCGCTAGACTGTAAAGAAAGAAGGAAGAAGTAGATCATTTTGGTGATTGGATGAGTCGGCTCTTTNTTTACATTAAAGAAAAGTCTTCAGATACTGCCGCATGTGCCCTGGGGAGGGGAAGGAAGCAAAATCACCCCCAGGTGAGAACCATTGCGCTAGACTGTAAAGAAAGAAGGAAGAAGTAGATCATTTTGGTGATTGGATGAGTCGGCTCTTTTGTGTACACTTCTAATAAAATGCTAAGCTCTGGAATTCAATAGGTGATGTATGTCCCGTGGGCTGTACCTTAGTTAAGTAAATAGTTGAATCCTTGAGAGATCCTGAACTGACATCGCTAAGCCTGAATGTGTCTGTTCACTATTTATCCAGGAACTGCCAGAAGATAGCAAATATTTCCTCTGGACTCCTGTCAGCTCTCAGACGGGCTTAATGGGTGATCTTTGACATTAAGAACAAGACTTTCCTCCAGAGACCTGTAAGATCTTGCATTACAGGTCCACTGGAATTACAATTAGGAAACTGTATTTTTTATTCCATCATCACAGCTTGTTGGCCACCAATCCCTGAAATGGATGCTAAACAGAAGGCGCTGGGTATAAAAATAAAACCAAGTATTGTCAGAGAAACTTACTCTAGAGAATCATCACCCTATTCACTTCAAACTTAGCACCTTTTAGAAAAACACAGGCTATACCCATTAAGTGTACAAAGATTAATCCAATTCTAATGAACTGAGTTTTGGAAGTACTCTAGTCTAGAGGTGAGTGAATCGCTAAGCGGAGAGACTGGTTAGGAGCACCATCCCTGCTAGATGGGTTGCCTCGCAGAGACTTACCTAGAAGAATTTATATCCAGTCAAGAGGGGAAATCCCAAAACAAGATTTCTCAAAGCCTAATCTGTAGATTTTAGTATCACTATCATTTAGGAAGCTTGTTATAATACAGCTTTTTAGACTTTATGTCACAAATTTTAATTCAGTAAACCTAGATTCCAATGATCAACATTTTAAAAAATTGGTGTATAATTGTTTTATAATGTGTTAGTTTCTGCTCTACAACAAAGTGAATCAGCTCTCAGTATACATATATCCCCTGCCTCTTTGATCTCCTTCCCACCCTACCCTCCTTCCCACCTCTCTAGGTCAGCACAGAGCACCAAGCTGAGCTTCCTGTGCTACACAGCAGCTTCCCATAAGCTATCATACACATAGTAGTGTATTTATGTCAATCCCAGTCTCCCAATTCATCCCACCCCTCATCCCACACCCTGCATGTCCCCAAGTCCTTCTCTACATCTGTACCTCTGTTCCTGCCCTGAAAATAGGTTCATCTGTACAATTTTTCTAGATTCCACATATATACATTAATATATGATATTTGTTTTTCTCTTTCTGATGGATTCAAGGTCCAGCATTTTTTAATTTTTTAAAAATAACCTTCCTTGCTTCTTCTACATACTGAAGTATGAGAACCATCATCTAAGATTTCTTTTCCAAAGAATGTTGACTTTTTAAAGCACTCTGTCTTCAAGGAACTTAGAGTTTTGGAGAAAACTATTAAAACTAGTCTGGGAGTTGGTGATGGACAGGGAGGCCTGGCGTGCTGCGATTCATGGGTTCGCAAAGAGTCAGACACGACNCATCTAAGATTTCTTTTCCAAAGAATGTTGACTTTTTAAAGCACTCTGTCTTCAAGGAACTTAGAGTTTTGGAGAAAACTATTAAAACTAGTCTGGGAGTTGGTGATGGACAGGGAGGCCTGGCGTGCTGCGATTCATGGGTTCGCAAAGAGTCAGACACGACTGAGCGACTGAATGAACTGAGTAGTGAATAATAATTATCCATTCATTCAACAGATAGGCCCTGAATTGCGTATTACGTGTCAGCTACTATTCCAGGGACTAGGGAATCAGCCGGGTGAGGACAGCAATCTACCCTACACTGGGCATCACCGCTGTTTTTACTTCTCCCTTCATAACTTCTCCCTTGAGAGGCAGGTATAATCAGTTCTGTGTTGCGGGGAAGGAGCAGAAAGATCAGGGTAGTAGCCGACCTGCACAAGGTCTGAAGGCCGGTAAATGACAGACCTGAAATTATTCCAATGTCTGTCCAATGCTGTCCTTCTTGTTCTTTACACAACAGCAACATGAGTATAAAGAGAAAAGAAAACAAACGTTCAAAGCAGTCTTGAGTTCAATGCCAAATGAGAGGCACAGTTTCTCAATATTGAGGCTATTCAGCCTTGCGTGAAATCACTGCAGGCTGAGCTGGGGGACGAGGCTGCTTGGAGGACTTAGAAAACTGGTTCATAGAAAATACAGGAATCCAGAAAGGGAGGATGCACTAAGGGAGGGGAGTTCCTACAAGAAGGAAGTGCTCAGTACCCAGTCACCCTGAGTGTCTGACTCTTTTGGGACCCCATGGACTGTAGCCCACCAGGCTCCTCTGTGCATAGGATTGCCCAGGCAAGAATGGTGGAGTGGCTTGCCATTTCCTTCTCCAGGGGATCTTCCCCACCCAGGAACTGAACTCAAGTCTCCTGCTTGACAGGCACATTCTTTATCACTGCACCATATGGGAGGAAGTGTGCTCATCAGAGCCTGAGGTAGGAATGTACAAGACTGATTTTGGGAACTCTAACTAGGTTCTTTCAGCTAGACCAGAGGCAGAGTGTTACGAATGGGAGAGGAAATTCCACTGGTGGTTGGCACTGGATGACAGAGTACCTTCTGGTGCTAAGCTTGGCTGTCTGAACTTCATTGTGTAAGACAATGAGGAATCAATGAGAGACAACAGATGAGAGGGAGATCTGGAGAATACAGTGCAGCAAGTAGTCTGCAGAGTGGATCTCTGGGAGAGGAAGGCCATGGACGAGGGAATCAGGTGGAAAATATTTATATGGGAATATTGCCATAGCAGTTGTTGTTGAGTGGCTAAGTCGTGTCTGACTCTGTGACCCTATGAACTGCAGCTCACATAGTAGGCTTCTGTGTGCCCCACTGTACCTGGAGTTTTCTCAAACAAGTCCATTGCGTTGGTGGGGATATCTAGCCATCTCATCCTCTGTTGTCCCTACTCCTCTTGCCCTAGTCTTTTCCAGCATCAGGATCTTTTCCAATGAGTTGGCTCTTCATGTCAAGTGGCCAAAGTGTTAGAGCTTCAGCTTCAGCATCAGTCCTTCCAATGATATTCAGGGCTGATTTCCTTTAGGATTGACTGGTTTGGTCTCGTTGCTGTCCAAGGGACTCTCAGGAGTCTTCTTCAGTACCACGGTTCGAAAGCATCATGTCTTTGGCACTTGGCCCTCTTTATGGTCCAACTCTCATGTCCACACAGGACACTACTGGAAAAACTATAAATTTGACAATATGGACCTTTGTCAGCAATCCATTTACTAATAGGGATTAATACCCAGCCTTTAAGGAAGCTTTTACCGTGTTCCAGACTCAGCCAGTCATTTGTATTCAGTAACTTAATCCTCAAGGTTTCCCTCTGAAATAACACTAGGGCTGTCCTTCTAGTCACATGGTGTGACTGGTCTTCTCCACCTCTTATTCAATCTCAGCCTGGCCTTGAGACTTGCTGGGTCCAGTGTCCTGTGAGTGGAAGTGTTTTGTCTGTTACCTCTGAGATGAAAGTTTATGAGCCAGTGTGTTTTGTCACATACTTCTGATGGAAGCTTTTCTAAGAAGGAATCTCTCCTGGCCTGGGTGCCTCAGTGCTTCTGAGAAACGATGCTCCTCTGCCATCCTGTATGGGCTTGTAGCATGGGACAGAGATTAAACGCATGTTATACGCAATGTGTGAGTTATTGCTATCATAGTGTCGCCTGGTCTGCCCTTACTAATACAAATCCTTACTGGTTTAGAAGGTGATCTCAGTTCAGAATCCCCCCTCCATGTACCAAGGATGGTAAGTCAGCCTTTCAGTCAGTCACTTCATCTTCAAAATGGAAATAACCACAGTGGCTATTTCATGGGACACTGTAAAAAAATAATAAAATGACAAGAAACCAATTTTCCATGCTGTGTTACAGGCAGCATCCTTAACTTTTTACGCACATTATCTGATTTATTCCTCACAGTAACTGTTTTGCAGATGAAGAAACTGGAGCAGAATCAGGATTGTGGCACTTGCCAGAGACCACACAGCTTATAATTAGTATTTCTACCATTCCAGCTCAATGTGGTTTAATTCCAGAGTCTCCACACTTATCCACTGGCAAGGTGTGGAAGCACTTAACTCCTAGGACACGATTATCAGAGAATTTTTTTGTTTCAATTGGCATGATAAGCTCAGTGTCCAGGCCCTCTGGTTGTTTGAAGAGCCTTAAAAAAGTATTTCTGGCCAGAAAAAATAAATATATTGTTTCTGAAATATTTAACACAAGTGGCAATGTCAAATTAATAAATATTTCAGTGTNGCATGATAAGCTCAGTGTCCAGGCCCTCTGGTTGTTTGAAGAGCCTTAAAAAAGTATTTCTGGCCAGAAAAAATAAATATATTGTTTCTGAAATATTTAACACAAGTGGCAATGTCAAATTAATAAATATTTCAGTGTCTATAAAATTTGTCATAATGTGTTCTGGTCTACAACTCCACCACTCAACTCACAGAAATCAAATAAATGTGAGATTTGCATGCATTGTAATATCTTTGACATGATGAGGGGAGGCAGGACTTGTAAAAGTGCCTGGAGCCTCAAATATGCCTTAAAAGGACCCCCTGAATAGAGTTCAGCACATATTAGCTATCCTATTACTTTCATTATTGACCTTAGCTCTGACTAACAGAGACACATCTAAAGCCATTTGAAATTCTGCAGCAAAGCAGCAACTGGTCCCCTGAGCCAGTCCCAGATGGGTGTTAGCAGCTCACCACTGAAGCTGGTCCTTTCCCAGACCCAGAGGAGGGGAGCAAGACTGAGCTTCTCCTCTTTCCCAGTTTGCCTCACCCACTGAGCCAGAGGTGGAAACTCTTGTCCTGTGGAAAGCCCCTCCCCAACCCTACCAGGTGTCTGGGAATGGAGTTAAATGAGATGCCCCTTTGGAACTACAGCAAAAAAGTCAGAGGCCTTGGAATCTTCAGCTGCCTGATAAACACCTCTGCTTCCCAGTGTCTGTTTCTCTAGTCCTGGCTGCTTTCTGCAGTTTAGAGGATGTATTCAGTCACCCTGGAGGAATGCTTTCTGACCCTGACTCTTAAACCTTGGCTCCCCATCTAGGGTTCTACTGATTAGCCTGGACTACTGTGGTCACTCACTGGAGCACCTTGGATCTGCAAACACTTTCCTTGTCAAAGGCCAAGCTCACAGCTTCCGATGCCAGACCCTCAATTTTGTTCTCTTTAGATTCCACCCATTTTATCACTGTAACTTACATAGTGGAGTCTTAATGGTTTTCTCAATTGATTTTGAACTCTGATGCAGTGATTTAGCAATAGTAGGTCTTGGGATAAGACAGACGTGAATTCAAATCCTTGGTCCATCATATTTGAGGGCTGACTAAGGAAGTGGACTTCCCAGTGGGTCAGATGGTAAAGAATCCATCTTCAGAGATTGACTGGTTTGACCTTGCAGCCCAAGGGACTCTCAAGAGTCTTCTCTAGCACCACAATTCAAAAGCATCAATTCTTTGGCATTCAGCCTTCTTTATGGTCCAGCTCTCACATCCATAAATGACTACTGGAAAAACTATAGTTTTGACTATATGGACCTTTGTTGGCAAAGTGGTCTCTGCTTTTTAATACACTGTCTAGGTTCATCATAGCTTTCCTTCCAAGGAACAAGCATCTTTTAATTTCTTGGCTGTGATCATGGTCACCATCTGCTGTGATTTTGGAGCCCAAGAAAATAAAATCTGTAACTGTTTCCACTTTTCCCCATCTATTTGCCATGAAGTGATGGGACTGGATGCCACGATCTTAGTTTTTTGGATATTGAGTTTTAAGCCAGTCTTTTCACTCTCCTGTTTCTCCTGTATATAGTACAGTGCTATATAGATGATCATGAGAGTTGAGTACCTAGGCTAACTTTGTTGTAAGAACTAATTGGACTTATGAACACACTCTTGGGAGGGAACTTGTTTGTAGGCAGAGGACTTACTCTATTACTTATTTGCACATTTAACTTTCAAAGGCCCCTGTGAAGCAGGCAAGTAGGGAGCCCCAGTCCTTATTTCAGGAAGGAGGAAGCAGAGGATGGGACAGGTAGAGAAGCTTGCCCAAAGTCGTAGAGTTCAACAGGGTCAAAACTGTAGAGGCTGTAGCACTTGATCTAGAATGGTCCCACCCTTTAATCTTCCCTCTGTGTGGGCACCCCTACCCTAACCCTTTCTTTATTCACATGCTCCCATGAAGACAAATTTGATGGAGTCTTCATTCACTCCAGCAACATTTGTAGCCAGTTGGGTGCTGTGTCTTTGTTCAGAAACAAGATATCCTTTCTTCTTAAACCTCGAGGTTAAGCCTCAAAGTACTCCAGAGGATTGTGAATCTGGCAACTTTGAAATTGATAATTTGCCTTCATCCTGCAGAATCCACCTTGGGTGATACTACATTGTGCTGAGTCTCTCTGAGAGAGCTAGCAGACTGTGGGCAGGCACTTTCACCTTTGTGCCATACTCCCTCTCTGCCTGGTATATGAGCTAAAGAAAGGTTGAATAAATAAACAAATGGCTGGAGAACTTGCAGTCTGGAGTGAGGTGAAAGTAAAGAAACTTGGCTGGCTAAAGCTGACTAGCTAGGAGCCTCAAATCTAGAGGTTTTATTAAATTCAATGGAAATCAACACATGTAGCACAGAGCCTGGCCCACATAAGCTCTCAACACACCTTAGCTTTTGTTACTACTAAGCTTACAGGCCGTGAGACACATGTCTTCATTCTCTCCCTTCACTAATCAGGCAGATTAACAGTACTCTACTTTGTATGACTGGAAATCTGCAAACAATAAATGCTGAAGAGGGTGTGGAGAAAAGGGAACCCTCTTACACTGTTGGTGGGAATGCAAACTAGTACAGCCACTACGGAGAACAGTGTGGAGATTCCCTAAGAAACTGGGAATAGAACTGCCATGTGACCCAGCAATCCTACTGCTGGGCATACACACCTAGGAAACCAGAATTGAAAGAGACACGTGTACCCCAATGTTCATCACAGCGCTGTTCATAATAGCCAGGACATGGAAGCAACCTCGATGTCCATCTGCAGATGAATGGATAAGAAAGCTGTGGTACATATACACAATGGAATATTACTCAGCCATTAAAAAATGCATTTGAATCAATTTTAATAAGGTGGATGAAACTGGAGCCCATTATACAGAGTAAAGTAAGCCAGAAAGAAAAACACCAATACAGTATACTAACACATATATATGGAATTTAGAAAGATGGTAGCAATAATCCTGTATGCGAGACAGCAAAAGAGACACAAATGTATAGAACAGTCTTTTGGACTCTGTGGGAGAAGGTGAGGGTGGGATGATCTGAGAGAATAGCATTGAAACATGTATATTATCATATATGAAACAGATCACCAGTCCAGGTTTGATGCATGAGACAGGGTGCTCAGTGCTGGTGCACTGGGATGACCCAGAGGGATGGGATGGGGAAAGAGGTGGGAGGGGGGTTCAGGATGGGGAATACATGTAAACTCATGGCTGATTCATAACAATGTATGGCAAAACCCACTACAATATTGTAATTAGCCTCCAACTAAAAAGATAAAAAGAAAAAATTTTTTTTAAAAAGGATCTTTAAAAGATAAAGTACATGTGAAAATGCCCTGAAAATGGGCCTAGTATAGTCAAAATTTATGGTATAACTATTTTACTTTTCTTATGATTATTTATTATTAACACATCTATTCTTATCATATAATGACTTTGTGGCCACAACAATAAATCTTCCATGGAACACTGCTAAACAACCAGCTGACTGCATTTGGAAGAGAACTTCTTAGGATGGTCCTATGTCTTGGGTCCTATACCCTTCTCCTGCCTCTTTTCTCCAGATTAATGGGGCACAGGCTCCATCCTACTGACATCATCCTTTTCCCCAGGGTCTGCATATCTGGGTGTGGTTTGACATGCTATAAGTACCGAGAACCATGGTCACACAGGGAAACAGACTTAATTCGGGTCACAGTGTAGCTCCTTGAGCTCAGGATCAGGAAGTCTTCCACACTCATGGAGCTTGAGCTGAAATTTGAGTTATTATAGGAAAAATCCTGACTCCCCTCTAACCCATTATCCAGAAATAACAAGTCATTCAGTGGGCAGTGGTTCTCAAACATTAGCAAGCATCACCAGAATTATCCAGGGACCTTGTTAAAACAGACTTCTGGGCCCCACCCCCAGGAATTCTGCAGAAGGTCTAGGGTGGGTCAGAGAATTGGCATTTCTAATGAGTTGGACCACTGCTGGTCCAAGAGAATCATAATTTGAGAATCACTGGCCTAGTGCTAGGAGCACAGGGTTTGGAATAGAATTAAGATGCTAGGTTGAAATCTTAGCCACTTACCAGCTGCCTGCAGGGGCGAGTTAGCTGGATCTCTCTGGGTCTCCATGTTTGCTTCTGTCAGATGGGTTGTTACATAGTTTAAGTTTGATCATACTAACTTAAAGGGTTTTTTGTGATGATTCAATGAAAAAATGCATGCACAATGCTGAGCACACTGTCAATGTTCAGGGTTAGCCAGAACAATCATCATGATTGTGTGTGTACATATTATTATACTTCTTACTGCAAAACTACTGTCATCTCAGTTTCCCTCATTAGACTGTGAGCAGCTTCAGAGCAGTAGTCTTATCCTATTCATTTCTGTATCCCCAGTGCTGAAGACAATACCCTACATGAAGGAAGAGCCCTCTGTAGAAGCTCATTCATTCACTCAGTTATTTATTTATCCAAGGGATAAATTCTTACTGAGCCTTTGCTCTTTGTCAGACCCAGGCTAGACCCTGGGGAATACGGTGAACAAGGAGCAGGAAACTCTGTCCTTGTGGAGTGTGCACTCAGTGGGTGAGAGAGACATTTATTAATGTGATTAAACAAGCAGAATAGTTACTAATTACAAAAAAAAAATACTTTGAAGGAATAAAAATGACTAAAGTGGAGGGCTATGAGAGATTTCCTTTGGGTAGAGTGTTCAGGGAAGTTCTCTCTGAGGAAACAGCCTGTAAGCTGAGATCTGAACCATGAGATTTAAGAGGCAGGAACCCAGTGTAAAGGCCCTGAGGCAGGAAGCAGCTTGGCCTGTTCAAAGGACGGAAAGAAGGCTCAGAAAACTAGACTCTAGTTCCACGAGTGAAAATAAGAGATGAGGTTAGAGGATTGTTGCGATGGATTCATGGAAGACCTTGTAGGTCAAAGTACAGAGCTGTTTTTCTTTAAGCAGTTGAATGACATGTTTAGCTTAATATTTTCAAAAAGTCATATTAGCCTCTGGGTTGTACATAGCCTGGAGAAAAGGAGGCAAGTTAGGAGGTTAATGCAGGGAAGAGTGTGTTGGTATGAAATATAAAAAAAACAGCAGTGGAGATTGGGGAAAAAAATAGTGTTTGGGTTCAAAATATGTTATGCAGCTAGTGCTGACAGATTTGCTGATGAACTAATGTGGGGGTAGAGGAAAGACGAGGAAAAGACCACTCTAGGGACATGATGAACACATCTCCAGCTGTGATCTCTTTATAAGAAGCTGCCACAGCTACTTAACTTCCCATCTGCTCACATCTCATCCCTGCCTCCCTTACCCAATCCAGCCCCTCCCTTTTTTAGGGCCCAGGGGCCTTTCTGAGGCTCCTTGAGGGTCCCTGCCCTGATCTCTGAGGTTCTGCAGCCTAGCGCTGACGGTTGCTCTCCCAGAAGCCCAGATGCCTCACTGCCTCCAAGCCAGGAAGCACACCCTCTGTGGGGCAGCAGCAGGGCAGCCAGGCAGCAGGCAGCAGAGGCCAAAATAAAGGCAGGCGGGCACTCCAGGGATCCGGGACGCTGGCAGGAAACCGAAAACGAATTCAGCTGAATATTAAGAGAGAATTGTTGCCTTGCTGGTCTGGCCTCCTGGAGCTGATGGGAGTGGCAGAACCGTGAAAAACGCAGAAAGCATCTTCCTGGCCTGCCTGGTTTCCCAGTTGGTTGCTGAGGACAACGTGTTCTTTGATAGATGCTGCAAAGAAGGGAATCCGACCCCACAGCCTGCCTCCCTCCCAGCCCCTGCATCTCTCATGCCCAGTCTCCCTCGCCTTTTCACCAGTCCTAGGATCCAGTCATTGAAGCCCAGCCAAGGTTTCTCTTATTCTTTCCCCATAATATGGTAATTCATCCTGCAATCAGTAGAATATTTTTCATCAGATATAAGGTCATGCTCGGCTTTTGTGTTCGATTTGTATTTTTCAGTTTTTTAATTTTTTTCCTTTCAGTTGGCATGGGAACACTGAAGTGCCAGTCCAGGGAGGATCCATCAAGCCCATCATAACACTCCTCCACGCCGCTCAAGTGCTTTGATAGGGTCAAAGTGTGTACACAGTTCTCTATCATGGAGGGGAATCTGGAAGCAGGCAGCCTCGTTGCTTCCTCCCCCCAGCCCCCAGTTAGGCTCTCCAGCTCCCGTGATTCCAGGGGTAGAAGAGACCTCAGAGACCAGTCCACACCCCAGAGAAGGGAATCTCTTACGCCAAGGTCACACAGTGAGCTAGCTAGCAGTGTACAGACTCAGATCTAGGTCTTTATATAGAGCTGGGGGGTGGGTAACCTTTTAGAATCATCCTAAACTTTTCTAGGCCTTTGTTTGCTCATTGGTAAAATCACATCATCATCATCATCTTCTCTCTTTCCTCAAAGGGACTGGTTCACATGAATGGTGAGTATTTCTTTTAACGCATATGCTCCAAACTTAGGTCTTACAAGTAGATGATCCTAAATAGTTATTTATCTGATGT
Source organism: Neotragus pygmaeus (assembly GCA_006410875.1). Classification (NCBI taxonomy): domain Eukaryota; kingdom Metazoa; phylum Chordata; class Mammalia; order Artiodactyla; family Bovidae; genus Neotragus; species Neotragus pygmaeus. The sequence goes on along the minus strand of SJYV01024612.1, from coordinate 1,454,736 downwards.
AAAAGTAAAGGAAATGGTTACAGTTTTATGCTTCAGAAATGGATATGGTAGATCGTGATTCATCTTTTCAACTGTGCATCCATTCATCCATCTGCTACCCAGTGGCCGTCTTTCAGACACTTCATGCCTAGTAAAGGCCGTGCTAACTTGTTAAAAACTGGTTAAAAAAAAAAAAAAGGCATTGGCCTTGGCCCCGGCAAAAATGTGAGATGCAGCAAGAGAGACAGTCTTGTAAAAACTCACTACAACATGATGTGTTCTGAGCAATAATGGCTGAAAAATGATGCAATTCTGTTTCGGTAAGCACATGGGACCCATTACCTGCATAGCCAGGAAAGTCTTCCTTGAGGTCAGTAGGTTTTCCTTTGGGGCTCAAAAGGTGATGAGGAGTTTGTTAGGCCTGCATAGGCAGAGTCTAGCAGAGTACTACAGCAGGTGTTTTGGTGGGGGGACTGGGGAGGGGAGANTGGGGGGAACCCTGAAAGTTATTCCGTAGCTTTGAGAAAATCTAAGCTCATGTTTACTAAGCATCACAAGGCCTGTGCTCAACTTTTCACAAGCAATTCTGCTTTCGTGCGTGTGAAGACCATTCAGGATAGGGATGGTTACTGACCCCATTTGATGGCTATAAAACTGAAACTCGGGGCTATTATCTAATTTTGTCCAAGGTTTCACAGATGAGATGTAGCAGATGTGGAATTCAGGAGATACATGACACCAAAGTCTGGGTTCGTAATTGCTACTCTTTAAAAAATTTTTTTTATTATGGTAAAAGCCACCTAATACATAGCATTTTAATCATATTTAACAGTACAGTTCAGTGACACTAAATATATTCACACTATTGTACAGCTCTCACCGTCATCCATCTCCTGAACTTTTCACCTTCGTAAACTGAAACTCTGTTTTCCTTAGACACTAAGTCCCCATTCCCCCTCCCCACACCCCACCCTCTGGCCCCTGGCATTTGCCAGTGTACTTTCTGACTCTATGGGTTTAACTATTCTTGCTACCTCATATAAGTGGCATCAAATAGTACAGTATCTATACCTACTGTATATTAGAATGCATTTTTAAGGTTAACTTAATATGGGACAGAATAGAAAGCCCAGAGATAAACCAGTGTACCTATGGTCAATTGAAAGTAAGTGAATGTGAAAGTCGCTCAGTTGTGTCTGACTCTTTGTGATCCCGTGGACTATACAGTCCATGAAATTCTCCAGGCCAGAATGGTACAGTGGGTAGCCTTTCCCTTCCTTAGGGGATCTTCCTGACCCAGGAATTGAACTGGGGTCTCCTGCATTACAGGCGGATCCTTTACCAATTGAGCTATCAGGGAAGCCCACGTGGTCAATTGGTCTATAACTAAGAAAGCAAGACTATACAATGGAGAAAAGATAGTCTCTTCAATACGCGGTGCTGGGGGGTGAGGACTCTTGATAGCTAAATGTAAAGCAATAAGATCAGAACACTCCTGCACACCATACACAAAAATAAACTCAAAGTGGATTAAAGACCTAAATGTAAGGCTGGAGACTATAAAACTCTTAAAGGAAAACAGGCGGAACACTCTTTGACTTAAATCACAGCACGATCTCTTTTGACCCACCTCCTGGAGTAATGAAAATAAAAACATAATTGCTACTCTTTATGGTTCTTTGTTAAAGAGGGATCTGGGAGGGTGAGGAGAATGAGACTGTGAGATGGTTGGGCCATGGAGGGGAACTTGAAGGAAAGAGAGAATCTGTGAGTTTCCAAGATCGTGTGGCTAATCGGTGACCACACTAAGGCTTATGTCCAACAGTCCTATTTCCATCTTGCCTCCAGACCAGACTGCAGCTCACTGACCAGGGACAAATGAAAAGACTAGGATAGAGGGTGTCAGAAAAACATCAATTGTCCTCCTGAGAAAGCACCAAATATCCTGCGCATCTTCTCTGCTGTTCTGCTTGTTAGGTTTTTAGGAGTGGGTGGGGGAATTAAGAGTATTTGTGGATAGCAGATGTGGATATTTTCTTGGTCTAGTGAGATGAAGAGAAGTGGGAAGAGACTGGACACAGGGCTAGAACTGTCAGAGGCGAGGTCTAGTCTGCAAGACTCCCTCTGGTTCCCCAAGGTATCACCCTCTACCCTTTTGCTTAAGTTTCTGTTGAATTCCTATCTACCATCTAAGTAATTTCACTCTTGTGGGAAAAACACCCCAATGATCCACTGTGTTAGTCTGCTCAAGCTGCCATAACAAAATACCATAGATTGGGTGGCTTACATGACAGAAATTTATTTTTTCATGGTTCTAGAAGTCTGAGATCAGGGTGCTGACATGACTGAGTTCTGCTAAGAGTCCTCATGCTGGCTTGCAGATGGCAAGTGCTAGGATATAGCCTCTTATAGAGGATACTCATCCCATCATGATGTCCCCACTCTTATAACCTCATCTTAATCTAAAGTTCTCCATAAGCCTCCAACTCCAAACATTAGCACACACGTTGTTAGGAATTCAGCATACACATTTTGGAGGGACATGGTCTAGTCCATAGCACTGGTTCATGGCATTAGTGCCACGCTCAGAAAGATTTGTCTTGATTGGTCAAGGATGCTGAGAGGGCATATTTGAAGTCCACAGATGCCTTTAGTGATACCTTGGGCATTATGTCACCAGGGTGGAGGTGGTTGGGTAATTCTGAAAAAGAGCCAGATTTCCAGACTCTTAGAACGGGCTCTGCTATGCTGAACTAAGATCTGTCAAACTAGACCTCCCTTTCTCTGGGTTTTGTTTGGCTTCTTACTTACATTGCAGAGGACATTAGCACAGTTCTTTCTAAAGGAAGCTGTTTAGATGTTTGGGGTACGATTGAGTCATACTCAAGGCTACGACTTTCCCTCTCAGAGAATTCTCATTGGGCATACCTTCCAGGCCCTGGACCACCTGAGTGCTTGTGTGCTTAGTCACTCAGTCGTGTCTGACTCTTTGTGACCCTGTGGACTGTAGCCCTCCAGTCTCCTAGATTGGGTTGCCATTTTCCTCCTCTAGGGGACTTTCCTAATTCAGGGATTGAACCTGTTTCTCTTTGCAGAGAGAATTGCAGACAGATTATTTGCTTGCTGAGCCATCAGGGAATCTCGAAGGAGAATTTGGTGATTAACTCATGGTACCACTAATACTGAAACCTGCACGTGAAGCCCAAAGTCCAACTACCCAAGGCAGAGTGGGTCCAGCCACTAGATTTCTTTATACTGTTTGTAAAAATATTAATAGACTCGGGTCTGTCAGACAAAAGCCTGGACCTTAAGGCATTTTGCTGTTTCAAGGACACTGTAAATTTCCCCCACTCCATCTTGTCACGCTCCTGACTGTATGTCAGCATCTCTCAGCCTCTCTGTACAACTTGCCACTTTTATTTTTGATATTAGCTTTACATGCTGCATTAAAAGGGATTTATTTCAGCTTGCCTTATTTTATTACAGATTTGGGGCTTTATAAAAAAAAAAACCAAACAGTAGTACAGAGGTTGGGTGTCATTCCTGGGTGGACATCTAAGCATAGGTTACTCAGAATTGGCTTGCAGGAAAATGTGAAAAGAAAGCACAGCTGACCTGGGCCAGTTTGGCAAGTGCTTCACTGGAGTCTGCTGGTTCTTCCTGAAATCACTGGGAATTCCTTGTTCTGGGTAAAACTGTTTGGAGGACTGGCTCCGAAAATTGATAGGGAGGGACTTCCCTGGTGGTTCAGAGATTAAGACTTTGCCTTCTAATGCAGAGGGTGCAGGTTTGATCGCTGTTGGGCTAAGATCCCACATGCCTCACAGCCAAAAAAACCCCATAAACATAAAGCAGAGGCAGTATTATAACAAATTCAATAAAGACTTTAAAAATGGTCCACATGAAAAAAATCTAAAAAAAAAAAATTTGATAGAGGACCCCCCTGTTGGTCCACTGGTTGAGAATCCACCTGCCAACGCAGAAGACATGGCTTTGATCACTGGTTTGGGAAAATTCCACATTCAGAGGAGCAACTGAGGCTGTGCATCACAAGTATTGAGCCTGTGCTCTAGAGTCCCGGAGCCACAACTGCCAAAGCCCGTGTGCCCAGCGCTGGCACTAGAGAGTAGAAGCGTGACTAGAGAGTAGACCCCGCTTGCTGCAACTAGAGAAAGCCCGCGTGCAGCAGTGAAGACCCAGTGCAGCCACAAATAAATAAAATTATTTTAAAAATAAAATAGATAGAATCTCCCAACAGTCCCTAAACTTAAAAACACGGCAGGAGCCAGGAACAGTGGAACGAGGCCTTGCTTAGTGGTCAGCAGTCCTGGGTGAGAATCATGACCCAGCAGATAGAGGCCTTTGTACTTTCTGGGCCTTAGTTTTAAAATATGTGGAACAGGATCAAACTAGGCCTTGAGTCCCATAGGGTATGAACTGGTCATTTAGTAAAATAGAGAGACTATTAAATTTGGAAAATACATACTCTCCCCTCTTCTGAGAAAAGAATAAAACACATTAGCATATTAAAGGGCCTTCAAAATCCTGATGAATAGACCCTCTGCCTTGTTTAACCCAGCACTACTAAGTTGATGACCACATAACCTCCCCTAATCACCCCAGACCTATTAGCCTCAGCACATCAGAGTTCTAATAGGAAACAGACTAGATGGAGCTTTAAAAACAAACACGCTGATGTCTGTCCTGCGGGAATGCATGGTCACGTGTCATTTGTCATTTGGATGTGTCATTTGGCGCTCAGAAAATAAAGGGAACTTTATTCTGGGGGAGATTGTTCTAGTAACTACTAAATAAAGCCATCGTTATTGCTGTTGTGCTGTGTTAGTCACTCATCATGTCTGACTCTGTGCGACCCTCTATGGACCGTAACCGCCAGGTTTCTCTGTCCGTGGGATTCTCCAGGCAGCTGGAGTGGGTTGCCTTTCCTTTTTCCGGGGGATCTTCCCAACCCAGGGATCAAACCCAGGTCTCCTGCATTGCAGGCAGATTCTTTACCATCTGAACCACAAAGAGGACCTTTCAAATATCAACTGTGAAATTTTAACTCATTATTCTGTCTTTGAAATAGATTTTCCTGGCCTTTAAAGCCTTCTTTAGTCTGAAACCAGTCTGCTTCTTCAAATATATCTTCTAGGGCTCCCTGGAAAATTTCATCCAAATCTTCAAACTCATCCTGTTAACTCTTTCATGGCCTCTTTTTTGGTTATTTCACCCATTCTCATCTATAGTCCTGGATAATTTATGTTTACAATGCCCCCTGGACCTGTCGAATACTTGTGGTAAAGGCAATATTAAACTGGAATCAGACATCTTATCAAGGAACGAAAGCCAAAGAGTACATTTTAGAATCTGTCTAGTTACAAATGTTTTTTAAAAAGTATTTTTTTTTAAATAGTTTACTTATTTGGGGCTATGATGGGCCTTCATTACTGTGATCAGGCTTTCTCCAGTAGAGGTAAGCGGGACCTGTTGTTCATAGTATTCGGGCTCCTTCTTGCGGTGGCTTCTCTTGCTGTGGAGCGTGGGCCCCATGGTGCGGCTTCAGTAGTTACGGCATGTGAGCTCATAGTCATGGCACATGGGCTTAGATGCACCGTGGTATGTGGGATCTTTGCAGACCAGGGATTGAACCCACGTCCCCTGCACTGGCAGGCAGATTCTCAACAACTAGACCACCAGAGAAAGTCTCTGTCTGGTTCTCACGAATCCTCTGTTTTTTCCTAAAATTCACTTTCCCATAGCCATTCCTTTCTCAAACATCTTAGTCACCATTGCCCTATATTTCACTCCAGCAGCAACTAGCTTTATATTTAAAGCCTTTTGCCTTCTCATTCCCAAATAAGTACAAGACCAGTTTTAAATTTTATTTTATTTTATTATGTTAAGGCAGCTGACTCCAAGACCTGGAGAACTAAAAGGAATCATCTTGGCAGATGGTAAAAGGAAACAAGTAGCAAAGTGGCTCTATTTTGGGGTTTCGTTGTCGCTGTCATTTTCAGATCAAAGAAGCCTTAGATCTAGATAGTTCGAACTAAATTACAAAATCCCCTCCACAGTGTTTTTTCTTCTCCATGCCCCTCATTTCAACGAGAACCTTATATTTCTGATGAAGACTCTGGAGGGCATTTCCAGAGAAACTTGTCATCACAAACAATTAAATTGAACAATAATAGCTCCCATTTATTGGATACTTACTTGCCAGTCCTATACTAAGCACTTTCCAAATTTGTCTCCTTTACCCCTTACAACTCTAAGAGGCATGTATTATAACTGCCACATTACAAAATAAGAAACTAAAGCTTTGAGAGGTGAAATCACACATAAAGATCATACAAGATTCAAAATTAGGAAGCAGCCTCCAAATTCCTTTCTATTAATCATTATATTATTTCTTGAACATTTCTCTCAAGCAGTTGGGTTGTAAATACAAGTAATTTTGTTTGCCCATCCTCAAAGAGCTCAGAGTCTTAGTAGTAGATATGAACTTCCCCCACAGAAGATAGGAAGTCAAAAAAGCCAATAAAAGCACTAAAAAAAGGGGGGAGCTTGTAAAGTGAAGAGCTCAGTTACATCAGTGACAAAGAAAGAATGAGACAGTTTCATAGAACAGCGGTAATATCTGAGAAGCACCTTGAAAAGTAGGTCTGTTTTTTTATCTCATATTTTACTTTCAGTTCATCACTAAGTCCTGTTGCTAATCACCTTCAAAATAGATTTCAAAGCTAGCCCTTCTGTCTCCACTGTCACCCAGTGGAGTGATGGCACCATCCATCATCTGGCACATACCCTATTGCAGGNTTTGGTTAAATCCTCACCCTAAGATTAATTGGGTGGTATTGGGGAAAAGGTTAGTGCTGCAGATAGGTCCAGAAAAAAAGCTTTCCACATGAACAGTGAAACAGGATGGTTAAGAATTCAATCTCTGGCCATAGCATGACCTGCGTTCAATCCAGATTCTGTACTTATTAGCTCTGTGACCTCAGGCAAGCTACTTGACCCATTGATTTCTTTATTTCCTATTGGGTTACAGTTGCTTTACAATGTTGTGTTCGTTTCTGCTGTTAAATAAAGTGAGCCAGCTATATTAATACCTATTTCCTCTCCCTCGTACACCTACCCCCACGATCCCACCCCTCTAGGTCACCACAGAGCACTGAGTGAGCTCCCTGTGCAGCATGGCAGCTTCCCATTGGCTGGCTGGCTGACACGTGGTAGTGTGTGTACGCCAATCCCAATTTCCTACTGATCCCACTGCCCTGTGACATGTCCATACATTCATTGTCCACATCTCCCCTGCAAACAAGTTCATCTCTACCATTTTCTAGATTCCACATATATGCTGTAATATACAGTACTTGTTTTTACAAAAAGACTTACTTCACTCTGTATGACTGACTCTAGGTCCATCCATGCCTCTACAAATGACCCAATATTTTTTCATTTTTATGGCTGAGTAATATTCCACTGTGTGTATGTACCACATCTTCTTTATCCATTCATCTATCAATGGACATTACTTGACCTCTTTAAAATCATTTCCCCAAGTGTAAAACAAAAATGGAAATAATAATATCTTTTAAAGCAAACAATGGACATTCAGTCATGACCGTTTTTAAGAGTTTTTATTGGGGTGACTGTCACCCTCATCTGTTTCTGGCCAGGAAGTTCTGACAGTAGCAGCTGAAGCCGGGAGTTCTTTGAACCAGGGCTCAGACCACTTCCATCTCCAAGGTGCTATTTGCTTGGAAGGAGGGAAATTAAAAAGCCTTTAATTAAATTTCAGTGAAACTTCATTCCCACTGGGAAAGCAGGATGAATAATTGTGAGTGTTTCATCCAAATCTGTTCACTGGTTTAAAAATAAATGTTCTCATTTCCAAACTGATACCAGTACAGAGAACCACAGGACATACTTTTTGTTTGTTATTTGGTACTAATCATTAGGGCCTTCCCAGGTGGCTCAATGATAAAGAATCTGCCTGCCAATGCAGGAGGCATAGGAGATTCGGGTTCAATCCCTGGGAGGAGAAGATCCCCTGGAAGAAAGAATGGCAAACCATTCCTGTATTCTTGCATGAAAAATCCTATGGAAAGAGGAACCTGTAGGGCTATAGTCGATGAGGTCACATGCACAGACTAACAACCATCAGTGTTCTTAAAATGTTATTTTTAAAAAGCCTGTCCAATTATCTCATCATAGTCTCGATAACAAAGGAATAGTTGAACTTAAACATTAGGAAGTTTTCCAACATGAAACAACTAGAGTACTGAGCTGACAAGAAGACATGGGAAATATACAATTTCTAAAGCACAGTGTATACATAGCCTGCAGATACCATGAATCTGCAAAATTCAAGAAGCAGAGAGTTAACAATTGAAAACTGCTTGTCAGTTGTGCTGGAAATTTCCACTGCTTNAGAGCACTGAGCTGACAAGAAGACATGGGAAATATACAATTTCTAAAGCACAGTGTATACATAGCCTGCAGATACCATGAATCTGCAAAATTCAAGAAGCAGAGAGTTAACAATTGAAAACTGCTTGTCAGTTGTGCTGGAAATTTCCACTGCTTGTTTTATTGGCTATGCAATAGGTTACATGGAGAAGAGCTGTCTCCACGTGTGTGTGTGTGTGTGTGTGTCTGCAATGCTCTGTCACAATGTTTTCCGTCGAGTTGCATTTTCTAGCTTTCTCTGAAGTCACCAGAGCGCCCCCTCCTGGCTTGTTTATCGTATAACCAATCCCCTGCTCTATGTGGCCATGCTCCCAGTATGCTCCATTAAGAGTTCCCTTCCAAAGACACTAGTGGTGCTTGTTGAGAAAATAGTTAACTCGAATATATACTGACTTGTATAAACAAAGGAACTATTAATCCAGATCATTTAAAAGTTTGTGAAGAAAGTTAGAAGTTTAATCCCTTAGAGCAGCAAGGGACCTAAAACAGTACTTGAGAAAACTCCTTTGAAAAATTTTAGATGAGGAAATTCAGGCACAGAGAAAAGAAGCAATGTTCCCCAAATCACAAAGCTAATTACAAAGTCTGGCTTTCAGACTAACACTGTACCATCAACCGCACAAAGAGCAGAAACAGAGGGTTTACCCACTATAGTCATGACCTGCAAATTAAGAAATAGCATGGGCCCTTAGGGAGCCTTGTTTGGGAAATAGAAATACCAGTATGGCACACTGAAATTCTATTCATGAAGCAAGCATTGCAACATTGCGGAACTTAAATGTCAAAATAAATGTGCACAAAAGGGGCGGACATGTCTCCCAAATCATCTGCCTTCCTTCTTGGAAATGGCAGACCCAGAGGAGGATGGCAGCTAAATCCCAGGTGTGGGGGTGGGGCCAAGAATGCAGAAATGACACACTCTGGACCCCAGATGGCTGGCCTGTCCAAGGTTAGCCTACAGGCCAATCCAAGGTGGAACTATGGAGAAATTTGGCTAAAGAGGGAAACAGTGACCAAAGGAAGGCAGAGGAAGATGCCTGCTTGCCTTGCTGGTGCCTCTGTTTTGATATTTGTGGGATATGTGAAGTGTCTGAAGACCTCCTGCTTTTCTCTCCAGGCAGTTACTTCATGGAGCATCTTCTGCACCTTTTCATTCAGTCTTTGCATTTACAGCAATGCCAAAGGTGATCGCATGGGCAGACGCAGTGCTCCCCCAGCCTCTGGAAACATCAGAGGCTGTGTGACGTGGCTCCCTGCAGTTGGAGGGGAGGCTGGAAGCTTTCCCGGCAGAGGGAAAGGGGGCTTCCCAGGGCCAGGTTTGCAGGGGCCTCCGCAAGGGGGACTCTCAGAAAGCACATTCAGTCAGGTCCTTCCCAGAGTGAGGGGCACGTGACAGGACCAGGTAGGCTCTGCGCAAGAATGGCCTCCCGGGAGCACTCCAGACCTTGTCTGTACCTCCAGCAGTCGTGCTTCCCTCACAGTCCTGCCAGGCTCACCGGCTACACGACAGGAAATGCCTGTGGTCTAGAACTGTCAAGGGAACCTTGGTAGGACTTTCCAGACCTCCCCTCACCCCCAAAGGGGAAAAAATTCATCTACCCATCACCAGTCAGAAACTTTAACAAATGTCTCCCTTTCTAGATCCATTTCCTGGAGTTACATTTATTTCAAATTGCCAGAGGAAAAGACTGAAGCTCAGAGGGATTCAGTGACTCTGAAATAATCAAGATTTGGATATGGATTTTCAAACTGGATGTTAGTGTCTTTTGTTCTGTGTGTGTGTTTTTCCCCCCTGCTCATCAGAGTATTTTCTCTTAGCATTTCAATGAGAGTTTATCAGCTCAGCTCTTGTGTCTGAGAGAGACTCAGGATGGGCAAGGCAGGGACACTTTGGAGAAAGGCATTAGAAGCATTGTTTTGGGGCTTCCCTGGGGGTCTAATGGTTAAGAATCTGCCTTGTAATGCAGGGTACACGGGTTCGATTCCTGGTCCGAGAGGATCCGGCATGCCACGGAGCAGCTAAGCCTATGTGCCACGATTAGTAAGCCACTGCTTCAGAGTCCACAAGTCACAACTTACCAACCCATGTGCCGATAACTACGGAAACCCGTGCTCCTGGAGTCCATGCTCAGCAACAAGAGAAACCACCCCCATGAGAAGCCTGAGCCCCACAAGGAAGAGTAGCCCCAGCTCCCCACAGCTAGAGGTGGCCTGAGACCAGCAACGAAGACCCAGCACAGCCAAAAATAAAAAGAAAAAAATCTTTTTTTTTTTTTTTAAGGAAGCATTGTTGCAGCCTAAGCTCTGTTCAGCTACAAGTTTCCACTCAGCTAGGTTTCTAGGACACAGAGCTGGGTGGAGAAAGGATCTGGAGGGACAACCAGAATACACACAATAGGGTACAAAGCTTGGAGCCCTACCAGGATTCTGTAAAATAGGAGCAGAGCAGTTTGGCAAAGAAAAAATAAGATGGCTGCTACCCTAAGAAGGAGGAGCAGGGCTAAGCAGCTCAACATAACAAATGTCCATTGCAAACTCCCAGGGGTGGAGCTTGCACTCATTGTACACCCTGGGTGAAGACTGATGTTCAGAACCCACCACAGCTAGGTGGAGGTCCTCAGGGCTAGAAGACCTGGGCACTATCCTCTGCCCACCAGGGGCCACCAAGGTCTGTCTTTCCTCTCCATCTCCACTGGCATAGTGCAGGGACCCCTCTTTGGCTATTGCCAAGTGTCTGATGCATTGCCGGTCCTCTCTTTCTGCATAAAACTGGCATCCAACCTAGGGGTCTATACCAGCTAGATATTTGACAGAAGTTTGGTGATAAAATATGGTCGATTCAAGGTAGGAGACGGGTGTGACTTTTCCTTAATCCTTTAAGTATTATGTCTCCCCTTCCATCCTCTCATTAAATAAATACAAGAGAAAGAGTAAAGTGAATCTGGTTTGGGGTTGGTAAGTGATACAATTAAAGGTATTAAAGCAGTGACCTGAGTATCAGGAGAACTAGGTGGCTGCCCTTGTTGTATAGTCTGTGTGGAATCAAGACTTCTCACTCACTAGTAATTGTGTCTTAGACTGTCTCACTGTTAACTGAAATGTTTTGTGGCTTATCAGCCTCAGCACCACTGATATTTTTGGCTACACGGTTTTCTCTTGTTGAGGGAGAGAGAGTCCTGTATGTCATGGGTGTGTAACAGCAGCCTTGATCTATACTCACTAGATGCCAACAGCAACCTCTGCACCCTCAAGTGAGACAATGAGAAACGTCCCCAGACATTTGCAAATGTTCCCTGAAGAACCTCCTCTGTTGACAACTGCTGGGCCAGATGACCTCTGCACCAGCTAAAGCATTGGCTTGGTTTCATGTTTCTGAGACTGAAAATAACAAAGGCTAATACAAGATAAAAATTAATTTTTCTCAGACTTCCCTGGTGGTTCAGAATCTGCCTGCCAATGCAGGAGACACGGGTTCGACCCCTGGTCTGGGAACAGTGCACATGCCTCAGGGCAATGAAGCCAGTGTGCCAGAGCTTCTGAGCCCAGACCCTGAAGCCCATGCTCCACAGCAAGAGAAATCACTGCAGTGAGAAGAAGCAAAGAGTAGCCCTCACTCACCACAGCTAGCACGTGCAGCTGAAGACTCAGGGCAGCCAAAAATGAATTTAAAAAAAAAAAAAAAAGTCAATTCACCCTTAAAAAAAAAAAAGAAATTAATGTTTCTCATAACAAAGTCAGAGCTGGTCAGGCAGCACTGCTCTGCCAAGTTGATAAGAACCCAGACTCCTTTTAACTTGTTGTTTTGCCCTTCACAGGCTGTTTTCCGTGCCTGGTTCAAGTGACATCCACATTCCAATCAGATCAGCAGGGTGAAAGAAGGAGGACAGAGTCAAGGAGGGTTTTATGGGTTTGGCCTGTAATTTGCGTTTGTAATCACTCTCATCCCACTGGCCAGAAATTAGAATCATAGGGTCATATCTAGCTACAAGGGAGCTAAATATAGTTTTCCTTTGCAAGCTATTTAGCAAATATAGCTTTTCTTATGGGCTGCCATGAGCCAAGTTGAATTCATTTAAAATCAAATTTATATCTGTTATTCTGCTTTATTTTAGAAAATTTTGGTTAACGGGGAGAGCTTGGGCAATATGTCCTTGGCTGACTTGGGGAGGTGGGAAGCAGAATCCTTCCCCTCTATGCTCTTTATCTCTTTCATCTCTTCTAACCATCAGAGCCCCCAAAAGCCAGCTATCTGGGTCATATGAATAGAAATTCAAGAGCCCTGAAGATCTGGCCAAAGAGCTCAGAGGTGGTTGAGTTCATACTGGGGAAAATCCTGAGGTCAACTCTCATTTTCTGAATAGCTATAGAGAGAAGTATGTCACTGCCAAAGGCTCTAACATGTGTCTGAAGCTGTGCTTAAACAAGTTTGTGTGAAAAGAGAGACAGAAGATCAAAGCAGATCAAAGCAAGCCCTGCAGAGTCACAGATTCTGCCCAGGGCTGCATGACTTCTGACAGCGATGGAGAGAACAGCTTGAAGCAAGTGGAGAGCTAAGGTCTTTTGCTCACCAATAGGGCATAACTGGCTTTGTCTCTGGAACTGGAATTGCTGCCTATTGAATGAGTTGATTATTGGTTGTTTTTCTCATCTAGATTGGAAAGTTATATATGATAAAAAGTGTTTCCCCTCTGTTAGTTGATAACAGACAGCACAACAAAGATAATGCCTAATATCCCCAGCATTCTACTTCATCCTTCTTATTACAGATAGTTAATTACTTATTCAGTTCAGTTCAGTCGCTCAGTCGTGTCCGACTCTTTGTGACCCCATGAATCGCAGCATGCCAGGCTTCCCTGTTCATTACCATCTCTCGGAGTTCACTCAGACTCACGTCCATCGAGTCCGTGATGCCATCCAGCCATCTCATCCTCTGTCGTCCCCTTCTCCTGCCCCCAATCCCTCCCAGCATCAGAGTCTTTTCCAATGAGTTATATGCCTAACCAATTCTATAATTACCTAGTATATAAATTACCTATCATAATATATAATTACCTATTTGTAGACTTATGTAATTAATATCATTTTCCCTTGATACATTAAAAAAAAAAAAACACTCATAGGAGAAAAAAAAAAGAGCTAAATTAAATTGCGCTTGGTTCCTAGCTCAGGAAAGCCAGGTTGAACAAATAAGAAAATGCTTTTCTTTGTTACACAGCAAAACCGTCCATCTAAGTTAGTTTGTTGATTCTCAAGCTCTTNAAAAAAAAAAAAAACACTCATAGGAGAAAAAAAAAAAGAGCTAAATTAAATTGCGCTTGGTTCCTAGCTCAGGAAAGCCAGGTTGAACAAATAAGAAAATGCTTTTCTTTGTTACACAGCAAAACCGTCCATCTAAGTTAGTTTGTTGATTCTCAAGCTCTTAATTTCATCTGTGTTTACTGTAGGCTATGGCTACAGTGATTGCAATTTTAAACTTTTTTATTGTGAAGTGTCCTACACAAATAGAAAAATATACAAAACATAGAAGAATGATCATAAAGTGAATGCTCATTTTTCCATCCAGGACAAGAAGTAGAACACTACCACCTCAAACCCTCACTCTATTCCGGTCACTACTCCATTTCCCCTCAAAACATACATACTGTTCTGACTTAATAGAGTAGCTCTGTTTTGCCTATTTTGAACTTTGTATAAGCAGAACCATGAATTTTCTTAAGATACATGTTTTTAGAAGGAAAAATTTGATACTTATGTATACCACTGAGTCAATGGGCTGAGATGAAAATCTACAACATATGGTCAATGTAACTTTGTGTCATAAAGAAAGTTCATCTCTACGTTCCATGCTTATTCCTCCATAAAAAGAACAAGTCTGATGAATCTGTCCCAGAGACCCAGAAGTATTCCCTGGGAACCAGCAACTTACACCCAAACATAGTAGTTTTGTTATCTTTGGCAAGAATCCAAAAAGGTTCTTTAAGCAATCAGACACTGACAGATGGGATTTAGTGAAGAAGAAGGATAAGAAGGAAGAGAAGGAGGAGAAAGACTGAAGACAGAGAGGGGTAAGATTTTGCCTTCTTTCTTGTTTTAGGAGTGGTCATTAGAAGCACCCACAGTAAACTTATATTTTTTATTTGCTTGAAAGAGGAAAGTATGAGTAGCTCATTGTGACTGTTTGTGACCCGATGGACTATAGCCCGCCAGGCTCCTCTGTCCGTGGAATTCTCCAGGCAAAAATACTGGAGTGGGTTGTCATTTCCTTCTGCAAGGGATCTTCCCAACCCAGGGATCGAACCCACGTCTCCTGCATCGCAGGCTGATTCCTTACCATTTGAGCCACCAGGGAAGCCCCTTTTATTTGTTTATAGATCAATAACTAGCTGAACCAGGAGAGGGAGAGAAAACTGAAAATTAATGAGAGGTAACAATAGCCAGGTTTCACTGAGATTTGCTGCATACCAACCAACTTCCAAATATCAATAACTTAAAACGGTAAAGTCTTTTCCTGTACTCGTATTACTTTAGCTGCTATAGGTTCCCCTTTTCCTCTTTTTTTTTTTTTTTCCTGTAATACAAACTTAAGGAGCCTTTCTGATCTCAGATATAATATTCTTGAGGCAGAAAAAGGCTAAAAAGAGGTGGCAGAGCTACTTGGTGGCTATTAAAACTTCTGCCTGAAATTGACATATGTCGTTTCTGCTAACATTTCATTAACAAAAGCATGTTTCTTGGCGAAGTTGACATTAGTCCTTTCTGGAAAAGCAGATGATAAGAGAAAAATAATGCAGACTATATCCAGGGGGCATATTAATGAAGATCAACCAGAAATTATATATGAAAATCAGAGGGAAATTCCTCCAAACTCAATAAACTCAGTCAGAACCTATCTATTTTGGTGGATCAATTATATCAGAAATTCCACTGAACAATTAAACCGATTTGTGTGAGAAGCCCATACTGTCCCTGTATGAACAACTTTTCCAGGAAACATCTTTTACTCAGTGCACTAGATCTCCAAATATATTCTTTGTTTTCTTGGAGAATGTGAAGAATTCTAAGGGTACAATTCAAATGAAAGGGAGAGCCATGCCTAATCCTTGCTTTGTTCCCAGAAGCCTCCGCTGTGGGCTAATCTTTAGTGTCTCTTCTGTTCTCTAATCCTCCTCTTGATGGACTTCTCTGTGAGGATATAAATTATCCATCTTCAAGCAAAAGTAGACTATGATGTATTTTCAGAAATTTCATGGTGTCTGATCCTTGCTGACAATGTGAATTCTGTCTTCATACTGAAAAGACAGGAAAATAATTCCCTGTTTCTTCAGGTTTTGGGGGTAGAGAGAGGGGGGAATAAAATGTCTTAATGCAGACAGCACTTTCTTAGTACTTGTAAAAATTGTTTCCTTGAAGCTCTTTGTTTCTCTTTGAAATCAGCGTTTTTTAAACTTAATTTTCAGTGATTCACCCTGGTGGATTATCTGCCTTAAAAGTTGAGTTAGGAGACTTTGGGGAGGTTATAGCAGTGGCTGGATTTCAGTCTTCAGAAATGCAAGTCTGACACCTTCTGGAAAGCATGTCGCATTCACCAGCACCTCCTTCAGCAATAGTGAGATGGGCCCTGGGAACTTCATTTAGAAGCCGAGTTTTTGACCAGAACGGGATCCGGGGCTATATGAAATTGGATGAGACAAAGTTGCATCTCTATATCCATAAATTGCTTCTTCTGAAAAAATTTAGCAGTTTTTTCAACTATGACTATAGGCAGTGAACTGTTAGTATCATGAGTGATGTCAACAGTAGAAATCATAGTTTCTAATCACATTTTAGTTATTGTGGATATCTCAAAGCATTGTTTATGCTCCATGTTATTTGAAATCACGATAGACCTGCCTCCAGATTTTGTTATTTAATATGTTAGTAAATAGACATATGTGTTAATATCTCATACACTTGATTTTTTATATTTGAATTTAGTATTTCAATATAATTGGTTTTCTTTGAGATTGTGCTTATTTTAATTTACATCCTTATGGGCTATTTTAGGCCTTCCCTGGTGGCTCAGACAGTAAAGCGTCTGCCTATAACGCGGGAGAACTGGATTCTATCCCTGGGTCGAGAAAATCCCCTGGAGAAGGAAATGGCATTCCAGTACTCTTGCCTGGAAAATTCCACGGATGGAGGAGCTGGTAGGCTACAGTCCATGGGGTTGCAAAGAGTCGAGTTTATGTTGCTAAGGTTTTATGGCACAGAAGGTACTAAGAATGCTTGCTCTATAAGAGTCAGAGAAGGATAAAAGAAAGTATCAAACGACACCCTTCCACTAAAATGATGATCTTTAGTTCTTATATATAGAATTAAACGGAAGAGTTTCTTTTTTAACAACAAAAAAAGATGTTTTGATATCATATTAATCATCAATGTACAAAACTTGTGCTTTCTTTTTCATGAAACTGGACCCTAAAACTCTGGTTAAAAAAGAACTTCTGTTTCTCCTTATGCTCCCCTCGTTCAACCAACCAACTGCACGTGCACACACACAGAGTGATGTGTAAGTATGTTTAGTTCAATAAAAATATCTTTTTAAAGCCATGAAATTAGTTTTCAGTTTATACATCAGGTGATATTTTCTGAACACCAAATTGCACTCAAAAAGTGACTAAGAAGAGCAGATTGCAGCAAACTGTCAGTTATACATTGGATGCTTCTGTGTGGAGAACATTAGGAAAAAAACCTGCACTCCAGGAAATCAGCAGCTGTTCAACACAGTCAGCTGGTGGGGCTATCATGTAGCCAGAATGGTCTGGAGAACTGGCTGTCAAGTCTGAGTGGCCTTCAAGTGCTTGGTATACATTCCAAGGGGGCAGGACATGATCTAAGAAAGCAGAAAGTAGAAAAAACAATGACTTCATTCTGTCTGTGGGTCAGAGGTTGAGTTCATGGGAGGGACATGAGATGCCCCTGGGAGGTGAGGACATTCTATAAAACAATGGTGTCGACAGCCACCCCTTCTCCTTCCTTTGCTCTCCGAAGGTAGCTTCACAGATGACGCTATGAGGCTTCAGCTAAACTAAACCTCACAAAATGGAGTTCCACCTGAACTTTGCGTTGAAGATAATGTTTGCAACATGCAAATTCACAAACCTACAAAAATACAATAGCAGAGGTCCAGTCACTTTTAATGGGCTCCCTTTGGCAACAACACAAAGAGAAAAATGAATATTTCATCATACCTGATAATGAATTGGATCCCCCAAAATTGAAATTATCAAGATGACTTAATATACGGATCTGTAACCAGTAGTGTGGATTATGTCTTGAAAAAATAGTTAATAATAGTCCTGTGCATGCGTGCTCATGCTAAGTCGCTTCAGTCATGTCCGACTCTTTGCAACCCCATAGACCATAGTCCACCAGGCTCCTCTGTCCATGGGATTCTCCAGGCAAGAATACTGGAGTGGGTTGCCATGCCCTCCTCCAGGGGATCTTCCAGACCCAGGGGTCGAAACCAGGTCTCTTTGGTCTCCCGCATTGGTAGGTGATTCTTATCACTGCGCCACCTGCATTAATAGTAGTCCTACTTGATAGAGTCCACATGGGGTCTCATTGATAAGATGGCTCGTTATGTCAACCTTGAAAACAAAGAATAAATCATAGTGATCTGTGAGACTGACCAAATTGCCCAAATGGCATTTTGTTATCTCACTGGTGCCTATCTTCTCAAAGCTGTGAGACCACCAGATTCCAGACCTCCAGCTACATGACCATCCTTTCAGAGAATTTTTCCTTGGTGGGGTATAAGGACTCCATCAGAAAGGGGAAATGCTGGTTCTCCTTAAGAGCCAGTCACCCTCTCTTTCCCTCTAATAAATTTCCTTTTCTTGCCTGACTGCCTGGCTCACTTTTTCTCTGCACTCGCCTTACACTATTTGTATATAACGTAGATTCAAAATTACTTACTAATAAAAATGTGTGAACAAAACAGTTTGAATATCACTACTTTAAATTTCCAAGTATGAAATTTTTGAATTAAAACTTGAAAAAAAGGTCTATTGTGAGTTCAAAGTTGTTAGAGGAAGAGGTGCTGTATTGGCCAAAAATCAGGTTACTATCCAAGGATAAACTTGATTATAATGTGGAAAAGTGAGAAGAAGACGTTGTTGGCTGAAAAGGGTATTGAGGCAATGTGGAATGTATTTAACCATCTCATCCTGTCTCTGCTTACAGACTGTGCACCTCATGTGGTCAAGGACTATCCTTATTAACTCTATGTCCCCAGGTGCCAACCTTCTAACTAGGATTAGGAGGGGCTCCAGAAAGCATTTGCTGGATTAACAGAGTCAAAGAAATAAAAGAGAATTAGACCTTTGGTTTATAGCAAATTTCTCTTTGCCCCTTAGTTATTCCAAGATGGAAAACCACTGCCTGTGTTCACTAGAAATCAAACAACCCCAAAAGAGCCTGGGTTGATAGGAAGCACCAACTCCTGCAGAGAGTCAGAAATTCCTCCTGACTCCGGGCCTCCACTGGCCTTTGCCCATCACTGTATATTATAGTAGGTGCAACTTTGCACCATATTTTTACTTCTGGTTGTCTGCCACTGTTGGTTGAGCAATTTCTGGGAAACAAGGATCTTACTCATCTTAGTGTGAGGTTGGGCACGCCCTGGCAGAAAGTCCCCCAAAGCGTAGTTCGGGTCCCGACAGGAACTTGGGGGCCGGCCCATTTCCCGAGCATCGGCATCGCTACTAAAGCCAATCAGACGCTGACACACGACCCTATGTAGGCCAATCCCTGAGACAATCCTAAGCAACTACCTTTTTTGGCAAAAACCCGGGCGGCAGACTACCCCCTGCTATAAAACCCTTGATCGGCCCGCCCTTCCTCGCAGACTCCCGCCCGTGGTTCCCAGGGAGTTCTGCCCAAGAGCGCTTGCCCAATAAAGACTTCTTAATACCAGCTGGCAGAGGCATCTTTCTGTTCGCGGCGACCTTACACTTAGTTTTCCTAATACCTAAAACAGGGATAGGCATAGAATAAAGGGGTAAGCAGCAAATATAGATGAGTACCCACTCTGTGCCAAGCACTTGATACGTTTATCTGCTTTTCACATCCCTCGTGACTCAGTGGTAAAGAATCCACCTGCCGATTCCAGGGACCCAGGTTCGATCCCTGGGTCCAGAAGATCCCCTGGAAGATGAAATGACAACCCACTCCAGTATTCTTGCCTGGAAAATCCCATGGACAGAGGAGCCTGGTGGGGCTACAGTACATGGGGTCAAAAAAGAATCAGACATGACTGAGGGGCTGAACAACAACAAGGTCACACAGCAAGTAAGGGATTCAGGATTCAAATTTAAGCTTGATTCCAAGTCCCAGACTCTTCTTACTTCCTCACAATGCATGATAAATGCAGGGCACTTAAGTTAATTGATTAATTAACATAGCCTGTTTGTCAGGACGCTCAGGTTGTACAATGCTCACCACCACACAATGAAACCTACTTTATTCTCAAGAGCCCTAAATATTTAACTTCCTTTTTATTGAACTAAGCTCTATTTACCTACAGCTTGGCTTACTGCTCTGATTCTTCTCTGGAGCCACACAGGAAAACTGCAACCTCCCTTTCCACAAAATCAGCCCTCGGCTTATGAAGACAACCGCTATGTGTCTCCCCTTCACCAAACAGTTCTCTTTCCTTGCCAAAACGATCAAGTTGCTTGCAAGGAGCAAAAAGGAAGCCTAACTTTAATCTTGCAGTCATGGATCCTTTGCCTTACCTCTATTGAAGGCTCTAGGACTTCCAACAAGTAGATTCAAATGGAATGTTTCCTTGGCATTCTTTTATGCATCAAAACATGATATTGAAATCCCTTGGCCCTCCTTCCCCTGTGAATGTCACTTAAGCTAGTAATCCCGCGTGCAGGCTTAGAGGGGGATCATGACTCACAAGATGCCACCAAGTGGGCTCTGTGGAAAATACCTTTTATCAATTTCTCTCAAAGTATTGTCTATCAAACTATCAGAATCACTGGAAGTCCATATTAAAAGGTAGGTTCCTAGGCCAACTTAGCCCTACTGTTGGGGGAAGCACACTGATTGAAGCCGCCCACCCTGGCCAGGCACCACAGTAACCATTTGCATGAGTTGTTTTATGACAGGAGATCCTGATAAGGAATATGGAACTAATAAGCCACCACCAACCGGAAGAGTTCGGGAAAGGTCGAAAGGAGGCACTGCATGTCTGTCCACTTCCCAGAATCCCTCTCGCTAGCGTGCACCACCAGGAAAGACTCTGAATTAGAATGATTGGCCAAAGACCACTCGGAACTAATCCTATCACCATAAAACCCGAGACTGTGAGCCACAGGGCAGAGCAGTTCTCCTGGGTTCCCTTACCCTCCTGCTCTCTGCTCGGGTGCCCTTTCCCAATAAAACCTCTTGCTTTGTCAGCACATGTGTCTCCTCGGACAATTCATTTCCGAGTGTTAGACAAGAGCCCAGTTTCGGGCCCTGGAAGGGGTCCCCCTTCCTGCAACACTACTAGATTGGAATCCCTAGGATGAGACTTGGACTTCATGCTGGTTAATAAGCATTCCTTTCCTCAGTGATTCTAATACATACCCAAGCTTGGAAGCCTCAAACGAAAGCAAGGCTGTGTCTAAATCACAAGGAGGTTACCTTTTTGTGCAATCCGTGTTGGTGGCCAGCAGTCAAGTCTGTCCACTTAAAAAAGGAATATTTTTCTAAATGGGATTGTCAATATTTATGTAAGAAAAACAAAAGCATCTTTCAAGGGAATTTAGCAGCAATCATATGTATTGGGCACACACGCTCAGTCGTGTCTCTTTTCGACCCCATGGACTGTAGCCTGCCAGGCTTCTCTGTCCATGGGATTCTCTAGGCAAGAATACTGGAGTGGGTAGCCGTTCCTTTCTCCAGGGCATCTTCCCAACCCAGGGATTGAACCCAGGTCTCCTGCGTTGCAGACAGATTCTTTACCGCTGAACTATATATATATAAAATCAAGATAAAAAGATGGAATCCTAATTAGTGGAGCCAACCTAGCAACATAAGTGGGCACCTGCACTGGCAGATGGGATCCTAATGTTAGTTCAGACCCAACTGAGTGCTGGGTTGACAAAGTAACTAAACTCAGTGTCTCCTGTGGAGCTTTCACTGAGGCTTTGTGAGTTGACTGCACTACTTAAGAATTTCTGAAATATAAAACAACTTCCCAAACCCAATCCCAACCTCTTTTACTAAAATAAACAGATATTTTTTAAATCTAAAGTGAATAAATCCTAAAGTTCTTTGAAGCTTATATGATACTTCAGTTCAGTTCAGTTCATTTCAGTCGCTCAGTCATGTCCAACTCTTTGTGACCCCATGAATCACAGCATACCAAGCCTCCCTGTCCATCACCAACTTCCGGAGTTCACTCAAACTCATGTCGAGTCTGTGATGCCATCCAGCCATNAGTTCAGTTCAGTTTAGTCGCTCAGTCGTGTCTGACTCTTTGAGACCCCATGAATCACAGCACGCCAGGCCTCCCTGTCCATCACCAACTCCCAGAGTTCACTCAGACTCACATCTGTCGAGTCTGTGATGCCATCCAGCCATCTCATCCTCTGTCGTCCCCTTCTCCTCCTGCCCCCAATCCCTCCCAGCATCAGAGTCTTTTCCAATGAGTTGACTCTTTGCATTAGGTGGCCAAAGTATTAGAGTTTCAGCTTCAGCATCAATCCTTCCAATGAACACCCAGGATTGATCTCCTTTAGGATGGACTGGTTGAATCTCCTGGCAGTCCAAGGGACGCTCAAGAGTTTTCTCCAACACCACAGTTCAAAAGCTGGGTTAGGTTCTTCCAGCTGTGATTTCTTAAGGAGCCAGTGGGATCAGAGGCCAGACAAACTGCCAGTGGGGGTAGGCCAAATCCCAGAATTCCAATCTAGGAGAAGACGATCCATCTCTGTCTCTTAATTGCCATTCCCAGCAACAATTGTGCAAAAATACAAATTATGTCTCAGTGCCCTAGAATTTCTTCACCATAATGACCCTGGATGAGTTCTGCATTAAGAAATCCAAATTTATGAAACAGCAAAGTATTTCTGAAAAATCTTTCCATTTAGAGAGCTGCCACAAGTATATTCACGAGTGCACTTGAAAAATATGGTTCCATGCACAAAACCCTGATTTACCCGCACCTTTCTAGAGCACACCTCCTACAGCACAAAAAACACTGCAAAAAAGCCCACAAGGCCCAATCACTGACAGCAGCTGAGAGGCCCATCTGGGAAATAACTTCGGAACCCCTTCAGACAAACTTGCCGTGGTGGGGTGACCTGGCCGTCACTGATTCCCTGCCAGCTCATTTGCAGCCAGGAATTTTCACAGATGCTCCCTGGTGAGTAGCCATTTCCGGATATTTTTCAAATGATTTTCATTCTGCCAGCTGGGCACAGTTCAGGGTATGCAGCTTGGAGCACTCAGCCGGATGGACCAATCAAAGACACTGGCCAGCCTGATTTGGATTAGACTGGACTGTGTGTGCCTTGCTCTAAGGCTGGCACACGCCCTGCTTTCCTCCCCTGTTCGTTTCCATCCTCCATCCTTCCACCTCCCTAATCCCCATAGCGCCTGCTATAAGCTCACCAGGCAGCCCTCTCCTCGCCTTCTAGCACTTTCTCCCCAGGCCAACACCATGAATGGGTGGGCAATGGGACGGACGAATAAGAACAATATTCTCAGACTAGAAAAACTTAAATTTAAATCTAGTCCCAGTTCTGCCACTAACTAGCTGCATGGCCTCAGTCAAGTTGCTTAACCATTCAGGGTTTTAGTTTCCTCTAGGTTAAAATGAGAGTCCATTACTAGGTTCACATAAGGACTTGACCAAGTCACCAGAGCCATTCTGTTAAGCTGCACACCTGACCAACAGCCCACATACACCTCACCACTAAGTACGTTTACAGAGATATTTCAGGACGAGGGTTTCAGAAGAAAAAAATCCAATGATAGCTGTTGAGCCTGTTTCAATGACAGACCCGGGCTGAACATTAAATTTGGAAGAAGACATGAAATCTATTATTAATGCTGCTTAGGGCAAGGAGAGGCTGAAAGGAGTGCAGCAGCTATAAAAATCGATGGTGAAATGGAATTTATCACCTCTGTGTCAGTCTGATCCCCCAGGACTTTCCCTCCAGGGTCCCAGGGTCCTCAATAATGAATAATGAATCACAACATGCTCTCTGTGACCTTCAGGATATGGAAAGACAGAAGGATGAGAAAAGAATGAAAGAAAGGAGAAAAATTCTGGAAAGTTTAACTTGATTATTACACTCTAAATTAAAACTGCTTTCTCAGTTTTAATTTATAAAGACAGAAACTTAAAGACTACTGAAAAATATAAATCATAAAATAAACTCACTTGTAATAGAGATAACCGCTGTCACCATCTTGACTATCTCCTTTCAACTTTTCTCATCTGACCACTAAGAAAACAATTTCCTTCATTATTTTGAAGTGTTAGGCTTCCCCTTAATCATTCTGGCTCATAGAAATCTCTGAATCCTAGAGAACTCAAAGTGAAAAAATAATGCCAGCAAGTGATTATGTGAAGATGTGGCAGAACTGGGGTAAAGTTAGAGGGCTTCTATTGCTTAGCATTTGCAAACAAGCCTTTGTCTGTATCTCTGTTTCGGTATGGAATATCAGGTATTACCCTCCAATATGCACTGTTTGATCCTCCACTTTAAGCGGTTTCTTCAGTGGTTTCCCATTACACTTTTGATAAAACTCACACTCCTTAAGAGGACTTCCTGGGACCCTCACGGTCAGAGCCCTGCCTCTGTCTTTGTTTATCCCCCCAACACTGTCTGCCCCAACAATATCTGTGCTTTGTCCAGACTGTCCTGGGTCTTGGAGCACTCTTCCTCTGTAGTTGTCTGGCTAATTTCTAATTTATCTATCTGAACAGATTAGATCATTTTGCTATACCCTCCCACCCCATAATCTTCCCATATGAGCACCTACTATATTTCGGCTATGACATTTTTCTGCCTTAACTACGAGACTAAACACCTTGAGAGCAGTGACTTGCTGTTTTGCTCACCACTGTATTCCCATCCCCAGGCATGGGCGTTTTGCAAAGTGAATATTCTATGAACACTTGAATATGTTAGTGAATGGCAGCCTTCATCCACTTTAATCAAGAAAGCTCTTCAAGGGAACATATACTACTATCTTTCAGAGTGGGAGATTTTATACGTGGTCAGCACTATGAAGAGAGAAATACAGTGTGCCCTTTTTTTAAGTTTTGGAAAATTGTCATTGAGACCTTTATATAGCTTTTGTAATGGCTATGGTGACTTTTTAAACTTCCCCAGAGTAGAATAAAAATTAGGGAGATGACCAATACTAGCCCTGCATTCTGTGACCCGAGAGAACACCAGTAACATTCGCCTTCTACCATCTTGCTCCTCGGAGGGTTAGCAGAGGCAATCTCCAGCAGTAATACCACAGGGCTCTTTGACACAGGCTCATCACTAGCACTAAAACCTGCTAATGATAAGCCATTTTGTAGTTGTTTTAGTTGCCCTGTTGTTTCTGACTCTGTGGCCACGTGGGCTGTAACCGGCCAGGCTCCTCTGTCCATGGGGTTTCCCAGGCAAGAATACTGAACTGGGTTGCTATGTCCTTCGCCAGGGGATCTTCCCAACCCAGGGATCGAACCTGCATCCCCTGCATTGGCAAATGGATTCTCTGAGCCACACGGGAAGCCCAATGATAAGGCAAACAGGCAAGAAATTTCCAGTTATCAGAAAGTAAAGAATTGAGGTTCAATTAAAAGTCACAGGATATCCAAAGCTACATAGATTTGATGTATTTTGTCTTTACAATGATTGTAAATGGGCTTTCATTCTTTTCATGAATAGCCCATTACCTTCTGTGAGGGGATCAGAGAAAGACTCAAATAATGGAAGCAAGACATTATCATTATCAGGGCTTCCCTGGTGGCTCAGTGGTAAAGAATCCGCCTGCACTGCAGGAGCCCTAGGAGACACAGGTTAGATCCCTGGGTTGGGAAGATCCCCTAGAGGAGGAAATGGCAACCCACTCCAGTATTCTTGCCTGGAGAATCCCATGAACAGAGGAGCCTGGAGGGCTACAGTCCATGGGGTCACAAAGAGTTGGACATGACTGAAGCGACTTAACGCAGACATTATCAGTGGGCTCTAGCATCTGCTTTCATCAAACCTACAAATGCAGCAGCCCTCTGCTCCAGCCAGCTTGGGTCTCTCACTGCCTTTCAAAAATGTAGGGGAGAAATGGGAAAGGACGTGCTGTATCCCAACACCCCTGGTGGGGGGCAGTAGGTATCTTAATTATCCTATCATTTTTCTGGTAGTTTAAATTACACTTATAATGAGCAACATGAACTGTGAAATTAAACCGTGGTTTTGTTTGTGCCATAAAATTGTAAAATCCCCCTTCTTTACCATTATAGAAAGTGAAATTAAGAACAAACACATCTTGAGATATTTACCTCTCCACACGGGTCCGTGTACGTCCACCACCACTCTTTTTCAATCTTGCTTCTGCTATTCTTAGTCATATCATTGTCATTCCCAACTCCAAGCCATTGCTCATGTTGACCAGATACCTAGAAGAAAAGCCTTTCCCTCTCCCTTTCAGATTTGCAAATCCTGCCTACTCCATGAGGACCAATTTCTCTCTAACACCTTCCGAAAGACCTCTAGTCCGTCCACATTATCTGCCATATCCTACACTCCTTTTGCACTTATAACCAACATCACTCATTTTGGTGATTCATTACAAACTTTTTCCTTGCCTTCCTACTGTCTCTCTTGACTCCGTAATGGATCCCTAAGTATCTCAAAGGAGGAAGCTGTGATGTTTTTATTACAGTACTAAGCACACAAAAGATGTTGAAAATGTGATAATTATTGAAGCAATCATTAAACTAACCATAAACAAAATGTAGATCATAGAAGTAGTAGAAGGATCTACATTTTGTTCATGGTTAATACCAGGCAAGAATGTCCCATCTCACCATTCCTTGTCAATATTGTCCTATCTCACCATTCCTTGTCAATATTGTCCTGTCTGTCACAGCTAATAAAATGAGACAAAAATAGGTAATAAAAGGGATATGAATTGGAAAATAAGAAACAAAATTGTCTTTGTTCAGAGATGACAGGAACATCTATGCAGAAAATCTGAGATTGTGACAAAGATACTCTGGAACTAATAAGCAAAGATAGCAAGGTTGCAAGATACAGGGTTAATACACAAAAATTAATCTCTTTACTATATACCAGCAATAAATAAGTGGAATTTGAATTTTAAAACACAATACCATTTACATTAGTACTCCAAAAAATAAATACTTAGGTATAAAATTAACAACATTTGTACAAGATATATATGAGGAAAACCACAAAACTTGATGAAAGAAATAAAAGATGTGCATAGATAGGAAGCCTTAATATTGTTATGATGAATACTGGAGTGGGTTGCCATGCCTCCTCCAGTGGATATTCCCAACCCAGGAATCAAACCGGGGTCTCCTGTGTTGCAGGGGGATTCTTTACTAGCTGAGCTTCCTCGGAAGCCCCTCCCAATTTGAACTATAGATTCTATACAATTTTGATCAAAATCCCAGTGAGTTAACTGTGGATATTGGCAAACTGTTTCTAAAGTTTATATGGAGAGACAGAAGACCCAGAATATTGTTGAAGAATGAAGTCAGAGGATTGCTACTACCCAATCTCAACATTTACTATAAAACTACAGTAATCAAGACAGTGTGGTATTGACAAGAGAACAGACAAATAGATCAATGGAACAGAATAGAGAGTCCAGAAATAGATCCACTTAAGTATAGTCAACTTATCTTTGACAAAGGAGCAAAGACAGTGCAATGGAAAAAACTAATCTTTGCAACAAATAGTGCTGGAATAAAGTATACATGCATATGGAAAATAATGGATCTGTGAAAAGGCCTTACACTCTTCACAAAAATTAACTCTAAATCATAGATCTAAATGTAAAATGCAAAAGTATAAGACTCTCAGAAGATAACAACAGGTCATCTAGGTTTTCTCCTATGTTAGATACAATGACAAAAGTTATGATCCATGAAAGAATAATTGATAAGCTGGGATTCATTAAAATTAAAAACTCCCAATCTGCAAAAGACATCATTAAGACAATGAAAAGACAAGCCACAGACTGCAAGAAAACATTTGCAAAAGGTTTCTGATAAAAGACCTGTTCAAAATGGTTTCTGATAAAAGACCTGTTCAAAATTTGCAATGACGTCTAAAACCTCAATAATAAGAAAATAAATAATCCAATATCTTAAATGGACAAAAGATCTCAATAGACACCTCACCAAAGAAGATATACAGAGAGCAAATAGCATATGAAAAGATACTGTATATAATGTCATTGGGGAATTGCAAATTAAAATAACAATTTGAAACCACTACATACCCATTAAAACCGCCAAAACCAGAATGATGGCAACACTAAATGTTGGTGAAAATGTGGAGCGACAAGAACTCAAATTTGCTCCAGGGAAGCAAAATGATACAGCCACTTTAAAGACAGTTTGATGGTTTCTTACAAAACTAAACACACTCTTAATATATGATCCAGCAGTCATGCTCCTTATGCTGTGCTATGCTTAGTCACTCACTCGTGACTGACTCTTTGCGACCGCATGGTTGTAGCCTGACAGGTTCCTCTGTCCATGGGGATTCTCCAGGCAAGAATACTGGAGTGCGTTACCATGCCCTCCTTGAGGGGGTCTTCCCAACCCAGGGATCAAACTCAGGCCTCCTGCATTGCGGGCAGATTATTTACTATCTGAGCCACCAGGAAAGTCCAAGAATAGTGGAGTGGATTGCCGTGCCCTCCTCCAAGGCTTCTTCCCAAACCAGGGATCAAACCCAGGTCTCCTGTACTGCAGGCAGATTCTTTACCATCTGAGCCACCACGGAAGCCCCTCATGCTCCTTGGTATTAGCCAAAGGAGTTGAAAACTTGTTTTCACACAGAAAACCTACACTCTGATGTTTATAGCATCTTTATCCATAATCGCCAAAGCCTGGAAACAGCAAAGATGCCCCTCAGTAGGTGAATAGGTCAATAAACCGGTACATCCAAACAATGGAATATTCAGTGCTAAAAAGAAATGAGCTATCAAACCATGAAAAGACCTGAAGGAACCTTAAATTCATATTACTAAGTGAAATAAGACAATGTAAAATGCTACTTACTATATAATTCAAATACATGACATTTTGTAAAATCATACAATTGTAAAAGAAACAGTGTTTGGCAAAGGTTCAAAGGGAGGAAAGGATAAATAGTCTGAGCACAGAGGATCTTTAAGGCAATGAAACTGCTCTGTATGATATGTGATACTATCTTGGTGAATACATGCCACTATTCATTTAACCAGACCCATAGATTATACAACATCAAGAGTGAAACCTCATCTAAACTTTGGAGTGTGGGAGGTAATGACATAGGCTCCTCTACTGTAATAAATGTGCCCCTCTGTCTGGTGTGGGATGTTGTACACACACAGGAGGGAATAGACGCGCAATTTCCATACGTTCTGCTTCACTTTTCTAGGAACCTAAAGCCACTCTGAAAAATAAAGTCTATCTATTTTAAGATCTGGAATAAAATTTTATAAAAACATAAATTGTATATTGATTTTAAGATTATTTTTGCAGGCTTTCATACAGGAAGAGAAGCTGGGTCTCTGTGGCCTAACGAGAATGTTAGATTTCCTTCCTGAAGGTGGCGTTTGTGTGCTATGTCAAAGAATACTTCCTTCATTGTTAAGAAAAAAGGAAAAAAAACTTTACCAGACAGTAAAATAACTCATAAAACTGTCATGAGTAATTCCAGAAGCAGAGCTGAAATGCAAGGTTGCTCACTGCACCTCTGCTTCTCTGACAGGGGCGAGCATTTGTAGATTAAGATTATAGACTTACCTGTGGACACAGAGACTCATAACTCAATTTACAGGTGCCTCAGAGCTGAAACAATACTTGCTGAGCTATGCACTGGGATTTGTTGCAGCACCAAGAATTTGAGCTGTGGAAGGCCACAGATCTGGCTGACACAGTCCAATGGGAAGGGGAGTTCTCCAACCTGCACAATTAACTGTGACCAGTGGACTCTGAGCCAATGAACAGTTACACTGTAGGAACTATTTGAACTTGAGGGAGAAATGCCCCAATTTAAAAGGTTCTAAAACTCAGTTTCTGCACAAGGAGTCCTTCTTGAGCATGTTAAACACAAAAATTTTTGGACTTCAACTTCAGAAATACTAATGTCAAGAGCATCACTGGAGTCTGTAAGTTTTTATCTGAGAAGCTTTCTAGAGTGGAAAATTACTCAGCTCTATAAAGAAAACAAACTACTGACATAAGAAACGACATGGATGAAATCTCAACAACAGTATTCTAATAGTCTAAGCAAAAGAAACCAAACACGAAAGAGTAAGCACTGTATGATTGTGACAATATATATTATATATGATTATACATTATATACACATGTATGAAGTTCTAGAATAAATGCAACTTATCTGTGGTGATAAAAATGAGATTGTTGTATAAGATTAAATGATGGACTTGACTGCAACGGCTCATGAGGAAACTTTACAGCATGATACTAATGGTCTGTTTTTATCAGAGTGGTCTGACTGTACACAATTAAGTTGTGTGCACTTTAGTGTTGCAATGTTGTGTGATAGTGGCTCAGTCATGGCAGAATCTTGGCAAACTCATTGACAGTAGCCAGCCAGGCTCCTCTGTCCATGGAATTCTCCAGGCAAGAGTACTAGAGTGGGTAGCTATTCCCATTTCAGTTCAGTTCATCACTCAGTCGTGTCTGACTCTTTGTGACTCCATGGATTGCAGCATATCAGACTTCCCTGTCTTTCACCAACTCCCTTAGCTTGCTCAAACTCATGTCAATCTAGTTGGTGATGCCATCCAACCATCTCATCTTCTGTCTTCTCCTTCTCCACCTGCCTTCTATCTTTCCCAGCATCAGGGTCTTTTCCAATGAGTCAGTTCTTTGCATCAGGTGCCCAAAGTATTAGAGTTTCAGCTTCAATGTCAGTTCTTGCAATGAAGATTCAGGACTGATTTCCTTTAAGATGGACTGGTTGGATCTCCTTGCTGTCCAACGGACTCTCAAGAGTCTTTTCCAACACCACAATTCAAAAGCATCAGTTCTTTGACACTCAGCTTTCTTTATGATTCAACTCTCACATCTATACATGACTACTGGAAAAACATAGCTTTGACTGGACAAAATTTTGTCGGCAAGGTAATGTCTCTGCTTTTTAATATGCTATCTAGGTTAGCAATAGCTTTTCTTCCAAGGAGCAAGCATCTTTTAATTTCATGGCTGCAGTCACTACCTGCAGTGATTTTGAAGGCCAAGAAAATAAAGTCTGTCACTGTTTCCATTGTTTCCCCATCTATTTGCAACGAAATGATGGGACTGGGTGCCATGATCTTAGTTTTCTGAATGTTGAGTTTTAAGCCAGTTTTTTCACTCTCCTCTTTCACTTTCAGCCTCTTCACTTTCTGCCATAAGGATGGTGTCATCTGCATATCTGAGGTTATTGATATTTCTCCCGGCAATCCTGATTCCAGCTTGTGCTTCATCCAGTCCATCATTCCGCATGATGTACTCTGCATATAAGTTACATAGCAGGCTGAAAATATACAGCCTTGACGTACATCCTTTCCCAATTTGGAATGACTTTGTTGTTCCATGTCCAGTTCTAACTGTTGCTTCTTGACCCGCATACAGATTTCTCAAGAGGCAGGTCAAGTGGTCTGGTATTCCCATCTCTTGAAGAATTTTCCACAGTTTGTTGTGATCCACACAATCAAAGGCTTTGGCATAGTCAGTAAAGCAGAAGTAGATGTTTTTCTGGAACTCTGTTTCTTTTTCTTGATCCAGCAGATGTTGGCAATTTGATCTCTGCTTCTTCTGCCTTTTCTAAATGCAGCTTGAACATCTGGAAGTTCATGTTTCATATACTGCTGAAGCCTTGCTCGGAGGATTTTGAGCATTATTAGTGTGTGAGATCAGTGCAATTGTGTGGTAGTTTGAACATTCTTTGGCATTGGTTTTCTTTGGGATTGGAATGAAAACTGACCTTCTCCAGTCCCGTGGCCACTGCTGAGTTTTCCAAATTTTTTGGCATATTGAGTACAGCACTTTCACAGGATCACATTTTAGGATTTGAAATAGCTCAGCTGGAATTCCATCACCTCCACTAGCTTTGTTTGTAGTGATGTTCCTAAGGCCCACTTGACTTCGAACTCCAGGATGTCTGGCTCTAGGTGAGTGATCACACCATCATGGTTATTTGAGTCATGAAGATCTTATTTGTATAGTTCTTCTGTGTATTCTTGCCATCTCTTCTTAATACCTTCTGCTTCTGTTAGGTCCATATCGTTTCTGTCCTTTATTGTGCCCATCTTTGCACGAAATATTTTTGGTATCTCTAATTTTCTTGAAGAGAACTCTAGTCTTTCCTATTCTGTTGTTTTTCTCTATTTCTTTGCATTGATCACTGAGGAAGGCATTCTTATCTCTACTTGCTGTTCTTTGGAACTCTGCATTCAGAGTTCTTGAGAAAAGGATGGATACATCTTTTCTTTTCTCCTTTGCCTTTCACTTCTCTTCTTTTCTCAGCTATTTGCAAGGCCTCCTCAGACAACCATTTTTCCTTTTTGCATTTCTTTTTCTTGGGGATGGTCTTGATCACTGCGTCCTGTAAAATATCACAAAGCTCTGTCTGTAGTTCTTCAGGCACTCTATCAGATATAATCTCTTGACTCTATTTGTCACTTCCACTGTATAATCGTAAGGGATTTGATTTAGGTCATACCTGAATGGTCTAGTGGTTTTCTCTACTTTCTTTAATTTAAGTCTGATTTTGTAATAAGGAGTTCATGATCTGAGCCACAGTCAGCTCGCAGTCTTCTTTTTGCTGTCTGTATAGAGCTTCTCCATCTTTGGCTGCAAAGAATATAATCAGTGTGATTTCAGTATTGACCATCTGGTGATGTCCATGTTCAAGTCGTCTCTTGTGTTGTTGGAAGAGGGTATTTGCTATGACCAGTGCGTTTGCTTGGCAAAACTCTGTTAGCCTTTGCCCTGCTTTATTTTGTACTCCAAGGCCAAAGTTGCCTGTTACTCTAGGTATCTCTTGACTTCCTACTTTTGCACAGTCTCCTAATGTGGAGGAAGACATCTTTTTTTGATGTTAGTTCTAGAAGGTCTTGTAGGTCTCATAGAACTGCTCAGCTTTAGCTTCTTTGGCATCAGTGTTGGGGCATAGACTTGTATTACTGTGGTATTGAATGGTTTGCCTTGGAAACGAACAGAGATTATTTTGTCATTTTTGAGACTGCAGAATACTGGAGTGGGTACCCATTCCCACTTAGCTGCATATAAATTACACCTTGATAAAGCTGATTTAATCAAATACCTCCATTTTGGTGATTGAAATGTATGTCCAGGTTTGGGTACCAATGACCCTTCACCAATTGGGAATGATCAGCTCTTAAGTGAATTTGAGCCAAATGGGGCTTCTTTTTTGGCATTTATATTTCCACTGAGAGAATTTCTGAGCCCTAGGACACTTTCAAGATCAACTTGTCTGCCTTCTGGGTATTCTGTATGAGAAACAGAAGTCCCAAAAAGTTGAGAGTGCCCCATGGTAAGACGTCAGCAGGTATCGCATAAGAGTTCCTGGGAGCATTTTTTCTTTTCTCTCAGTAACACACTGTATCCAAAGGAGTAAGAAAGGGAAGCAGTGAGTAGATGTTCCTCACTTTAATTTAGCTTCACTACTGTCTATGGGATAGAGCTACTTGGTTGCCTGAGCCAAAGAAATTGAGTTGTTGAAAGACTGTTTTGGAATTTCCCTGGTGGTCCAGGGGTTAACAATCTGCCTTCCAGTGCAGGGGACTCAGGTTTGATCTGCAGTGGGGGAACTAAGTTCTCACATACCTTAGAGCAACTAAGCCTGAGTGCCAGAACAAAGATCCCACGTTCCACAACTAAGACCTGATGCAACCAAATAAATAAATATTTAAAAATAAAGATTGGTTTCAGGTTTGTTCACTGACTCATTTAACCAATAAATGTCACATGGAGAAGGAAATTTGCCTCACATTGACCCAGAAGGTAAGATGGGAACCAATATGAGAAGACATGGATGTTGTATTAAGATCAGTTCAGGGAAGAATTAATATTTAGTTGAGGACATGGCATTTCCTGGCTACCTTATTTGTAACATTTTAATTCTTACAAAACCCTCTGGGTGGCAGGTGGAACAATGTCCATTGGAAGGAAAGATATCCCCCTCCCGAGAGGTACAGCACTCAAGTGGAATAGTCGTGGAATTCTGGAGAAGTGATCCTTCACTGAGAGCTGCCAAATTCCCAAGCTCTGTTCTAGTTCTAAGCTAATTTAAGTCTGAACTGAATAATCTATGTTTATCAAATGCTTATACCCATGGGTTTTANCCACTGTATAATCGTAAGGGATTTGATTTAGGTCATACCTGAATGGTCTAGTGGTTTTCTCTACTTTCTTTAATTTAAGTCTGATTTTGTAATAAGGAGTTCATGATCTGAGCCACAGTCAGCTCGCAGTCTTCTTTTTGCTGTCTGTATAGAGCTTCTCCATCTTTGGCTGCAAAGAATATAATCAGTGTGATTTCAGTATTGACCATCTGGTGATGTCCATGTTCAAGTCGTCTCTTGTGTTGTTGGAAGAGGGTATTTGCTATGACCAGTGCGTTTGCTTGGCAAAACTCTGTTAGCCTTTGCCCTGCTTTATTTTGTACTCCAAGGCCAAAGTTGCCTGTTACTCTAGGTATCTCTTGACTTCCTACTTTTGCACAGTCTCCTAATGTGGAGGAAGACATCTTTTTTTGGTGTTAGTTCTAGAAGGTCTTGTAGGTCTCATAGAACTGCTCAGCTTTAGCTTCTTTGGCATCAGTGTTGGGGCATAGACTTGTATTACTGTGGTATTGAATGGTTTGCCTTGGAAACGAACAGAGATTATTTTGTCATTTTTGAGACTGCAGAATACTGGAGTGGNAGAAGGTCTTGTAGGTCTCATAGAACTGCTCAGCTTTAGCTTCTTTGGCATCAGTGTTGGGGCATAGACTTGTATTACTGTGGTATTGAATGGTTTGCCTTGGAAACGAACAGAGATTATTTTGTCATTTTTGAGACTGCAGAATACTGGAGTGGGTACCCATTCCCACTTAGCTGCATATAAATTACACCTTGATAAAGCTGATTTAATCAAATACCTCCATTTTGGTGATTGAAATGTATGTCCAGGTTTGGGTACCAATGACCCTTCACCAATTGGGAATGATCAGCTCTTAAGTGAATTTGAGCCAAATGGGGCTTCTTTTTTGGCATTTATATTTCCACTGAGAGAATTTCTGAGCCCTAGGACACTTTCAAGATCAACTTGTCTGCCTTCTGGGTATTCTGTATGAGAAACAGAAGTCCCAAAAAGTTGAGAGTGCCCCATGGTAAGACGTCAGCAGGTATCGCATAAGAGTTCCTGGGAGCATTTTTTCTTTTCTCTCAGTAACACACTGTATCCAAAGGAGTAAGAAAGGGAAGCAGTGAGTAGATGTTCCTCACTTTAATTTAGCTTCACTACTGTCTATGGGATAGAGCTACTTGGTTGCCTGAGCCAAAGAAATTGAGTTGTTGAAAGACTGTTTTGGAATTTCCCTGGTGGTCCAGGGGTTAACAATCTGCCTTCCAGTGCAGGGGACTCAGGTTTGATCTGCAGTGGGGGAACTAAGTTCTCACATACCTTAGAGCAACTAAGCCTGAGTGCCAGAACAAAGATCCCACGTTCCACAACTAAGACCTGATGCAACCAAATAAATAAATATTTAAAAATAAAGATTGGTTTCAGGTTTGTTCACTGACTCATTTAACCAATAAATGTCACATGGAGAAGGAAATTTGCCTCACATTGACCCAGAAGGTAAGATGGGAACCAATATGAGAAGACATGGATGTTGTATTAAGATCAGTTCAGGGAAGAATTAATATTTAGTTGAGGACATGGCATTTCCTGGCTACCTTATTTGTAACATTTTAATTTTTACAAAACCCTCTGGGTGGCAGGTGGAACAATGTCCATTGGAAGGAAAGATATCCCCCTCCCGAGAGGTACAGCACTCAAGTGGAATAGTCGTGGAATTCTGGAGAAGTGATCCTTCACTGAGAGCTGCCAAATTCCCAAGCTCTGTTCTAGTTCTAAGCTAATTTAAGTCTGAACTGAATAATCTATGTTTATCAAATGCTTATACCCATGGGTTTTAAACGTTTAGGTGTGCTGAGTGATATCGGCCAAACTACAGAACTCTACGACCTTTCAATCAGTCACCAGCACTGGCCACACAGGAGGTACGCAATTTATGCTGACTGAAGTGAGCTCTCTGGCTGAGGTAAAGACAGGGGAGTTGGGGGCTCTCTTAACCTTGCGGCCCCCAACCCCTACAGGTGTGGTTCTAATTAGACCACGTGTTCTAAGTCTCTTTAGTTGTGTCCAACTCTTTGCGATCCCATGGACTGTAGCCCGCCAGGCTCCTCTGTCCATGGGACTCTCCAGGCAAGAATACTGGAGTGGGTTGCCATGCCCTTCTCCAAGGACCTTCCCAAGCTAAGGATCAAATCCGCATCTCTTGCATCTCCTGCATTGGCAGGCGAGTTCCTTATGACTAGTGTTACCTGGGAAGCCCTAATTATGCCATAGAAACCAGTGTAAAAAGCAAGAAAGACAAAATCCAGATTTTAGTCCAGATCATGAAAAGTTGCTGAAACTTCTTAGACCATCACAGACCGTTTCCAACTAAGCTTTAACCATAAGTTCTCAGGAAGGCCTTTTGCTGAATATCTTCCTGGAGGAATGCAGCAGAATGGGGCTACAACCCTTCTTTCAATGAGAAACCAGCATATGGCCAAGAGCCACTCTCCAGGATTGATAAACAGGAGCAGAAAGGGCAGCAAGCTACTTGTGGTTTAGAAATTCTACCTGGTTCACTTCCCTTCATTAAGAGAAAATTTGCTTGATTTGCTGCACGACAGTAACTGCATATCTGAGAAAACAGCCTTGATTGGAAGACTCTTAAACAGGGGCCTCTCCAGAGATACTGGTAAATGTCTCCCACTAAAAGCCCTGCCATGAAAAGGGAAGACATGGAGATCTTGGATTATTTGAGCATGACCTTGAAAAACTGGTACAAGGAATAAATGAGGTGAACTCAGGATTCCTTTTATTCTGTGAGTCACAGCTTTCTGAAAATTACCCACTTCCACATGGAAGACAAAGTTCCAGCTAGAGTGAGTATAGGCAACAACAAGATGGGAGTGTAGACTTTGCCAAACACAGAGTCCCTGCAGGCCAGACACACCCCCTTGGCCTCTGGATCCCTGCTCCTCACACCGCAACTCTGTCCTCTGTCTCTCATCTTGTCCTGAATTCTTGTTCTCTGAGACCATACCCAGCCTCCCTGTCTGTAAATGTGCTTCTAGCACAGAGCCTAGCAGAGAGAGGCAGAAGGCACTGGATAAGCTGTGATGAACAACTCAGGTTTTCATAATCCTTCTCCTGGACATCAAAACAGCTAATGCTACTCAAAAACACTTCTGTGTGCCAGGCTCCATGTTGAATACTTCACAGATGTTGCCCCATTTAATCCTTGAAAAATCTTATGAAGGAGGTGCTATCAGCATCATCGTTGTTTTACACATCACTATTTCCAGTAGAGGGCTTTCCAGGGGGTTCTAGTGGTAAAGAACCTGCCTGTCAGGGCAGGAGACCTAAGAGACATGGGTTCAGTCCTTGAGTTGGAAAGATCTTCTGGAGAAGGGCATGGAAACCCACTCCAGTATTCTTGCCTGGAGGATCCCGTGGACAGGGAAGCCTGGCGGGCTACAGTCCATAGGGTCGCAGAGTCAGACACGACTGAAGTGACTTAGCACGCATGCATTTGCATAAGAAGAAACAGACCTCGACTTGAAACCATCAGCGATGTTGCAGATTGCTTTCAGGTCTGTCGATGTTGTGGGTCCAAGGGCAGGCAGTGTGGGGAAATCTGTGTATTGTTTGTTACAAATCAGAGTCAACGTCCCAGCTTACACAACAGCAGTTTCTTAGCAATCTGGGCAATACTCAGAGTTGACATTTCTTAATACAGAGGGAAAAAGTCAACAAGCAGCAATGACTTTTTGTCTCTCCTTTTCCCTTGATCTCCTCTATTGATCTTCCCTTGATCAGCCTTCCAGTGTTGACAGGGCTGTTTAGACAAAAGCTTCCAAATTTAAGTGAATTCATAACTTACAACAGTCAATGTTTTGAGGGAGTTTAGCCACTTAGAGCTTCGATAACCTACCTACTGCACAAAATGTTTCCCTTCTAAGTTGATAAGGTGGAGAGGCTTTTAGGACTTTATATATTCATCCAACATCTCGGTTTATTTTTTAAAAAATGATCATTTACTGAGAGTTCACAGCATGAGACAATGTGCTAAGCCCCTTGAATACATTATCTCATTTAATTCTTAGGACAACAAACCCTCCTACTGCTTTAAATTGTTTTCTTTTAGCTTCGATGTAATGTATTGGTTTGTGGGTAGGTGACTAGGTATTGATGACAGCCGGAAGCTGTGTATCATCTACAGGGAAGGAGAAATGACTATAAAACCTTTGCCAGATGACTTGTTACCGAACAAGGCAGAAAGAACTGTCTCCATGACAATGTGGCATGTCTGTCGTCTTGGTCAACCTAACTTGTCTGTCTTGGTCAACCTAACCTGTCTGTCTTGGTCAGCCCCAAAAGAACCAAGACAGTCCCAGGATGTCAGAGTCCTGTGCTGCTATGTGTGTGGAATCTTCTTGGTTTTCTGAGCTAGCAAATCCTTTACCTCGCACAGTGCATAAGACAAGAGGGCAAGGAATCATCTGTTTTATGGCAGAACCAAAAAAATAAAACCGGTGTGGGTTTGAATTTCATCTTAAAAAAAAAAAGTCACTGATCTCTTCTCCATCAGGCAGGGCCATCACTAAACTAAAGACTACTTTGACTTGAATTAGAAAAAGGTGCTCCCTATAGGCAAACCTGGTGACTTCGGTACAGTCCTAGGCGAACCAATGGTACCTTGTGGCCCTCTCTCCAGGAGCTCGCAGCCCTGTGCCAGGTTCCAGGGCTCCCCGAGAAGGACATTCATCCCCACAGCAAGTGCCCCAGAACAACTGCATATCTCTGTGTGGCAGAACCATCAGGAGCAACAGGGATGTCCCAAGTGACGGTCCACGGACCCCAGCCCACTCACAGACGGATTTTATCATCCCAACCATGTCTGAGATAATTTGAATTGCTTGTCTACCTTAAAAATTAGGAAATTTCACACAAAATCGAGATTTCAAGCTTCTCTTAAAAAATTAGGAGATCTGGGAACACTAGGTCTGCATTCCAGCAAAAGAAATTGAGATTTGATGTAACATTGATTTGTGGGTAGGTTTCTAGGTATTGATAAGCTAAGAAATGCTGCCTGCTTTAGGTATTTACTTATTTTACCTTTTTTATTTAACACCATATCTTGAGTTCTATTCCACGTTAGCACATAAAGATCTACTATCTTCTTGTGTTAACTTATTATTTGCATAAAAAGATAATACTTGAATCAAGTAAACAAACATCCCAAAGATATAAAAGGATTGAACACACTATCCCCAGCCACCCAGGGCTGCTTCCCAAAAGGCAGCCACTGCTACAGTTGTGTCTCCTTCCAGAGAATGGTTACGTGCACACAAGTAAATACATAAGCCATCCTTTTAAGACACCACCAACTGCAAGATGCACCATTATTTGTGTTCACTAAATAAGAAAAAAAATCCTTAAAAAAATCATGACACCATGCCTTAATGATGGTCCCACTCAATCCATAAATCAGTCAAGCTAGCCCCTTAGTGCTCTGGAATTTGTTTCACCTGTTCCAAAGGACTGGCCATTTCCCCCTGCCCTTCTGTTGCATGAAGTGTGGCAGGCAATCCTTTTAGCATAGCTGGGTAAAAAATAATGTAACACAACTTTATCTATGTATAAATATATATAATTAAAGGCTATTCTCTCAACTTATTTTGGTGAAAAATGAGGTAGGAATCTAACTTTATTTTTCTCCAGTTGCTATGAGTTTACTACAGTTCTTACCATTTCCTATTGCCTGATCTTGGACAGGGTCACTCATGTGGCTTGTTTGACCCCTGTCAACACTGGCACTCTCAACCTGGAGNACACTTCTGTGTGCCAGGCTCCATGTTGAATACTTCACAGATGTTGCCCCATTTAATCCTTGAAAAATCTTATGAAGGAGGTGCTATCAGCATCATCGTTGTTTTACACATCACTATTTCCAGTAGAGGGCTTTCCAGGGGGTTCTAGTGGTAAAGAACCTGCCTGTCAGGGCAGGAGACCTAAGAGACATGGGTTCAGTCCTTGAGTTGGAAAGATCTTCTGGAGAAGGGCATGGAAACCCACTCCAGTATTCTTGCCTGGAGGATCCCGTGGACAGGGAAGCCTGGCGGGCTACAGTCCATAGGGTCGCAGAGTCAGACACGACTGAAGTGACTTAGCACGCATGCATTTGCATAAGAAGAAACAGACCTCGACTTGAAACCATCAGCGATGTTGCAGATTGCTTTCAGGTCTGTCGATGTTGTGGGTCCAAGGGCAGGCAGTGTGGGGAAATCTGTGTATTGTTTGTTACAAATCAGAGTCAACGTCCCAGCTTACACAACAGCAGTTTCTTAGCAATCTGGGCAATACTCAGAGTTGACATTTCTTAATACAGAGGGAAAAAGTCAACAAGCAGCAATGACTTTTTGTCTCTCCTTTTCCCTTGATCTCCTCTATTGATCTTCCCTTGATCAGCCTTCCAGTGTTGACAGGGCTGTTTAGACAAAAGCTTCCAAATTTAAGTGAATTCATAACTTACAACAGTCAATGTTTTGAGGGAGTTTAGCCACTTAGAGCTTCGATAACCTACCTACTGCACAAAATGTTTCCCTTCTAAGTTGATAAGGTGGAGAGGCTTTTAGGACTTTATATATTCATCCAACATCTCGGTTTATTTTTTAAAAAATGATCATTTACTGAGAGTTCACAGCATGAGACAATGTGCTAAGCCCCTTGAATACATTATCTCATTTAATTCTTAGGACAACAAACCCTCCTACTGCTTTAAATTGTTTTCTTTTAGCTTCGATGTAATGTATTGGTTTGTGGGTAGGTGACTAGGTATTGATGACAGCCGGAGGCTGTGTATCATCTACAGGGAAGGAGAAATGACTATAAAACCTTTGCCAGATGACTTGTTACCGAACAAGGCAGAAAGAACTGTCTCCATGACAATGTGGCATGTCTGTCGTCTTGGTCAACCTAACTTGTCTGTCTTGGTCAACCTAACCTGTCTGTCTTGGTCAGCCCCAAAAGAACCAAGACAGTCCCAGGATGTCAGAGTCCTGTGCTGCTATGTGTGTGGAATCTTCTTGGTTTTCTGAGCTAGCAAATCCTTTACCTCGCACAGTGCATAAGCCAAGAGGGCAAGGAATCATCTGTTTTATGGCAGAACCAAAAAAATAAAACCGGTGTGGGTTTGAATTTCATCTTAAAAAAAAAAAGTCACTGATCTCTTCTCCATCAGGCAGGGCCATCACTAAACTAAAGACTACTTTGACTTGAATTAGAAAAAGGTGCTCCCTATAGGCAAACCTGGTGACTTCGGTACAGTCCTAGGCGAACCAATGGTACCTTGTGGCCCTCTCTCCAGGAGCTCGCAGCCCTGTGCCAGGTTCCAGGGCTCCCCGAGAAGGACATTCATCCCCACAGCAAGTGCCCCAGAACAACTGCATATCTCTGTGTGGCAGAACCATCAGGAGCAACAGGGATGTCCCAAGTGACGGTCCACGGACCCCAGCCCACTCACAGACGGATTTTATCATCCCAACCATGTCTGAGATAATTTGAATTGCTTGTCTACCTTAAAAATTAGGAAATTTCACACAAAATCGAGATTTCAAGCTTCTCTTAAAAAATTAGGAGATCTGGGAACACTAGGTCTGCATTCCAGCAAAAGAAATTGAGATTTGATGTAACATTGATTTGTGGGTAGGTTTCTAGGTATTGATAAGCTAAGAAATGCTGCCTGCTTTAGGTATTTACTTATTTTACCTTTTTTATTTAACACCATATCTTGAGTTCTATTCCACGTTAGCACATAAAGATCTACTATCTTCTTGTGTTAACTTATTATTTGCATAAAAAGATAATACTTGAATCAAGTAAACAAACATCCCAAAGATATAAAAGGATTGAACACACTATCCCCAGCCACCCAGGGCTGCTTCCCAAAAGGCAGCCACTGCTACAGTTGTGTCTCCTTTCAGAGAATGGTTACGTGCACACAAGTAAATACATAAGCCATCCTTTTAAGACACCACCAACTGCAAGATGCACCATTATTTGTGTTCACTAAATAAGAAAAAAAATCCTTAAAAAAATCATGACACCATGCCTTAATGATGGTCCCACTCAATCCATAAATCAGTCAAGCTAGCCCCTTAGTGCTCTGGAATTTGTTTCACCTGTTCCAAAGGACTGGCCATTTCCCCCTGCCCTTCTGTTGCATGAAGTGTGGCAGGCAATCCTTTTAGCATAGCTGGGTAAAAAATAATGTAACACAACTTTATCTATGTATAAATATATATAATTAAAGGCTATTCTCTCAACTTATTTTGGTGAAAAATGAGGTAGGAATCTAACTTTATTTTTCTCCAGTTGCTATGAGTTTACTACAGTTCTTACCATTTCCTATTGCCT
The DNA here is from genome assembly GCA_006410875.1 of Neotragus pygmaeus. NCBI lineage: Eukaryota > Metazoa > Chordata > Mammalia > Artiodactyla > Bovidae > Neotragus > Neotragus pygmaeus. The sequence continues at coordinate 1,412,278 of SJYV01024612.1, read as the reverse complement.
GATCTTGGACAGGGTCACTCATGTGGCTTGTTTGACCCCTGTCAACACTGGCACTCTCAACCTGGAGTCTTAGGCAAATGGCTGGACAGTGCAGTGAACAGCCTCATTGGCAGCCCGTTTACTGTCAGGAGTGGGGTGGCTTCAGCACAGGCAGCAAAGCCCGTGAATAAGAGCTATGTGGCTTGGACTTCACTGGTGGTCCAGTGGCTGACTCCATGCTCCCACTGTAGGAGACCCTGTGTTCTACCCATGGTCAGCGAACTAGATCCCATATGCCACAACTAAGAGTCTGCATGCTGCAACTGAAGATCCTGCTTGCCTCAACTAAAAAATTTATATATAAAAAAGAACTATTTGGCTGTTCAACTAGGAACAGCCTCTTAGGAGCCTGCCCCATAGCTAGAGCTGCTTGGGATTGTCTTACCTGGGACTTCTGACCCCTTACTTGATTTGCCTCCCGTTTTCTTGCAGGTTGATGTGTTTAGGTCACTGACAGAGGATGTAAGGAAAGAAAGTAAGATTTACATCAATGCAAGACAACCCCTGGTGGCTCAGTGGTAAAAGAATCTGCTTGCCAGTTCAAGAGACCCAAGAGATGTGGGTTCAATCCCTGGATCGGGAAGCTCCCCTGGAGAAGGAAATGGCAACCCACTCCAGTATCCTTGCCTGGGAAATCCCATGGACAGAGGTGCCTGGCAGGCTACAGTCCATGGTGTCACAAAGGGTCGGATATGACTTAGCGACAACAACAAGACAACCTAATATAAAACAAAGCTGTAATTGAAGTCTGGGAACAGGTTTCCACGTTTACATAAAACATGTAATAGCTTTGGCACAGATTGGCATGGTTGTTTTAAGACAGATATATCTGTGACCTTAACTATACTTTGTGCTTGAAAGATGTTTCTCAGACCAATTTTTAAGGCATGAGTTCTAGTCCTTAAAGGCTTAGGCTTCCCAGGTGGTGCTAGTGGTAAAGAATCTCCCTGCAATGCTGGAGACACAGGAGACGGGGGTTCAATCCTTGGGTCGGGGAAGATCCCTGGAGGAGGGCATGGGAACCCACTCCAGTATTCTTGCCTGGAGGATCCCATAGACAGAGGAGCCTGGCAGGCTACAGTCCGCAGGACTGCAAAGAGTCAAACAAGACTGAGCGACTTAGTACGTACATACAATACCCCTCCCCTAAGAATCAGCATGAGTCCCATGAATTTAGAAATCTGCAGCCTGCTTTTTTTCTATGTGCATCATTGCCTGCCCAAAGATCCCAGAGTGAGAACTTAATAGGAAACAGGTGTTCCTTCAGGTCTGATGAGAGTGGTAGGACCATCTCCATAGAGGTGATGAGAAGAAGGTCTCCTGTAACCAGAGCCTGACTTGAGGCTTGCTTTCGGGGGGATTAGGGACTGAGGAGACTGAGTGTGAGAGAGGTTGGGGAGTGGGGAAGTCAGTTCCAAGCAATTCTGTCCCCAGGCCTACGTGAGGTCAGAGGCCGGCATTCGCAGTCACAGGGTGCAGTGTTTATAGCCTTGTTTCTGACCGTGACCACATTGAGAGCTTTTCCTGGCGGTTCAAGCAGAACACATCTACAGCATCAGTCCTCACCTGCATTTCCTCCTTCAATTTTTAAGGAACCGTTTTACACTACTGTGAAAAAAATGCCCACAAGAAAATAAAATAAACTCTTGGGAACAAAACCTGAGATAAAGGATTCTGCTGAGAGAGGTAAAAAGAAAGTACAACTGCTCAGAAAGCACTGTTTGGAATAGAGAGAACATTTTTTCACAGCAGCCTCCTTATAAATGGTGATTGGGTTCCCAGATGAGCCCACAAAGGGCTACTTAGCTCACAATGTTTCTATAAAGTTAATCATGTTGTCTTAGCCTTGTGTAATATTTTCATATCATTTGCTTTTTTTTTTAACAGTAAGCTTTCATTTTCTAACATATAAGCTCACTAGAGGAAACTTTAAAAGTAGAGAAAAGTAAAAAAGTAAAGAAAAAAAAAACCTCACAAAGTCTACCACTCAGAGATACCATTTGAATACATTTTATTCCAGTCATCTACAAAGTTTTAACAAATTCATTAAGGTATAATTGACAAACAATAAGCAACAATGTTTAAGGTATAATTTGGTAAATTGAAAACATGCTACTGCTTCAGTCGTGTCTGACTCTGTGCGACCCCATAGACGGCAGCCCACCAGGCTCCCCGATCCCTAGGATCCTCCAGGCAAGAATACTGGAGTGGGTTGCCATTTCCTTCTCCAATGCATGAAAGTGAAAAGTGAAAATGAAGTCGCTCAGTCGTGTCCAACTCTTAGCGACCCCATGGACTTCAGCCTACCAGGTTCCTCCATCCATGGGATTTTCCAGGCAAGAGTGCTGGAGTGGGGTGCCATTGCCTTCTCCGTTAAAACATGCATATGGCAGTGAAACCAACACCAAACTCAATATAATGAACATATCCATCACGTACCCACCCCCCAAAAAAGATCTCATGCCCCTTTATAATCCTCTCCTTTGCCCCCCACAGCCAGGCAAACATCAATCTGCTTTTTGCCACAATAGATTAGATTCTATTTTCTGTAATTTTATATAAACGGTTTCATATGTGCATGCTAAGTTGCTTCAGTCTTGTCTGACTCCTTGTGACCCTATGGACTGCAGCCCGTCAGGCTCCTCTGTCCATGGGATTCTCCAGGCAAGATTACTGCAGTGGGTTTCCATGCTCTCCTCCAAAGGATCTTCCAGATCCAGGGATCAAACCCATGTCTCTTTTGTCTCCTGCATTAGCAGTCAGGTTCTTTACCACTAGCGCCCCCTGGGAAGCCTGTTAATGGGTTCGTATAGTACGTATTCCTTTCTGTTTGGCTTTTTCAATCAGCATAATTTTTTTGAGATTCATACACATTAGCTTGTACTAATAGTAGTCTGCATTGGTATTTTGCTTTTTTATTGCTGAGTAATCTTTGGTTGGAGGCTTATACAACAATTTGCTTGTCTGTTCATCTATTGATAGATCTGGGATCTGTGATTTCTTTTTCCAGTATCAATAACCAGTTACCAGCTTTCTGATATCAACCAATTGCCTGACAATTCAATTCAGTTATGACAATAACTACGCAGAGTTTGCACAAGCCCCACAAGGTAAGGATCAGTTTGTGATAAAGATACAATTCAAAAAGTCAAGTGGTAGAGATGCACAGGGCATGGAATGAGGGGGAAGGGGTGTAGATCTTCCATCTCCTCCCCAGGCATGTCACCTTCTCAGCACATCCATGTGTTCACCAACCAGGCAGCTCTCCAAACTCCTGTTTGTTTTTTTTTTTTTTAATGGAGGTTTCATTATGTAGGCATGAGTGATTAAGTTATTAAGTAAGTTAAGTAAGTGTTAGTCACACAGTTGTGTCCTACTCCTTGTGATCCCATTCACTGTAGCCTCTGTCCATGGGATTCTCCAGGTAAGAATACTGAAGTGGGTTGCCATTCCCATCTCCAGGGATCTTCCCAAGCCAGGTTTTTTTTTTTTTTTTTCCAAGCCAAATATTGAACCTGGGTCTCCCACATTGCAGGCAGATTCTTAACCATCTGAGCCACCAGGAAAGCCCCATTGACAATTGAACTCAGTCCCTAATCCCATCCCTTGCTGGAGTGGGGCTAATCCTCTAATCATGAGCTTGGACTTTCCAGTGACCAGCTCTTATCCTAAAACCATCTAGGGACTCCACCAGGAGATACCCCAGTAGCAAAAATTCAAGTATAGTCTAAAATATTTCTTATAGATTAAAAATACACTCCTATCACTCAGGGAATTCCAAGAATTTTAGGAGCTGTGTGCCAGGAACCAGGGACAGAGACAAAATACATATTTAAAAAAAATTATATCACAAGATTGTTTCCTACTTGGGGTTATTATAAATAAAACTATTAATTTTCATTACAAATCTTTGTAGAGACATATGTTTTTATTTCTATTGAGAATACACCTAGGAGTGGAATGGTTGAATCTTATGGTGAAAAGTGAAAGTCACTCAGTCTGTCCGACTCTTTGCGACCCCAAGGCAAATCTCCAGGCAAGAATGCTGGAGTGGGTTGCTGTTCCCTTCTCCAGGAGATTTTCCCAACCCAGGGATCCAACCCAGGTCTCCCACATTGCAGGTGTATTCTTGACCAGCTGAGTCACCAGGGAAGCCTGATTCATATGGTGTCTGTAAATTTAACTTTTAAATTCCAGATTTGTTTTCTGAAGTTGTTGTAACATTTTACCTTTCCACCAGTAGCACATGGCAGTTTCAACTGCTCTAAATTCTCACCAAATTTTTTTTATGACCAGTGTTTTAAATTTTAGATAACCTAATAGATATGCTGGCCTGGGTCCATGTGGTTTAATTTGCATTTTTGTAATAATTAGTGATAAAGAGCATTTTCTATGTGCTTATTTGGCAGGTGAATATTTTCTTTGAAGGTGAAATGTCCATTGGAAGATTTTGCCCAATTTTTAATTGGGTTGTTTTCTTATGATTGAGTTTTGAGATTTGGGGATTTTTTAAAATATATTCTAGGTGTAAGACTATTATCAGATATGTGATTTGCAAGTATATTCTCTCAGGCCATGGCTTGTCTTTTCATTCTTTTATTTCAAAGAGCAGAAGTCCTTAATTCTGACAAAGCTCAATTTACCAATATGAATCATGCCGCTTAGTCAATAATACATTCATGTGAAGTCTTTACCTAACCCCAAGTCTGGAGATTTTCTCCTATGTTTTCTCTAGAACTGTTCTAGTTTTAATTTTACATGTAGGCACGATGACCTATTTTTAGTTAATTTTTTCAGCAGATGTGGTTTATAGATCTAAGCTGTGGTTTTTATTATTGTTTGTTTGTCTATAGGTGTCTAAATGTCTCAGCATAATATGTTGAAACAATTTTCCTTTTGCTCCTAAATTGCCTTTGCCCTTCTATGAAAGATCGGTTCACTATTTTGAGTTTGTTTCTGTAGTTATTACACTGGAACATCTGTCTATCTTTACCGTGTTGTCTTGATAACTGTAGCTTTACAATTATTGATATCAATTAATGAGAATTCTGCATGTTTGTTCTTTCTCAAAGTTGCTTTGCCTCTTCTGGTTTCCTTGCATTTCCATAGGAATTTTAGGATCCATTTGTCAATTTCTATAAAGAAATTGATAGGCATTTTGTTAAATTTGTAGATAAATTTGGGAAATATTGTCATTTTAACAATATTAAGCCTTCCAACCCATGAACATGGTGTATATCTTCATTTATTTAGATATTCTCTAATTTCTTTCAAACATGTGTTGTGGTTTTCAGTGTACAAATCTAGCATTTTCATTATTAAATTTAATCCTAAGTATTTCTGATGCTATTATATTGAAAAGAGGATACAAATACAATTGATAGTGGGTATTGATCCTTATTTTTAATTTTTATTTTCATATAGGCTATTCATCTTATATCCTGAAACCTCACTGAAGTTGTTCATTAGTTCTAATAAAATTTTCTATATGGATTCCTGGGAATTTCCTATATACAAGATCATGTCATCTGAGAATAAAATTTGTTTTACTTCTTCCTTCCAATCTGAATACTTTTCATTTTATTTCTTTGCCTAATCTCTCTGGCTAGATCCTTTAGTACAATGATGAATAAAAGTACCAAGAGCAGAGAGAGTTGTCTTGTTCCTGACTTTAGGGAGAAGCTCTCAGTCTTTCAGTCTTTAAGTATGCTATTGGCTGTGGGTTTTTCATAGATGTCCTTTATCAAGTTGAAGAAGTTCCCTATTTTGTTGCGTATTTGTTAATTAGGAAAGGATGTTGGAAGAGTAATTGATTTTTGAAGATTAGACCAACAAAATATTTTGTAAATATGGACAAGCTGATTCTAAAACTTAGAAAGTGAAAGTGAAAGTTGCTCAGTAATGTCTGACTCTTTGCGACCCCATGGACTATACAGGGAGAAGGCAATGGCACCCCACTCCAGTACTCTTGCCTGGAAAATCCCATGGGCGGAGGAGCCTGGTAGGCTGCAGTCCATGGGGTTGCTAGGAGTCGGACACAACTGAGCGACTTCATTTTTACTTTTCACTTTCATGCATTGGAGAAGGAAATGGCAACCCACTCCAGTATTCTTGCCTGGAGGATCCTAGGGATCGGGGAGCCTGGTGGGCTGCCGTCTATGGGGTCGCACAGAGTCAGACACGACTGAAGCAACTTAGCAGGACTATACAGTCCATAGAATTCTCTAGACCAGAATACTGGAGTGGGTAGCCTTTCCCTTATCTAGGGGATCTTCCCAACTCAGGGATCGAACCCAGGTCTCCCACATTGCATGTGGATTCTTTACCAGCTGAGCCACATGGAACCCAAAACTTAGAATAACAAAGTAAATAAAGCAAAGAATAAGATACAATATATAAGAAACACTAGGCTGTGAGCTTTCCAGTATCTCCCCAATCTTCCTAACTCTATAAGATAGTATTATCTTCATTTCATACATATGGATATGGGGCCATATAGAAGTAATGTAATTTGACACTGATAGTAAGTGGTAAAGGTACTTAAAAGAATCTGACATACAGGAAGTCCTTAATTCATGTTCATTCACCCATGATCGCATTACCTCTCTGCCCAGAGGTAGAGATGGAAGCTTCTCAAGAGGTGAGGACAACTTTTATTTGTCAGAGAGAAGAGATCTTTTGAAAGACGGTATACAGACCATGATATTAATGGGTATCAAACTCTTCTTCTGCCTTTAAGTCTCCTGCACTGACTTTTCTGGAGCATTATCTTTGTCATGTGACAGCCCTCTCACTGGTATCTTGTATCTCCAGTGGAAATGGGATAATTGAAACAAGAGATTTCTTATTGTACTGAAATTCCATTGATAAATGTCATTTTTTGCAGTCCCTTAAATTGTCCCATACTTAGGGGGAGAGAGACAGAGATAGAGAGAATGAATGAGCCTTTTGAGTCAAAACACTCTGCGCTGCGTGCTGCTGTGTCCTCTCGCTCAGTGTTACTGTGCCACAGGGAGCATCGGAGGAAGACTGCAATGCTGGGGGAGACAGAAGGATTTTCTCATTTCTGTTTGCTTCTTGTTGGGTTTCCCTGGGCTTCCTGGTCTTGTCAGCAGCATCCTAGTGACACTTCCTTGCTCCATCAGCACCAACAGAGCAGTCCTCTCTCCTTAGACGTCCCCTCCTCTAAATTTTTAAGTTCCAGTCCTAAGGATGGTAGCTGCTTCATGCAGCTGCTCTATGATACTTAGCGTTGTCGGTTTGCCTTTTCAATATTCAAGCTCAGTGATTAATTAAATCATCTCCATTAAAAAAAAAAAAAATTGGTTGGTTTCCTAACTGGATTCTGAGTAACTCAGAAGGGACAAGAGGAGGCAGAACTAGAAGGTTATTAAAAACCCTTTAACAATAAATCTCCATGTCCTGTAGATGGGGTCCACTGAGTGGAGTAAAGAGCTAGGGCCCATAAATTACCAGGTTTCACAGGGGCTTAATGAGTTACTTTATTAAAAACAAACAAACAACANACTAGAAGGTTACTAAAAACCCTTTAACAATAAATCTCCATGTCCTGTAGATGGGGTCCACTGAGTGGAGTAAAGAGCTAGGGCCCATAAATTACCAGGTTTCACAGGGGCTTAATGAGTTACTTTATTAAAAACAAACAAACAACACTTAGCACAAGAAAAGTGGTATGAAATTAGTAGCTATTGTTATGATCTGGGTATCATAGACTAAGCAGGGGAGAGATGATATGTATGGAGGAATTATTTTAGGTCAGAAAAACTATACGTTTTTAAAGATATTTTAAGTTGGAAAAAACCACAAATTACTAAGAACAAATGGCTTAAAAGGGAGGAGGTTTATTATCTAAAAACCAGGAAGTTCAGAGTGAGACAGTGTCAACAGCTTTAAGATGTCATCAAGGACTCAACTCATTTTCATATTTCTTTTATGCTGTTCTCAGCAGAATGTCTTTTTCCTGGAGCGTATCCTTTCCTGCCTTTAAGAGAGCTAAAGCAACTCTCCGTATCATAGCTTCCAGACAGTATTAAGAAAGGCATTAGGAAGAACTTTTACTTCTCCATTTAAGATAAAGGATAATCTTCTCTATATGCCTCCCCTCCCCCATCTTACTTCTTCATGCTCATTGGATAGATTTGTTTCACATGCCAATGCCTAAACCAGTCACTGACAAGGAGAATGGAACTCTCAAGTTCAGTTAGACCGATGATGACTCATAACTGGTGAATGGTGATAGAGCCCACTTCCCCTGGAACACCTGGCTGAGCAGGAGTTCTGTCCAGAGTCAGGGTTCACTTGGGAAGGAGAGAGGGAGAAATGACTGATGTGTAGGCTTCCAAGAGTGACTGCTACAGCTAGCCTTCCCAATACCCTGCAAATTACACAGCTCTCAGCCTATGCAGCCATAAAATCAAAAGATGCTTGCTCCTTGGAAGAAAAGCTAAGACCAACCTAGACAGCATATTAAAAAGCAGAGACATAACCTTGCCGACAAAGGTCTATCTAGTCAAAGCTATGGTTTTTCCAGTAGTCATGTATGGATGTGAGAGTTGGACCATAAAGAAAGCTGAGCACCGAAGAACTGATGCTTTTGAACTGTGGTATTGGAGAAGACTCTTGAGAGTTCCTTGGACTGCAAGGAGATCCAACCAGTCCATCCTAAAGGAAATCAGTCCTGAATATTCATTGAAAGGACTGATGGTGAAGCTGAAACTCCAATACTTTGGCCATCTGATGTGAAGAAATGACTCATTGGAAAAGACCCTGATGCTGGGAAAGATTGAAAGCAGGAGGAGAAAGGGACAATAGAGGGTGAAATCGTTGGATGGCATCATCGACTCCATGGACATGAGTTTGAGTAAGCTTTAGGAGTTGGTGATGGAGAGGGAAGCTTAGAGCGCTGCAGTCCATGGGGTTGCAAAGAGTCAGACAGGACTGAGTGACTGAACTGAGTGACAGCCTATGCATAAAATTGATCCTGTATCCATGCTGGCCTCAGTAGCCTTTAGGAAAAAATGGAAGGGCCTGGGGGAAGGAAGGTGCAATATTTCTCACCTCATTAAGGATATGGGAACAAAGATAGATTGTATTCTTCTAGACCCTAAACACACACACATAGAATTTGGGGAGTGTTTGTCAGTTAGGAGGAGTGTGCGGAATGGAAAACAGTGAAGAGAGGAAGGGGGAGGCTAGTGCTGAAAAAACTGGCATGTCAACAAAGGAAGGAGGAGAGAACATTAGCAAGAAAGAAGAAGGATGGGAGCTGGAGAGCCCCCAAGCACAGAAGCTGGGGAAGTGAAGGGACAAATTCAGGAAGGAATGTTATTTAAACTGTGCGCACATCTGAGGAGCAGAAAAACCAAAGGAGCCGCACAAAAGCCTGAATAAGAGAGGGGAGCCTGGGAGCGGGAGTTAAGAGGAAGGCTCTTTCCGAGCAAGTGTAAAATGGTGTTGTCGTTTCAACAGCAATGACCCAGCAACCAATCCTATTTTTTTCTTAACTTGAAATCTCTGCTCTCCTGAAAATTACATGACTATAAAGCTACTTCTTCTGTGAGGCAGGAAGAAAGTGTGGAAAGGAATCCAATCAAACGGGCCGGGAGCTGGGACAACGTGGCAGCCTCTGGCCAAAGAAACAGGGACACCCACGTGAACTGCGCCTGATGGGGAGGAGCGGGGAACTCTGTTTACTTTTTCATGCCCAGATCTTCAGGGGGCCCTTTGGACAGTGTTTTTGGAGCTCAGACCTCATTCTTGGTATCCCACGGTGCTAAGGCTAAGGGCAGGAGGTTTTAAAATACTTGGAATCTCTCTCTCTCTCTCTCTTTTTGGAATATACTTGCTTTACAATGCTCTGTTAGTTTCTGTAGCACAGCAAAGTGAATCAGTTATAATTAGCGAGTTGAGTCTGCTCAATGTCCCACTCTTTGCGATCCCATGGACTCTAGCCCACCAGGCTCCTCTGTCCATGGAATTCTCTAGGCAAGAATACTGGAGTGGGTAGCCATTCTCTTCTCCAGGGGATCTCCCCGAGCCAGGGATCAAACCTGGGTCTCCTGCATTGCATGCAGATTCCTGACCATTTGAGCCGCCAGGAATGTGGTATGTATATATGTATAGCTGTATACATATACATATATTCCCTCTTTTTTGGATTTCCTTCCCATTTAGGTCATCACAGATTATTAAGTAGAATTCCCTGTGCTATACAGTGGGTTCTCATTAGTAATCTATGATCCCAAGTGACTGACTGCCTTCTCTGAAGAACACTTAATCGTTGAGCCCAGAGTTAGCAAACTCAACCCTTCTGAGGACTGATGTTGTGATAATAAAAAGGATTCCCTGGAATTATTCTTGGAGATAACATAGTGTTTGTTTACAACACTTTAATAAGACTCTCACAGTGGGAAGTATGGTTCCAAAGCCATGCTCAACTCATAGACGATGCTCTATGCAAGCTTCTGTGCAAGGGATGGAGAGCAATTTTTGTCGCTTCTGACAGTAGGTAAGTCAAGTAGTCGGAATCCCCTGTGTGCCAATTAGAAGTACTCATATATCTCTTTTCATTTTCCCAATAAATTTTAAGCTTTTTTTCTTTTTCTGTCCTTCTAGACATCTAGCCATCTGTCCCCAGGAGATGCTTTGGGTCTCCTGTAGCCATTAGCACCCAGAGTCATGACCAAGAACTCTGTGGTCAGTCGTATAATGTAGAAGGAGACGGTGAAATGTTACACTCTGCCAGTGTAGCCTTCCTCCCATCCTCAAATGCTTACTAAGAGTCTACCGAGATTCTCAAAACATTTGGCATGAATAGAGATTTTTCTGAAAACTGGAGTAGAGGCTGAATCTTGCTCCTGAGTGGAAGGAAGGGTGAAGCAGTCTGGATGTGAGCGTATGAGCGTCAGAGGGACACCACTACTGACGTCTGGGGCCACTTGGGCAAAAACGCTGTCTCAGTGTCTGAACCAGGTGGATCTCGGCAACTATCAACGAATCAGTCAATCAATCAATAAACCAAACAGTGGGAATGTATTGCATTTTTGCTTTCTGCTGGACGTGTATGGCTGCGGATGTGACAGATACAAACAAGGAATTGATAATCTAACATCCACACCAAACCTGAGCCCCAAAGGGATGAAAATGTACACTCATACCCACGACTACAACAGAGATCAGAGAAGAGGGAGGCAATGGAATCAGAAGTAGGGAGAGTTTTATGCAGGAGGGTGGCTTGAGATCAGAGAGCAATCTAGCCAGAGAGGGGGATGGGAAGGGCAGCACGCCAAGCAAGGGACCAGTCGAGGCAATGACGAGCAGGCATGGATGAGCGGGGCACGCTTGGGCACTCAGTCCCGGAGCACGAAACTGGCAACCTCTTAAGCTCATGTCAGAAGAGGAGACAGGGACCATCAGGGCCAACAGTGTCTCCATAACTCTGACAAGGAGGACCCACGTCATAAGCCAGCGAGGTCACACACTAGATAGGGGCGTTCTCAGAGCAGGGGTGTTGAGAGGAGGTCCCTTCTGTGACTCTGGACACCAGCTCCTCCAGATGCCAAAGTGCCACTTCGGAAAGCAGAGATACATTTCTTCATAAAAATGTGATTTTACCTTAATGCTAAAGTCAGAAAACTTAAGTGTGGACCAAAAGGAGAATTTCTTATAAGAGATCTCTGGTTTCCCCTCGAGGCTCCAGGGAACACCCGCCCTGCATCCAGTCCTCAGTCCGTGGATTCAGCCTCTGCCTCGGGACGAGGAAATTACCCATTCTAGTCTCACAGGAGGAATTAAGCTTGGAACAATACAGTATTTTACAATCTAGTACAAGCTGCATTTATCCAAGGCTTTTCATGCATGGCATCTTAAAGCTCTTTATGACCTTTTTTTTTTTTTTAATGGGGGAGAAAAGAAAGAAAAGAGAATTTAAAAGAGAAAACCTTCTAAAAACCCAAACCCCCACTGAACTAAATGAGCCATTGAAAGTGAATAGGACTTAACAGTGGCCTTCAGAATGGGAACAGAAGTCCCACTCGGATGGAACAAGAACAACAGAATCAAAGGAAATCACAGCTCACAGAGGGCTGCACAGGGCCTGAAATGTACCCGTCACCCCGGGCGCTGACGGGCAGTGCCGTCTGCCCCAGCACAGCAAGCTTTGGATGGGGGTCAGCAGACAGGGTACGGCTCCCATGAAAGTGCAGACAGGACTAGAAGGCCACCTCTTGGCCCTGAAGATGGCCAGTGCCAGCCTCAATATTTGCTGTACTCATCCAAGCAACCCTGCACAGGAAGTGGTTCTGCCCTGTGCCTTTAGACTCCTCCTAATCATAGCTTCCTTCCCAAGCTCTCAGGGCCCTCCCCCTGAGTGGCTGCACAGCCCTGGCCATGGCTGACCTTCTGGGAAGCCCCTTATGCTTTGAGCATCCTCCTCACATCTCTTGCTCTCTGTCTTTCTGTTCCTCCAACTCCCTCAGCTCTTCCCCTGGGTCCTGGTTCTTGTACGGCCAGCTCTCTGCTTGTCACAATCTAATCAATTCACTCCTTTAGGTGTGTTGTGAGATGCTCATCACTTCTAACACTTCTAATGCATCATAATAATGATACTTATCTTGGAAAATATATTTATGTCTTAAAGAGATTTCCAGTGTTGTAACCAGAGAGAAGAGACCTGGAATTTCCATGGAGATGGATATTGCTGACTAGAGATGCCCAGGGTTGCCTTGGTGCTCTAGAGACACCAAAGGAGTTTATTAGTGAACATGGGAAATGTAAGTAACTCATCTTGGGAGGTTGACAGAGTAAAATCATTGGCCTCCAGAGTCAGTTTCTAGGCAACTCAGTTACTGTAAATTGAAAACTCTAGGTTATGAGCTTGTTTGCTTTTCTTCCCTGCTGAGTGGGAAAGAAGTTCCAGAACAAGATGAGATCAGTGCTTTTAAAAAAAGAAATGACTTTGGAGGGATATAGTTTGAGTGTATAGATTCTGGCTGCACTATGCCATCTACCTTCCAGGGACTGTGAGGAATAACAAGATTTCTCTAAGCCCCAGAGTGTGGGCTTTGGCACATAGTAGGTATTCAGTAATTACTGACTCCCATAATTTCCTTTCTGGCCCCAGCCCCTTCCCTCCTGACCACTTGTATTCTGTACTCCCATCCTGTGCTGGTCCAGTTTTCTTTAAGTTGTACCAATAGTTCCTGGGGGTCATTTTCCTAAGCCCCTGGGGACAGTTAGTGTGAGTGGCAATGTGGCCAGGGGGACAGGCACAGCAGACAGAAGTCCTGTTGTCCTGACTCGAACCAGGTCACACATGACCCTGGATAAGTCATTTCACTTCTCTGCTCCCTGGTCTCATCATCTATAAAATGAGCTCATTGAAGGAAATGATATCTACGTTCCTCCATGGTTCTAATATGCCAAGTTTGGGGAGAAATGACTTGATAATACCATTAAATATGTTCAATCCCTCTGGATTGTGATTTCTGTTTTTTTAACTCCCCAACCCCTTCCATTTTAAACACAAGTATTGTTTCCTCAGCCCTAAAAGTTCTAAGACACAGGTACCGAGATCTGGAAATGAAAGCCAGGAGCGCTGCAGGCCACGTGATGCACTGCAAAATTCCTGTGTGGTTTGCTGAAATGTATATCCGTGGTAGCCACACAGCTGAGGCCATAGTAACAAGACAGTGGAGACTATCTGTTCTGCTAGGCTTCAGAGTCTGAAACTTACTATGGTCAGGAGGGTTCAGGGGGCCAGTGACCCTCAGTGCCCTCCCGACAGCTGATTGTACAGAGGAAGCAGAGGCAGTGGGCACTGGAGGACGCGGAGTGGTGCTGCAAGTGTCCTCTGCCATTTGTGCGTCCGCCATGCTGACTTTCCATGGCCAGTGCACACCTTTGCTTCAAGGTTTTCTTTGGCCTCAGACCTGACTCTGCCTGGGCACCTGGCAGCTGTAATAGATGCTGGCCAGGGAGCTGTCCTTCACCAATGCCTGATGGGAACTGACAGATAATACCTGCATGTTCCTGCTCCTTCACCCTCCAGGTGGGGTTACCCTCAGCGGGGTGTCCACCCCTCACTCCCCCAGTTCCCCTGCAGGACTATACAGCCACTGCCCACAGTGGTGAACTGCTAAATGAGGCGCCCTCTGCTGGCTGCTTTCCCTTGCCTGCTCCTCTTTAATAGGGAGAAGGGCGGAGAAGGCAATGGCGCCCCACTCCAGTACTCTTGCTTGGAAAATCCCATGGATGGAGGAGCCTGGTAGGCTGCAGTCCATGGGGTTGCGAAGAGTCGGACACAACTGAGCGACTTCACTTTCACTTTTCACTTTCATGCACTGGAGAAGGAAATGGCAACCCACTCCATTGTTCTTGCCTAGAGAATCCCAGGGACGGGGGAGCCTGGTGGGCTGCCATCTATGGGGTCGCACAGAGTCGGACATGACTGAAGTGACTTAGCAGCAGCAGCATAGGGAGAAGGCAATGGCACCCCACTCCAGTACTCTTGCCTGGAAAATCCCATGGATGGAGGAGCCTGGTGGGCTGCAGTCCATGGGGTGGCGAAGAGTCGGACACTACTGAGCGACTTCACTTTCACTTTTCACTTTCGTGCATTGCAGAAGGAAATGGCAAGCTGCTCCATTGTTCTTGCCTGGAGAATCCCAGGGATGGGGGAGCCTGGTGGGTTGCTGTCTGTGGGGTCACACAGAGTCGGACACGACTGAAGCGACTTAACAGCAGCAGCAGCAGCATAGGGCTTCCTAAGTGGCACTAGTGGTAAAGAATCTGCCTGCCAATGCAGGAGAAGTAATAGACGCAAGTTTGGTCACTGAGTCAGAAAGATGTCCTGGAGAAGGAAATGGCAACCCTCTCCAGTATTCTTGCCTGGGAAATACCATGGACAGAGGAGCCTGGAGGGCTATAGTCCATGGGTGCATAAAAAAGTCAGACACAACTTAGCAACTAACCAACAAATAACTTATGCACGATAATATATGTTACAGGTGTACAATATATTTATTTTCAATTTTTAACTATGCTTCATTCATGCGTGTGTGCCGGGCTCAGTTGTATCAGACTCTTTGCGGCCCCATGGACCATGGCCTGTCAGGCTCTGTGCTTGGAATTCTCCAGGCAAAAATACTAGAGTGCTTTGCCTCTTCCTCCTCCAGGGGATCTTCCCGACCCAGGGATCAAACCTGCATCTCTCGAGTCTCCTGATAGTTATAAAATATTGACTATATCCCCCATGTTGTATAATATATCCTCATAGCTTATTTTATACTCAATAGTTTATACCTTTTAATCCCCTATCCTTTTATTGCCCCTCTCTCTTCCCTCTCCCCACTGGTAACCACTAGTTTATTCTCTACATGTGTGGGTTCATTTCTTTTTTGTTATATTCCCTGGATTGTTGCATTTTTAAGATTCCGCATATAAGCGATATCACACAATGTTCCTCTTAACAGTGTGTCTGAGATCACCTTCCAAATGAACTATTTTCACTCCTGTTCCAGCAAAACTACCACAAATGATTCAGCAGCTAAAGATACAGCTTTAATATAAGATTTCATTCAGTATCTCATTTATTCATTTGACAAATGTTTGTTGTGTTCTTACAAGATCAGGCACTGATCACAGTGCCAACAACTATTCATAAACGTTCCGTGGAAGATCAGCTGATGGGTGCTTGGCTGAAAATCTTCCATTATAGGTATAGTTATCTGTGACTGGGCTGACTATCTAAAGATGAAAGACCTAGCTCTGAGAATCTTCCAGTCCAACACTGCACCATCCTCCCCAGCCTCCAACCACACAAAAGCCTCTTTATGTTAGGAGGCCTGAGAAGGTAGTTCTGGCAAATGTCGCTCAGGGAAATGTGTAGCAGGAATAAAGAACCACGCTGCATCCTTTGTGTTTGTCCAGGTGTCTGTTCATATCAGAGGCACTTCCAGCGCGGGGGGGTGGGGAACGACTTGCCACGGGGGCTCATCCGGGCCTTTGAAGCCCGCAGCCCTCTGGCCAGTAATCCTGACTGGCAGCCTGGGAAATGGATGTTGCTCCCAGAATGAACCCTTGAGTATGTCACAGAGGGCAGTTACCCCCGACGGGCAAAGAAAAGAGTGCAGACCTTTCTGTGTCATTTGGGGTCCTGAGGAGAGCCGAGGCATTTTGAAAAGAATCATCAAATAAGAATGACGGGACTTCATTGCTGAGAGAGTGAGGGTGAGGCAGCTAAGTGCCGGAGGCATATTCGCCTTCTGGAGGCCAGGGGATGCTCACACGCACCTGTGAGCAGGGCCTCCTGCCCTTCCGTCCATGCTGCAGATGCTGATGGAGGGTCTATTTGTGCTCTCAGTGTGGGGAACTCGCCCCAACCCAGTTCAGAAATTTCTTCTTTTAATTTACCCAAGTCAAAAAGCCATGTCCAAACCTCACTTTTGACAAACATCAGTTACTGGAATCACAAGTTGGACTAAAAGCTAATGAAGTTTAGTATTCAAATCAAACAATAGAAATGCCCATTTAAGCATTCCCTGTAATTCCCTATGTAATAAAAAGAGAAAGAGAACTATATTTTTCTCTGCTTCTTTTAAGTGGATCTTTTCCATTGCTTTGGATTCTGCCCCAAAGCCAGACTGTTTTATGTCAGGTGGCGGGCCGTGGTCGGGGTGGGGGGGTAGCCAGGGAAGCTGCAGATTTCCTTTAGTGTGCAGTGGAGCCACGTGGAGGGACGAAGGACAGGTGGAGAGGGAGGCCACTGCCCACCACCAGCATGCATGCTTGTATGCTAAGTCACGTCAGTCATGTCCGACTCTTTGCGACTCTGTGGACCTTAGGCCTCCAGGCTCTTCTGTCCATGGAATTCTCCAGGCAAGAATACTGGAGTGGGTTGCCGTGGCATCTTCCAGGGGATCTTCCTGACCCAGGGGTCGAACCCAAGTATCTTTGACTTCTGTCACCAAATCCATGGGGCCATAGACCTGGGAGTCTGTCGCTCCACTACTGACCACCACGTGAAAGAGGATCATGGCGTGAGTGTGTTTCTCTTAATGAGAAGATATTAAATATTATTATGTTCAGATATCAAATATGACCACTTATTAATGGATTTAGTAAGTGGCATTTATTTAAATTCATTTGATTTTTTAAAGTAAAGGTCAAACCTTTAACAAATTAATTTTGGGACTGAACTTTAATATGAATAAAGAAGTAGTGTGAAGGATTTCCTTGGTGGTTCAGTGGTTCAGAATCGGCCTTCCAATGCAGTAAATGTGGATTTGATCCCTGGTTGGGGAATTAAGATCTCACATGTCTCGGGGAAACTAAGCCTGCGCACTGCAACCAGAAAAGCACACGCACCACAAGGAAGATCCAGGACAGTCCTTTTTTTTTTAATGGTGTGAGAGGAGCGGGCAAAGGCAAAGGACATGGTCTAGATTCCAGACCATGGTTCTCCCAATAAGCGCACTAAGAGTGACTGTGCACTAGACTTGTGGAGTAAGACAAAATGCAGTAAGACACACTCCCACTCAGGGAGCTTTCACTCTGGCTAAGGGACTAGGGCAAATCCCCCAGTATAGTATAATTTAGACTATAGAAAGTAACATAAGGGAAGAGCCGTCAAAGTGACATAGGAGCTTAGAGCAGGCAGGGGCCATCTTGGTGGTGGGAAATGCCTTCACTTATTCATTTGTTGAACAAAAGCCACCTACTATGGCCAAGCAAGATACTAGGACATCACGCCAACAGTTCACAGAATAGACCTCCCTGGTGGAGTTTACAGTCTAGCGGGGAGGACAGATAATAATCAGTATGCATTCCAGATAAGTAACTGTTATTTAGACAAGTCTTACATGCTAAGAGAAAAAGGAACTGGAGGAGGAAAAAGGAAGTAGTGTGTCTGGGTAGGTTTCTGCAAAGATCTGGACTTTCACACTGAATGGAAGGGGTTCTGAGCAGCAGAGTGTTATGATCTGATTGACATTTTAATAGGATCTCTCTGGACTGAGAACAGCTTCAGAAGGTGTTTGAAGCACACACTAACACCATCATAGTTAACCTGTGTTGAGCAATTCCTCCATGCCAGACACTTGGATCATTGAGTATCCTGGACATTCTAAAATACCTGCCTATCAACACTCTGGGGTAGACACTATTTTATCCCTAATGACAAGGGAACTGAAGCTGAAAAGCTAAACAGTTTGTCTAAAACCTCACAGCTGACAGGAGGTAGGGCCTCACATGTTCTAAGCCCTGGGCCCGGTTCCAGGCCATCCTGTTACACTGGATAGCAGGCTTCCCTACACCCCACTTTCATGATATGCATTTCCTGTTCAGAAGCCTAGTAGGATTCCCAACATTCGAGGCCCTCCTTTGGGAAATCTGTTCCCTCCAAACCAAGAAATACTTGACTATGGTCAATAAGGGCTCTACTAAGAAGGATACAAATGATAAAGCAGATCATGTCAAAGATTTTGTAATGAAATATAGTAGGAGTTACAAGATAAATATCTGTGTTTCAAAAAAATTACAATTCATGAAAAAGAGTCAGGCAAACAAAAAGTCAATTGATTTTAGAACACTCAGCTCATTGTCCTTCAAGCATGCTATGCTCAAGTGTCAGTTTATGCCTGGCTCTTGTACACTGGCCCTCACACACCTTTTTAGGCCCTCACACATATTTTTATCCTCTTAAGAAACTTATAGCTAAGCATTGATGATTATCATTCTCAACTTAGAGGGGAAGAAGCATGCTTAGATATGAGTAAGTGCCAAGGTTACACAGCAATGTGGCATCTTAGGATCCAATGCTGTTTTCGTTAACTCCAAATTCCATAGGCTTTGTGTTCTGTTACACTGTCATTTGAATGAAGGGAGAGTGGAAGGGGTTGGGGGAGAAAGAAGCAGAGCAGAGAGGAGAGGAGAGAAGAGACCGAAAGATCATTTAATACAAGCAACGAATTCACAGCTTCCTAAAAGAGCACCCAACCAGGGCTGGACCCCGGCAGTGCAGGGTGAGGTGCCTCTTACCCAAAGATGCAGAAATCAAGGTCAAACACAGCAATAAGCACAACAAGCAGAATCTGGAAGGGGCCAGATGCCAAGATGGGTGGTAGATCCACCACCAGGGAAGGATTTGCCCGAAGCCTGGAAAACAAACTGGTGCAACTGGGACATACAGCAGCAGAAGAAATAGGGAGAATCTGGGGAGAGGGAAAGTCAGAGTGCTGAGTAAAAGAGACGGACACGTACAAAAGAGAAGACACGGAATGTCACTGAGGGAACTTGATAGCAATCCCTGAGTAGAAGTATGGGAGAGGAGCAGAACCTCTGTGAAGGGCTTAGGCCAAATGCAGCTTCTTGAGGTGGAACTGAATGACGTGGGCAATACCAGGCTATGGTTGTAGACGAGTTCTGTGGGAGAGAATCCTTCCCCACGAGCAGACTAGGGGTCAGAATGGCCTCCACAGAATGCCGAGACCCTGAGGAGTCTGGGTCCCAGGGATCCGAGGACTGACATTTACTGTCCAGGGTGCCTGACTGTACTTGGCCATATCATGTCATTTTTTGACTCCACCCCCCAATGTTATAGGACCCTTACAAAGAGATTTATCTAGTAAATTGAAGTGACTTCTCTGTGTGGAATTTGTCTCAAAAAAGATGCTACTGTATGTTTTAGATGAAATCTTGTAGTATTATCATCCAAGAATCCTTGAATTTTGTGAGGTTAGAGAATTCAAAGAAATTGCTTCTACATTCCACTATTTTGCTGCATAAATGGGAGCTCTGAGGACATGTGTGTACTGTAAATTCATGTTTCTTGCTATACATACATAACTAAATATTTATTATATATATATATATATATATATATACACACAATTGTATTTAGTTCATTTGGGCTGTGCTGGGTCTTCACTACCATGCAGGCTTTTTCTCTAGTTGTGGCGAGTACAGGCTAATCTCCAGTTGCATAGCACAGGCTTCTCACTGTGGCAGCTTCTCTTGTGGAGCATAGGCTCGAGAGACTGCAGGCTTCAGGAGTTACAGCCCCCAGGCTCTAGCGCACAGGCTCAGTAGTTGTAGCACACAGGCTTAGCTGCTCTACAGCATGTGGGATCTTCCCAAACCAGGGATCAAGCCCATGTCTCCTGCATTTGTAGGCAGATTCTTTACCACTGAGCCACCAGGGAAGCCCCACATTTCTTGTTTTAAAACCTTGACATTATTTGAGATACATCTGTGAAAGTCACTCAGTCATGTCTGACTCTTTGCAACCCCATGGATTATACATCTCCTCAACCCCAAATGATAAAAAGATTTGGCAATTATTTACCTTATTTTACCATAATCACACCCATGCAGGATCCTGAAGCCTAAAGAATGATGTTTAGAAGAAAATTGCTAGTAAGAACAGATCATTACATTCATCATGGTTGCACCTGCCATTCGGGATTCTCTTCCTTTGTCAACGCCTTACTGCTGCTCTTAGCCAGTGTGATCACGTGGCAGCCCTTGAACCAGGCAGGGCAGAGAGCGAAGGGAGACAAGTGGCTGGTTGAAGTCACTCATTTTTCACTCCCCGCAGATTGGCTGAGGACCTAATCTCCCATTTAAATGCTAATATAATATGAGCTGAGGTTAGAATTTTCTCCCCTCCTCCAGCTAGGGAGATGAACTTTTCAAAGGAGAAAACTAGAAGGGAAGGTTAAGGCACATTTACGTTTCAGTTCCTGGAGACATGAGGACAAGGTGTGACTTGATGGATTGGTATCAGATTTATATTTAATGACTCTTACCCTACATTCCTATCTTATTACCGGCAGCTGCAGAAGAACCAGCAATCCCGAATGTAACTTAAAGGGCACAAGAGGATTAAATAATGCATGAAGGATTTCCTGGTCTGTCAGACAAATTCTGGAACATGTAGGACATGTCTCAGAGTCTCTGGAATGACAAGCCCAATGAGCAATATCACTGACATTCTGAATTTAATTTTTTAAGGGAAAATTTATTTTAGCCTTTGAAGACTTTTGGACTTCCCTGATGGCTCAGGCTGGTAAAGAATCGCCTGCAGTGTGGGAGACCTGGGTTTGATCCCTGGGTTGGGAAGATCCCCTGGATAAAGGAACAGCTACCCACTCTTGTAGTCTGGCCTAGTCCATCGGGTTGCAAAGAGTCAGACACAACTGAGCGACTTTTACTTCACTTTCTTTTGAAGACTTTTATTTTCATTTTACTATATTTTATAGTCCGGCATTGCACTGTCCAAAATGGAAGCCATTCAGTCGAGGGCTGTTGAACACTTGAAGTGTGGATAGTCTGAGTTGAGATGCTGTATATGTAAATAATAGCCCAGATCTTGATGATGTCTCACAAAGAAAAAGTGTAAAATAGCTTATCAGTAATTTTTATATCAGTCACATATTGACATGATGATAATTTGGGCTATATAAGATTAAAGAAAATATATTATTCCAGTTAATTTCACCTGATTCTTTTAGTTTTTTTAATGAAATGTCTGTAAAATTTCAAATTATGTATCTGGCTCACCTGAGCAATTTGTGTTACATTTCTTAGGTACAGCAATGGTCTGGAGACCATGCCTCTCTCAAGAGTGTGAATAGTTTGGGGTTTTACTCCACTTGCAAGATAAGAAGTCCCCCAGCTAGAGTTTAACGCGTGCTAGTAGAAGACATGAGACCCGTGGCTCAGAGACAAAGGGTAGTTTCTTTCTCACAGCCCCAGCAGCAGCCAGAGTATCAGCATCTTTGCACCAGTTTACCAAGCCCCAACAACACAGCGTGAAATAGACAGGTTTTCCACTAGAGGAGAGGAACTCACAGCTTGGAAAACTCAGATCTTTGATACAAATCGCAGCAAGCGAGCCTACCATTTACTCTGAAGGAAGGCACTATGTCTTCCAGGTGATTAATGATATAAACATACTTTTAAAAGATACTCCAGCATAAAGGATAGTTAGTGCCTTGCTTGCAAAACATGCAGAAATGTGAGACACCCATGGAGAATTTCCTACTGACATTCTCATTTCCTCCATCTTCTTTTCTTAGACTATACATTTCTCTTTGGGGGAGTTATGTTTCTACAGTCTAATTTAATATATATTGCTAAAAAGCCAACATTAGTCCCTAACTCACTGTAATTTTCCAAAGAGTTGATCATTTCCTTATTGAATTGTACACTATAATAGATTTTTAAGCCTCACTTCCCTTCTTTGAAAAGAACCCGTTTTCCTGAAGTCATGACATTCAAAATTTACTTACATGGGCAGTATTTTAGAAAAGTAATGCAGAAGTCAGAAAACTCAACTAAAATAGGCCAATTTTTTGGGCACACACATTTAAGAAACACTTGGAAGCACTGGCACTTTTAAAGAACATTTGTTTAACTAAATAACGATTGAAAGTCTCCTCAAAGCCTGGACTCTGGAATCTCAGTTCCCATGACAGCAGAGGTCCCAGCAGGCTCTGCCTCGCACCCTGGAAGGCTGCACCTTCAAAGCATTTCAGCAACATCAAGTCATGGGTTTTCACAGTGCAGAGGCGAGCCTGATCATTAAGTACTATTATCCAGATTTGACTGGCTTGATTCACTTGCCTCAGGCCCCAGAGTCAAAGTCAGAAGCCAGAGATGGGTCCAGAATAGTTAATTTCCTTGCTGTATTAACATCCCTGGACTAGGTCTATTTTTGCATATAAAATCACTCCCGGGCTTCCCTGGTGGCTGAGTGGTAAAGAATCCACCTGCCAATGCAGTAGACACGGGCTCNTGGGTCCAGAATAGTTAATTTCCTTGCTGTATTAACATCCCTGGACTAGGTCTATTTTTGCATATAAAATCACTCCCGGGCTTCCCTGGTGGCTGAGTGGTAAAGAATCCACCTGCCAATGCAGTAGACACGGGCTCTAATCCCTGGGCCGTGGAGGTCCCACGTGCTGTGGGTCAACTAAGCCCATGCACCACAACTGGGCCTGAGCTGTAGAGCCCGGGAGCCTCAACCACAGAGCCGCTGTGCCACCACTGCTGAAGCCCACGCGCTCTAGAGCTGGTGCTCCGCAGCAAGGAGTCAACCGCAGTAAGAAACCCGTGCACTACAACGAGTAGCCCCTTCTCACCACAACTAGAGAAAAGTCTATGCAGCAGCAGAGGCCCTGCACAGCCAAAAATAAACAGATACACTTATTTAAGAAAGATCACTCCTCCCCGTTCTTTTAAATACAGACAGTAACAGCTTATGATGGATTACTATATCCTTTTATTCTGTGGCTTAAAGACTATTTCATTTTAGTTCTTCTTAAATTATCACTTTTTCACGTTTAATTTTTCATTCATTTGAATAGGTAGTAGATACATACAAGAAAGCAAAAATTGAGGGAGTAGGGAGGCAGTGAGGAGCATTCTGCCTTCCTCCTCCGTCACCCAGACTCGCAGGAAGTAAATCTCCTTATTGATTTCCTGTGAATTCCTCCAGAGATAGACCATGCATTTACAAACATGCCCCTCTTATTATGTAATAGATAGGCATGCTATACATGTCTTTCCTGCATCTTGTTTTTCTCAGTTATTAGTCTTGGCAACCATTTCATATCAGTATCTTCACTGCCTCATTCTTTTACCTGGACCTTATTATATTAAGTCAGTTTCCTACTAGGGGCATGTAGACTGTTTCTAGTCTTTGATATTCTAAGCAGCACTTATACTTATTTAGCCAACACTTAACCCAGAGCTTGCTTTATTCCAGGCTCTGCAGTGAATATCCTTATACTTATGCAATTCCTGGCATGTTTAAGTAGATGAGAGTACAGAGTGGTTCTGCTGCTTTTCAGTTGTCCTTGGTAAATTGTGAAAAAGGCTGAGCACCGAAGAACTGATGCTTTTGAACTGAGGTGTTGGAGAAGACTCTTAAGAGTCCCTTGGACTGTAAGGAGATCCAACCAGTCCATTCTGAAGGAGATCAGCCCTGGGATTTCTTTGGAAGGAATGGTGCTAAAGCTGAAACTGCAGTACTTTGGCCTCTTCATGCGAAGAGTTGACTCATTGGAAAAGACTCTGATGCTGGGAGGGATTGGGGGCAGGAGGAGAAGGGGACGACAGAGGATGAGATGGCTGGATGGGATCACTGACTCAATGGATGTGAGTNTGCAGTACTTTGGCCTCTTCATGCGAAGAGTTGACTCATTGGAAAAGACTCTGATGCTGGGAGGGACTGGGGGCAGGAGGAGAAGGGGACGACAGAGGATGAGATGGCTGGATGGGATCACTGACTCAATGGATGTGAGTCTGAGTGAACTCCAGGAGTTGGTGATGGACAGTGAGGCCTGCCGTGCAGCGATTCATGGGGTCGCAAAGAGTCGGACACGACTGAGCGACTGAACCGAACTGAAATTGCTTAACCTTTCTGACCCTTGGTTTCTTCATTTACAATATGAGGATAATAATAGTACCTATCTCATAGGCTCATTGAGAGGATTAAATATATTAAATATATTATATAAAATATATGTGTTTATATATAATATGTATAAAGCATGCTGTATAATATAAATAAGCATATCATTATTCATTCATCATTATATTTGCTATAGCTATAACTTGCATTAGATTTGTTTGTGTATCTCCCCAATTGTCTGTTTATATCCTTTGCCTATTTTGTTAGGGTAATGACCAAAAGGTCATATTGATTTGTCAGATTTTTTAAAATGTTATTTATTTATATACATGTATATAATATACATTTTTATATATAATATATGTACAGTAAATGTTTGTGTACAGTAAATAGATGTGTATACACACACACATATATATACATATTTATGTATATACAGTAAATATGTTCTCTAAACTGTGCCCAGGTATCTGACCCAGGGAATCCATGAAATAACAAATGACATTTTTTAAGCAATTATGTTTCGGGATAATTTGTTATATAGCAATGAGGAATACAATACACATATACTCTCTCTGTGTATATATATATATATAAAGGCTGAGCACTGAAGAATTGATACTTTCTAACTGCAGTGCTGGAGAAGACTCTTGAGAGTCCCTTAGACTGCAAGGAGATCGAATCAGTCAATCCTAAACGAAATCAACCTTGAATATTCATTGGAGGGACTGATGCTGAAGCTCAAATACTTTGGCTACCTGACGTTAGGAGCCAACTCATTAGAAAAGACCTTGAGCCTGGGAAAGACTAAGGGCAGGAGAAGGGGGCAACAGTTGGATGGCATCACCAGTGGACATCATCAATGGATATAAGTTTGAGCAAACTCCTGGAGATTGTGAAAGACAGGGGAACCTGGCATGCAATCCATGGGGTTGCAAAGAGTAGACATGACTTTCGCATTCACTTACATATATATATACACACACATATATATAGGCTTCCCATGTGGATCAGTTGTGATGAATCTCCCTGCCAGGATTATATATATATATATATATATATATATGTTCAGATCCTCAATTTTGTCCAACTCTTTGTGACCCCATGGACTATACAGTCCATGGAATTCTCAGGGCCAGAATAGTGGAGTGGGTAGCCTTTCCCTTCTCCAGGGGCTCTTCCCAACCTAGGGATCGAACACAGGTCTCCCACATTGTAGGTGGATTCTTTACCAGCTGAGCCACCAGGGAAACCCAAGAATACTGGAATGGGTAGCCTAACCCTTTTCCAGTGGATCTTCCTGATCCAAGAATTGAACCAGGGTCTCTTGCATTGCAGGCGGGTTCTTTATCAACTGAGTTATCAGGGAAGCCCATATGTGTGTGTGTACATATTTATACAAACACATATATCTTCCCAATTCTATAATATACTTTATATATGAATTGAAAATATTTTCTAGTTTGTAATTTCTCTTTTCATATTTTTTTCACCATGTAGACATTTTTATTATTATAGAATCAAATTTATCCATCTTTTTTCTGTGAGTTCTGATTTTTTTTTAACCTTATTTGGAAAAGTCTCTCCTTTTGTGAGATAAGAAAAATTATTTTCTATATTTTTCTGGTACTTTATACTTTTATTCTTTACTGTTAAATCATTGATCCATATGCAAGTTATTTTGGTCTTAGGTGAGACAAGAATTTCACTTTACTTTTCCCAGATATATTTTATAACACTATCCCAATACCATGAAGGCAATTTAAGAAAATAGTTTACCTCAGGAAGTCTTATAATTTACTAACAGCACAAATATTATTCTACCTAGTGTGTGTTCTATAGGAGGTTGAAAGCAAGTACGGCTTTCTCATCCAGCTCATTATTAGTGATAAGCTTAGGACACGACTGAGCGACTTCACTTTCGCTTTCACTTTCTTTAGTAAGTACAGAGCTTCTCTGGTGGCTCAGATGGTTAAGGGTCAGTCTCCAAATTAGGATCAGTTCAGTTCAGTCTCTCAGTCATGTCCGACTCTTTGCGACCCCATGAACTGTAGCACACCAGGCCTCCCTGTCCATCACCAACTCCTGGAGTTCACTCAAGCTCACGTCGATTGAGTCAGTGATGCCATCCAGCCATCTCATCCTCTGTTGTCCCCTTCTCCTCCTGCCCCCAATCCTTCCCAGCATCAAAGTCTTTTCCAGTGAGTCAACNCATCACTAAAAACAAAGCTAGTGGAAATGATGGAATTCCAGTTGAGCTGTTTCAAATCCTAAAATGTGATGCTGTGAAAGTGCTGCACTCAATATGCCAGCAAATTTGGAAAATTCAGCAATGGCCACAGGACTGGAAAAGGTCAGTTTTCATTCCAATCCCAAAGAATACCAATGCCAAAGAATGTTCATACTACTGCACAACTGCACTCATTTCACATGCTAGCAAAGCAATGATCAAAATTCTCCAAGTGAGGTTTCAACAGTATGTAAAATGAGAACTTCCAGAGGTTCAACCTGGATTTAGAAAAAAAACAGAGGAAGAAGAGATCAAATTGCCAACATCCATTGGATCATAGGAAAAGCAAGAGAATTCCAGAAATATATCTCTTTGTGCTTCATTTACTATGCTTAATCCTTTGTGTGGATCACAACAAACTGTGGAAAATTCTTAAAGTGATGGGAATATCAGATCACATTATCTGCCTCCTGAGAAACCTGTAAGCAGGTCAAGAAGGTACAGTTAAAACTGGACATCGAACAACATGTTGGTTCCAAATTGGGAAAGGAGTATGTCAAGGCTGTACCTTGTCACTTTGTTTATGTAACTTATATGCAGAGTACATCATTTGAAACACTGGGCTGGATGAAGCACAAGCTGAAATCAAGATTGCCAGGAGAAATATCAGTAACCTCATATATGCAGATGACATCACCCTTATGGCAGAAAGCAAGGAGGAACTAAAGAGCCTCTTAATGAAAGTGAAAGAGGAGAGTGGAAAAGTTGGTTTAAAACTCAACATTCAAAAAATGAAGATCATGGCATCCAGTCCCATCACTTCATGGCAGATAGACGGGGGAACAATGAAAACAGTGAGAGATTTTATTTTGGGGAGGGCTCCAAAATCATTGAATCCTTACCATATAGCTCAGCTAGAAAGAATTTTCCTGCAATGCAGGAGGCCCAGGTTCAATTGCTGGGTTGGGACTGGAGAAGGAAATGGCAACCCACTCCAGTATTCTTCCCTGGGGAATCTTATGGACAGAGGAGGCTGGCGGGCTATAGTCCTTGGTGTCACAAGAATCAGACATGACTTTGTGACTAAATCACCACCACCAAAATCACTGCAGATGGTGACTGCAGCCATGAAATTAAAAGATGCTTGCTATTTTAATTTAAGNGGGAATCTTATGGACAGAGGAGGCTGGCGGGCTATAGTCCTTGGTGTCACAAGAATCAGACATGACTTTGTGACTAAATCACCACCACCAAAATCACTGCAGATGGTGACTGCAGCCATGAAATTAAAAGATGCTTGCTATTTTAATTTAAGCTTGGAAGAAAAGCTATGACCAACCTAGACAGCTTATTAAAAAGCAGAGACATTACTTTGCCGACAAAGGTCCGTCTAGTCAAAGCTATGGTTTTTCTAGTAGTCATGTACGGATGTGAGAGTTGGACTACAAAGAAAGCTGAGCACCAGAGTTAATGCTTTCGAATTATGGTGTTGGAGAAGACTCTTGAGAGCCCCTTGGACTGCAAGGAGATCAAACCAATCAATCCTAAAGGAAATCAGTCCTGAATATTCATTGGAAGGACTGATGCTGAAGCTGAAGCTCCAATACTTTGGCCACCTGATGCAAAGAACTGACTCTTTGGAAAAGACCCTGATGTTGGGAGAGATTGAAGGCAGAAGGAGAAGGGGATGACAGAGGATGAGATGGTTGGATGGCATCACCGATTTGATGGATATGAGTTTGAGTAAGTTCTGGGAGTCAGTGATGGACAAGGAAGCCTGGCATGCTGCAGTCCATGGGACTGCAAAGAGTCAGACAGGACTGAGGGACTGAACTGATATCTAACAATAGAAAGGTCTCCCACAACAAACATCTTAAGATAACAAGATTAGTCAGAAGGTTCTTGTTAAGGAGAAACATCTCCTTGAGGTTTCTCCTCAATGGGGAGGGAACACAGCTCCATCCATCAACAGAAAATTGGATTAAAGATTTACTGAGCATGTCCCCACCCATCAGAACAAGACCCAGTTTCCCCACAGTTAGTCTCTTCCATCAGGAAGCTTCTATAATCCTCTTATCCTTATCCTCAGAGGGCATACAGAATGAAAACCACAATCACAGAAAAGTAACCAAAATGATCACATGAACCACAGCCTTGTCTAACTCAATGAAACTCTGAACCATGCATTGGAGGGCCACCCAAGACAGATGGGTCATGGTGGAGAGTTCTGACAAAATGTGGTCTACTGGAGGAGGGAATGGCAAACCATTTCAGTATTCTTGCCTTGAGAACCCCATGAACAGTATGAAAAGACAAAAAGATATGACATTGAAAGTTGAACTCCCCAGGTCGATAGGTGCCCAATATGCTACTAGAGAAGAGTGGAAAAAAACTCCAGAATGAATAAAGAGGCAGAGCCAAAGTGAAAACAATCCCCAGTTGTGGATGTGACTGATGATGGAAGTAAAGTCTGATGTTGTAAAGAACAATATTGCATAAGAATCTGGAATGTTAGGTCCATGAATCAAGGTAAATTAGAAGTGGTCAAACAGGAGATGGCAAGAGTGAACGTCGACATTTTCAGAATCAGTGAACTAAAATGGACTGGAATGGGCGATTTTAATTCAGATAACCATTATATCTATCACTGTGGCTGAGAATCCCTTAGAAGGAATGAAGTAGTCATCATAGTCAACAAAAGAGTTCAAAATGCAGTGTTAGATGCAATCTCAAAAATGACAGAATGATCTCTGTTCATTTCCAAGGCAAACCATTCAATATTAAGTAATTCAAGTCTATGCTCCAACCACTAATGCCGAAGAAGCTGAAGTTGAATGGTTCTATGAAGACCTACAAGACTTTCTAGAACTAACAGCCAAAAAAGATGTCCTTTTCATTACAGGGGACTGGAATGCAAAAGTAGGAAGTCAAGAGATACCTGGAGTAACAGGTAAATTTGAGTTTGGAGTACAAAATGAATCAGGGCAAAGGCTAATAGAGTTTTGCCAAGAGAACACACTGGTCATAGCAAACACCCTCTTCCAACAACACTAAGAGATGACTCTACACACAGACATCACCAGATGATCAATATCAAAATCAGATTGATTATATTCTTTGCACTCAAAGATGGAGAAGCTCTATACAGACAGCAAAAACAAGACCAGGATCTGAGTATGGCTCAGATCATGAACTCCTAATTGCAAAATTCAGCCTTAAATTGAAGAAAGTAGGAAAGACCACTAGACCATTCTGGCATGACCTAAGTCAAATCCCTTATGATTATAAGGTGGAAGTGGCAAATAGATTCAAAGGAATAGATCTGATAGACAGAGTGCCTGAAGAACTATTACAGAGGTTCATGACATTATACAGGAGACAGGGATCAAGACCATCCCCAAGAAAAAGAAAAGGAAAAAGGTGAAATGGTTGTCTGAGGAGGCCTTACAAATAGCTGAGAAAAGAAGAAACGCAAAAGGCAAAGGAGAAAAGGAAATAATACATACCCATTTGAATGCAGAGTTCCAAAGAACAGAAAGGAGAGATAAGAAAGCCTCCCTCAGTGATCAGTGCAAAGAAGAGGAAAACAATAAACTGAGAAAGACTGGAGATCTCTTCAAGAAAATTAGAGATACCAAGGGAACATTTCATATAAAGATGGGCTCAATAAAGGACAGAAATGCTATAGACCTAACAGAAGCAGAAGATATTAGGAAGAGGTGGCAAAAATACACAGAAGAACTATACATAAAAGATCCTCATGACCCAGATAAACATGATGGTAGGATCACTCACCTAGAGCTAGATATCCTAGAATCCAAAGTCAAGTGGGCCTTAGTGGAGGTGATAGAATTCCAGTTGAGCTCTTTCAAATCCTAAAAGATGATGCTGTTAAAAGTGCCCTACTCAATATGCCAGCAAATTTGGAAAACTCGGCAGTGGCCACAGGACTGGAAAAAGTCAGTTCTTGTTCCAATCTCGAAGAAAGGCAATGCCAAAGAATGCTCAAACTACCGCATGGTTGCACTCCTCTCACACACTAGCAAAACAATGCTCAAAATTCTTCAAGCCAGGCTTCAACAGTATGTGAACTGAGAACTTCCAGAATATTCAAAGTGGATTTAAAAAAGGCAGAAGAACCAGAAGTCAAATTGCCAACATCTGTTGGATCATAGAACAAGCAAGTGAGTTCCAGAAAAACATCTACTTCTGTTTTATTGACTACACCAAAACCTTTGATTGTGTGGATCACAACAAACTGTGGAAAATTCTTCGAGAGATGGGAATATCAGAACGCCCTATTTGCCTTCTGAGAAATCTGTATGGAGGTCAAGAGGCAACAGTTAGAACTGGACATGAAGCAACAGACTGGTTCCAAATTGGGAAAGGAGTATGTCAAGACTGTACCTTGTCACCCTGCTTATTTAATGTAAATACAGAGTACATCATGTGAAATGCTGGGCTGGATGAAGCATAAGCTGGAATCAAGATTGCCAGGAGAAATATCAATAACCTCAGATATGCAGATGACACCACCCTTATGGCAGAAAGCGAAGAAAAACCAAAGAGCCTCTTGATGAAAGTGAAAGAGGAGAGTAAAAAAGTTGGCTTAAAACTTAACATTTGGAAAACTAAGATCATGGCATCCAGTCCCATCATTTCATTGCAAATATATGGGGAAACAATGGAAACAGTGAAAGACTTTGTTTTTTGGGGCTCCAAAATCACTGCAGGTGGTGACCACAGCCATGAATTTAAAACATGCTTGCTCCTTGGAAGAAAAGTTATGGCAAACCTAGACAGCGTATTAAAAAGCAGAGACATTACTTCACCAACAAAAGTCCATCTAGTCAAAGCTATGGTTTTTCCAGTAGTCATGTGTGGATGTGAGACTGGACTATAAAGAAAGCTGAGCACCAAAGAATTGATGCTTTCGATCTGTGGTGTTGGAGAAGACTCTTGAGAGTCCCTTGGATTGCAAGGATATAAAATCAGTCAATCCTAAAGGAAATCAGTCCTGACTATTCGTTGGAAGGACTGATGCTGAAGCTGAAACTCCANAGAAAGCTGAGCACCAAAGAATTGATGCTTTCGATCTGTGGTGTTGGAGAAGACTCTTGAGAGTCCCTTGGATTGCAAGGATATAAAATCAGTCAATCCTAAAGGAAATCAGTCCTGACTATTCGTTGGAAGGACTGATGCCGAAGCTGAAACTCCAATCCTTTGGCCACCCGATGCAAAGAACTACCTCACTGGAAAAGACCTTGATGCTGGGAGAGATTGAAGGCAGGAGGAGAAGATGACAGAGGATGAGATGGTTGGATGGCATCACTGACTCAATGGAGATGAGTTTAAGCAAGCTCAGCTCTGGGAGTTAGTGGTGGACAGGGAAACCTGGCATGCTGCCGTCCATGGGGTCACAAACAGTCAGACACAACTGAGCAACTAAACTGACAGAGCTTAAGGAAAAATATATCCTTGAGCAAGATGACTTGTTTTGTTGTATAATCATTAGCTCTGGGCTTAAGACAGTCAGTCTTAAAGATTGCTGTAATAACAACTCAGAGTTTAAGAAAAAACATCTTACGTGACTAAGAGGAAGCAATGCAGGAAAAAAACAGTTTGTCCTTTTCTCCTCCTTGAGAGAACCTGGGACTTCCCTCTCCTTCTCAAGCGCCCCAGACTTCTTATCAACCTCCCTAAGAATGAACTCTCTCACTGCTTCTTTGATGATTTACTTATTTTTCCTTTATAGCTCTTTCTCTCTTCTAAACTCCAGGTTTGTATTTTCAATTTCTATCACAATTGCATATTGTACTCATTCTCAGTTATCTAAAAGATTGAAATTTTTAAAAATAAAATTCAAAGTTTACATATTTTCATTGTATTCTATAAGTTCAGGTAAATTTTTTTTTTAGTAGAAAATTAGGGAGTTCCCTGGTGGTCTGGTGACTAGGACTCCACACTCTCAATACCTGATCAGGGAACCAAGATCCCACAAGCCATATGGTAGGGCCAAAAAGAAGAAAAGTAAAAATGATTTTTCATAAGTTTTCTAAGGAAGTTATTTTTCTTCAGATGTATTCAAAGTTATCTATTAAAATTTAAAGATAAATATAAAATATAGTTGAACTATCAACATTTATAATTAAAACTGTTATTTAAATAAAACTGAAATTATTGAATTCTTAAATCATTAAATATTTTTATAAAAGCAAGTCTTTGTTATTCTGGAGTTCAGCATTTATCTAGCTAACAAAGTCAATCTCTATCATGCTTCTTGTATGCCATGTCTGCTGCTGCTGCTGCTGCTAAGCCACTTCAGTCGTGTCCGACTCTGTGCAACCCCATAGACAGCAGCCCACCAGGCTCCCCTGTCCCTGGGANTCCAGCGTTTCTCATGATGTACTCTGCATATAGGTTAAATAAGCAGGGTGACAATATACAGCCTTGAGGTCTGAATTTATTTTCAGTTAATTTTTATACATGGTGTGAGGTAAGGGTCAAGGGTTTTTTCCCCCATATGAATAATTTAGTTGTCCCAATACCATTTTTTTTTCCCCAGAAGTGAGGTTCCTGGATCATAGGGGAGTTCTTTTTTTAATTTTTTGGTTTTTTAAAATTTATTTATTTTCATTTGTTTAAAAGACTGTACTTTCTTTATTGAACTAATGTGGCACTTTTATTGAAATTAATTGCCCGTGTATATAAGGGTCTGTTTCTGGAGTCTGTTCTGTGACATGACATGCCTGTTCTTATGCCAAAACCATACTGTCTTGATTACCCCAATTTTATAGTGCTCTTGAAACTAACTATGTAAATCTTTCAATTCTGCCATTTTCAAGCTTATTCTAGATCTTTTGTGTGTTCATGTGAATTTTTGAGTCAGATCTATAAATTTCTACAAGGTTTTACCTGGGATTTCTTTAAGTCTGTATTGTCACCTTGGAGAGAGTTAAATTTAACACTGTCATAATCTAGTCTAAGAACATGTATATGCCTCCCTTTGTTTAGGGCTCACTTCATTTGTTACCTTTTTATCAAGTATCACAGTCCTGCTCTACCTGCTTTCCATTGTCTGACCACAGTTGTTGCCAGTAGTTTGTCCGGGTTTCTAGTTGTTTATGACAGAAGTATAATTTTTGACTCTCATATTCTTTCTTGGCCAGAAATGGCATCATAGCGTTTGAATCTTCTCAAAGTGTTAGTCGCTTAGTTGTGTCCAACTCTTTGTGACCCCATGGACTGTGTAGCCCACCAGGCTCCTCTGTCCATGGTTGCCGGGGTCCAGCCCCGGTGGATCCAGGGTAATTCGAAGGTGGGGATGGAATAGGCGTCCTGGAAAAAACTTATTTAATTACAGATATATAGAGAGATTAGAAACGGATAGTATAGTAGGAAAATTAGTGGAGAAAAAGANAGCGACTGCACTTTCTCTTTTCACTTTCATGCACTGGAGAAGGAAATGGCAACCCACTCCAGTGTTCTTGCCTGGAGAATCCCAGGGACAGGGGAGCCTGGTGGGCTGCCGTCTATGGGGTCGCACAGAGTCGGACACGACTGAAGCGACTTAGCAGCAGCAGCAGTAATATATAGGGAGGTTAGACTATGCTTAGTCGCTTAGTTGTTTCTGACTCTTTATGACCCCACGGACTGCAGCCCACCAGGCTCCTCTGTCCATGGGGATTCTTCAGGCAAGAATACTGGAGTGGGTTGCCAGGCCCTCCTCCAGGGGATCTTCCCAACTCAGGGACTGAACCCAGCTGTCCCAAATTGCAGGCAGATTCTTTACCATTTGAGCCACCAGGGAAACCCAAGAATACTGGAGCAGATAGCCTATCCCTTCTGGGGAACTTCTTGACCCAGGAATCAAACCGAGGTCTCCTGCTTTGCAGGCAGATTCCTATAACCAGGGGAGGTTATAAGTGCTATGTAAAAATATAAAACAGGAAGAATGGCTAAGGAGTTCATTCAGCTATGACAGAATGGCCAAAAAGACCTCAATAAAAAGCAAAGACTTGAAGGAAGTGAAAAAGTGAGCCATGTAGATACTTTACCAGCAGAGTAAACTGTAAAGTCTTGGGGACAAGCTTGAAACGGGAGGTTTGAAGGTCTGCAGAAAATTTAGTGTGTCTGAGCAAGAATGAGCAGGAGGAGAATAGTAGGAACTGAAGTCAGAGTGGTGGTGGAAAGTCGAGAGGGCAGAGAGAGAAATAGGACCTTGGGCGTGGAGAAGATGCAATGGATGTGATGTTTTCACAGGATCCTTCTGGCTGCCACATAGAAAATGGACCACAGGCAGCTGAGGGTGGAACCTGGGAAATCAGATCAACAAATAGCAGACCAGAAAAAGAACAAACACACATAAAACCCTAGTTGTGACGATTTCACATGTTCTATGTTTAATGAAACATGTTTGTATACATTATCTTATTTGATTTTCATGACTCCACATGCTCCTTCATAACATGTTGTTATGACTGTCTTGCACCTGAGAAATCTGTGCCATAAAAAGGTTAAGGATCTTGCCCAATAACAGACAACTCTTACATGAAAGTCCCAAGAACCAATTCCAGAATCCAGGACAGTGACTGTGCACTGAGAACTCTGGTCACTACACTACAGTTTGCCAATTTCAGAGACCAAAGCAAAGACTTCTGAAGTGCTCAATGTCTGGGGAAATGCTTAAAAAATGTCAATGGTGAAGGCTATGTTAGAAAAAGTCAGACTAGTAGAGTTATTTTTTCCCCCTTTTTAAATAAAATAGTCATTGAAGTATAGCATATATACAGAAAAATACACAAGCCCAGGCAGAATTTTTAAAGAAAACTCTGAAGTTTCCAATCTGACCACCAACTAGAGCATAAGAGCACATGCCAAATCAAAGAGAGTAAATTCTTGGAAAGATGTTCTTTCAGATATACGTGAAACCTCTCATTAATTCTGTGCGCTGCCTTCCAGAGTTAGAGATCATATATGCCACAAAAATGACCGCCTTGAGACATTCTTTGCAGTTCAACAGTAAGTTCAACCTCAGCCTTGCTATTACTGTTACAATTGAATCTCCAAGTGATGGAATGTTTGGGCTGCACTGCAAAGAAATAGCAAGTGTTAATTTTCTCCAAAAGTGACTTTTTAGAGCCATGAAGCTCAGGTCCTTTGCTGGTTTTTTGGATAGTAACTTTACTCTGTCTCAGATGTCCATATTGTAAACTGGGAGGCAGAGCACCCATTCTTGGGGCGGTGGGTGGAGAAAAATGGCTGAATTTCTTCTATTTCACCTTCTTCTCTCCATTTCCATCTTTGTCTACTTCTCCATCTCCAGCTTCACCTCTCTCTCTAACCCCACCTCCATCTCCATCTTCTTTCCATCTCTAACCCCATCTTCATCTCTGTCTACAACCCCATCACCATGTCCTACTTCTGCCTCTGTCTCTCTATCTTCCTTCTATCCTTGCAGGACTGAGAACCTTGATGTGGTCTTTGTGTAAGACAATGTCTTTATTTTTAGGAAAAGCATGCTTCAGTATTTAGGGGTGACATCATAATTTTCATAACTTACTTATAGGTGTTAGACATCTATACAGAGTCAACCTAGTATGACAAATTCCTAGGAAATTCTTGATTCAAAATGGTAGGTATAGGAGTGTACACTGTACTATTCATTCAACTTTCCATTGTGTTTGAATATGGTAATAATTAAAAGATGGAAAGAATATGTACAGACCAACTAACAAACAATTTGTAAGAACAAATATCTATAGAGCAAGAAGAATGGGAGTGGGGAGAGAAAATATATGGGAAAAACAATATCCAAACCAAGGGAAAAGCCTTGAACTATGCACCAACAATAATAATGGGCATGAGCAGAAGATTAAAATGGACTCAACTGTACAACCTGCAAAAAATGGAGAAAAAAAGGGACAATCATCAGATGAGCCAAGTGAGTCCCTCCCCTCGCAGCTGGCAGAATAGAGCTGCATCCATGAGTACATGAGTGGACCCACATGCATGCAGCAACAGGCTGACAACCTAGAGTTGCTTGCATTGCAAGTTGAGTCTGAATGCTTTCAAATCCATTGGCAATGTGGAGTAATCTCTCTTATGTAATGAAGGCCTTATGTTATTTGATTTACAGCTCCTCTCACGATGCGAGATTTGTTCAGTAATCCCTGGGATTGTAACTAAATACCCAAGGACATATTTACTCACTTGGCTTAGTCAAGGCCCCAACCCCAACATCTTCATCCCTTCCAGTTATGAAAGGGTGATTTCTTTCATTTGTTTAAGGTGGCTCATCATCTTCCAAGCATTCTCGGGGAACTCTTCTGTGTGGCCTCCCTGTGAGTCAGGTGAAAAAGATGGCAAAGGTCCCTCAGGCCTCATCTCTGGTGGAGAAAGGGAGATGCTGATGTGCATTGCCTCTTGTCCTTGGGAAAATGGCCAGAATAAAAGTCTGAACCAAGAAATGCCCCTGACAAGTTGTGACAACAAAAAAATCAAACAAATGTTGTCTTTTAGGAGGCCTGTACAGGGAGCCTGAGAGGAGCATGTTGAGAACTCCAATAGACTGGAAGCTTCCAGAGAGCAGGAAATCCATCTTCTTATATCCCAGTGCCCCTCCCAGTTCTGAGAATATGAAGGAATTCAACACACATTTGTCAACTGAGTAAATGAATCAGGGAATGATTGAACAATGCATAAATTATTCTAACTGGAAAGGAAAGGCAAATTGGGTAAGAAAACCATGATGTTTTTTTTCTTAAACTGAATAAGGGAATGATTTGAATAGCAAACAAGAAAAATAAAGCATTGTGGAATATATATTTAGTTACCCATTTGCTTTTGTGGTCTAAAGCAATGTTTAAGTAAACATAATAAATGGAAAGAATGTTGCCTATGCAAGTGAGGTATAAGTTAAATGACTAGAAACAAATTGTTCATTTGCACTAGAAACCAAAATATTACCTTATAAAGGTCCAAGGCTAAAGACTGTTAAAAATCTCCTTAGATCATTCTCTGATATTTCCAGTCTAAGAGTAGGAATCCCGCTTCTATCAACCACAAGGGTTTCCATTTCACCCCCGGAAGCATCAGAAAATTCTTCCCTAACTTCTCGAAACAAACTATTATTTTAATTTTAATTCACTAAATTGTTATAAAAATAAGATGGTAGTGGAGAAGAGAGTATTATGAAATCATAAAAGAAGCAATGACAGTTCTCCCAAAAAGTTCAAAGCTTCTCTCTAGACAGACAGTTGTTTCTCAGAAAACTACATTCCCAAAGCTAGAAATAAAAAGCAGAAAGCTTTTTCAATTCTCCCTGTTTTTTGTACCATTCTTGTAAGGCTTTTACTGGGATTATTTTTTTCTCTTCTCCATAGCACAAAGCAGTGAATCTTGCTAAATGATAAAAGCCAAGCTTGTCGAAGCTGGCATAAAGCAACATTTTTACCTTGCCTGAATTACTTTAAGTAATTGAAAACATCACTCCGATAGCCAATGCCACGAGGCATCATGTAGTGAACTCAGGAGAAGTCAAGGGTTGTGACCTGAAATTCAAACCTGGCTTAAGAAGCTGATAATAGAATTTGAACATTCCAACTTGGAGACAATTACTAGTTTTCAAAGTAAAAATTAGAGATTCTAAGTTTGCTCCCATTCTATTTTACCCACCTCTTGAAGTTAACCCCTTTCTATGCTAACAAAGGATCCATCTGCCTGCCTCCGATTCTCCTGGGATCTTTTCTTTAGGCTTCCCCAGAGGATCAGCCAGTCTCAATTCTGCTAAATACAGACCCCACTGCACTCTAGTCCCTTCCTAAGCATCCTTTGAGCAGAGCACTAATCCTGGCCTCTGGTCAGATTGTGTTGGTCTAGTTTGAGCTCTGAGTCAACCCCCAGGACCGTGATGGCTTCCAACCCTGAGTTAGGAAGAGTGCTGGATACCAGCTGCTCTTTTGTCAGGATCAGACACTTGTGGACATTTGTCCAGTGTCACCATCTTAAGAATCAGATTAGAAGAAAGTTTGCTTTGTACTTTTCCTGTACCTTTTTTTTTTTAATGCACTTTATCTTGCTCTGAACAGTATTTCTTTCTTCCTGCTCTTCCAGGGTAAAGCCAAGAAATCTCCAACATCTGTCAGTCATCCAAGAATAAAACAGGCTGAAGTCCATTTGGATTCACAGTTCCATTTCCTAGGGTTTTTAATCCAAATTCTCAAACTCAAATTCCTCTCATAAGTGAAGAACTAACCATCATTTGTGGGACAAAGGAGCTGAGACATAAAGAAATAATTCTGATGCCAAAGAGTTAATAATGCAGAATCCTAGGTCTCGACCTCAGAGATATCAGTGAAATAAATTTATTAAAAGACAAATAAATGGTACTTTACCATTCTAAGCAATTTCCAGATAGCTCAGTGGTAAAGACTCCACCTGCCAAAGCAAAAGATGTAAAAGATGTGGGTTCGATCCCTGGGTTTGGAAGATCCCCTGGAGGAGGAAATGGCAACCCACTCCAGTATTCTTGCCTGGAAAATTCCATGGACAGAGGAGGCTGGGAGCCTACAGTCCATGGGGTCACAAAGCTCTGGACACTATTGAGTGAATGAAGAAGCATGCACACCAGGTAATTCTAGGGAGGTGAGCTACTTTATTAGAAAAGAAATCAGTGTAGCAAGAGCTGAAAATGGCTGGAGTTGGGAAAGAAAGTCCCAGGGACTTGTTGATGTGTAGTTACCTGGAGAGGGGAGGGCAGGGGGAAGGTTCTGCATGAAGGACAGGGCTGCAGGGTATAAAGTGTAAACTGTTACTCCACTTTTCAGCTGCTGTTCCCCACTAGACCCTAGACAGTAAGGAAGGGGCAAGAAGTAGCCACTGTGTCAAACCTTTAGCAGTAACCCGATTTCCCAAACCCTGCCTCACTCATCCCACACCCTTGGGTGATTTCATGCCTCACCTGTAAGCTCAGCCCCACTCTGGATGCCAACACTAGCAAATGGAATGAAAGCGACTTCGGTCAGGCTGAAACCTCAGGTGACTCAGTGGTAAAGAATTTACCTGCCGAGCATGAGATGTGGGGATTTGATCCCTGGGTCAGGAAGATCCCTTGGAGAAGGGAATGGCAACCCACGCCAGTATTCTTGCCTGGGAAATGCCATGCACAGAGGAGCCTGGTGGGCTACAGTCCATGGGGTCACAAAGAGGTGGAACCACACCTCTGAGCGGCTAACACAATAGGACAGTAATCCTCAACCTTCTGTAAGGCAATCTCACTCATTTCTGAGTTGACGTCTAAATTTCTCATCTTGAGTTTAAATTGCTGCAAAGCATTACTTTCTGGCATGCTGTATATTTTGACATTGTAAAATTGAACTGTCATTTTAAAATAAAATAAAAAACTGAACTGTCATGTGACTCTTAAACTAAGCAAAATCTAAAAGCTATGGTGTCTACCACTATTCCTCAGGGCTTCCCTGGTGGCTTAGTGGTAAAGAATCCACTTGCCAATGCCAGGGACACGGGTTTGATCCCTGGGTCCGGAAGATTCCTCGGAGGAGGAAATGGCAACCTACTCCGGTATTCTTACCTGGAAAATCCCATGGACAGAGGAGCCTGGCAGGCTACAGTCCATAGGGTTGCAAAGAGTCAGACATGACTGAACGACAAAGCAACTATTCACTGATCTATTTAAAATATACATGAACAAGGAATTCTCTGATGGTCCAGTGTTTACCAAGATTCGGTGTTTTCACTGCCAAGTTGGATCCTTGGTCTGCAAACTAAGATCCTGCAAGGTGCGCGGTGAGGCCAAAATAAATAAAATAAAATATACATGAACAAATCCTTCTTTAATAATGATAAATTTTATAGCAATTTTTTCCTCTTGAAATCATATTTCCATCTGACTTCCTCCATAGAATTTCATCCTAATACATTTTTCTTTTATTGATCATTCTATCATACTTTCTCTATTATAATATATATGTATGCATATATAGATAGATAGATTTATATTCACATGCACATATAATTTGATATTTAAAGTTTTTTAAATTTTCAATGACCAAAAGGATCTGAGTTGAAAAAAGTCCTTTGAGTCTGATTATCACTATAATTTTGGAAAGACCAACATAAATATATTGTAAATCATTGAACACAGAAAGTGAGTCCTACAGGAAATGCATCTCTAAATGAATAGAACTTATTCTAGTTTTTCTACAGATAAATACCACTTTTTGTTAGAATGAGCCAGAGTTCTGTCAGCTATAAAATTTTCGATTTTTATATATGAAAGTCCTGAGAAATCTTTTTCATATGAATAATTATATGGAAATGGAAGGGGCTTGTTATAGCAATGCAATTCAGTTCTTGAATCTCTCTGACCCAATTTTAATCATTTATCAACTGATAACTTGATCATACTCTTGAATTTTCTTAAAGCAAAGAAAGAAGAAATCATATGAGTTGCAAAAGTTTTATTGTACAATCATAAAATCATTTCATTTCTCCCACCAGCACCAGTATTTCAAATAATAGCTTAGTGCCCTATAGGTTATTACATTCTAGGGCATGTTTTCTTGAAGGGGCCAAAAATGGGTTCTTGAATAATGAGAGAAAACAATTATTACTCTTCCTGCATATAAAGAATAGATATGCATACAGAACCTGAACAAAAATACAGGGTATATATATATAGTATTACATTTTTATGATGGGGATGATAAGGAAAAAATGACTGAAAATCTCCTCAAGAGGACATGATGGGGAAAATAAAGGCTGAGAAACACTATTCAGAAGCAAAATCTCACTATTAGATTTGGAATGGGGAGAGTTACACCTTTTCCTTAAAGCAGGAAAGGGGCATTCATGAGAGAGAATGAGAAAGGGAGCCAGCTTTAGCCACAGATTAGTTTTAGGAAAGAATTCATAACAAGTTATATTAAATAAATTAGTATATGTAAAGTACTGAAACAAAGGTAATTGCTAAATATTAGTTATCGTTGTTGTTTTGGACCATTATGAGCATCTGGAAATTGAGTCCCTTAAAACTGTCTTTATATTCCATAGAGGATAGTTATCCTCCAGGGAAACTTATATCTCACTTTCAAAACCACTGAGTTAGATTAGAATCAGATGCTTATAATGGAGACAGGTAATAATGGTTACACTAGAGAGAAATTTGTTTCTTTGTTCCACAGAAGTTGGAGCTGATATGCTGGCTCCTGGTCAGGATCCCAAAGTTCTGGTATCTTGTTTCTCTAGGATGGCAAACACCATTCTACCCTCCTCTTTTATGAGTTTAACCTTTTTAGATTTTACATAAAAGTGAGATCATGTGGTATTTGTCTTTCTCTGACTGTCTTGTTTCACTTGGCATGTGTCCTCTAGGTTCATCTATGATGTCACAAATAGTAAAATTTTCTTCTTTTTTGAAAGCTGAACCCCATTGTGTACAAGGTAACCCATAACCTTTTTCTACACCTTCTTGTCCTCAGTCTGTCCAACTCTTTGTGACCCCCATGTGGACTGTAGCCCACCAGGCTCCTCTGTCCATGGGATTCTCTAAGCAAGAATACTGGAGTCAGGTGCCAGTTCCTTCTCCGGGAGATCTTCCTGACCCAGGGATCAAACTTGCATCTCTTTTGTCTCCTGCACTGCAGGTGGATTCTTTACCCGCTGAGCCACTGGGGAAGCCACACCTTCTTATACTACCTAATTAAAAATCAACTGTACACGGAAATCTGAAGGTACTGATTAACTGCTCACCTAATGTCTTAAGACCTGGAAGAGAAGTCAGGCACTGGTATT
The DNA here is from genome assembly GCA_006410875.1 of Neotragus pygmaeus. Taxonomy (NCBI): domain Eukaryota; kingdom Metazoa; phylum Chordata; class Mammalia; order Artiodactyla; family Bovidae; genus Neotragus; species Neotragus pygmaeus. Next base: position 1,369,760 of record SJYV01024612.1, on the reverse strand, counting down.
CAATGACTCTCAAGAGTGTATTACATGGAGGCTGTAAAAGGCACTGTAAACAAATGCCTAACTGTATAACTGCCTATGCGTTCTAAAAGGCTGTGGTGAGCTCTGACACAAGCTGAACGTATGATATGATATTATTTGATGAGAAACCTGTGTAGACCCATGTTATCACTCTTGCCAGTTAGAATAAGAGTCTGATTTTCGTATTTGTATTTGTATTTGACTGTATTTGTATCTAAGTAGAGGCAAATGATGATCAGGTGAAAGGGACAGTTTAAATTCAGTTGACAGCACACAAAACAAATTATTAAAAATATTAAGTAAAATTATTTACTAGTTGATAGTAAATAAGTTAAATAAGGGGGGGTCCATCAGGATGAGTTAGACTATGCTGAAAAAAACAAATAACCCTTGTTCACAATCTTCAAGATCTTCACAATCGACAACAAACACATAAATATCCTTGAAAAGCTCTAATCATGACTATATAAAAGTATAGGAGACTCTGGACTTTCCTGATGATACAGTGGTTAAGACTCTGTGATTCAATGCAGGGACTGTGGGTTCCATCTCTGGCTGGGAAACTGAGGTCCTTTGTGCCATGTGGTCAAAAACAAATAGATAAATTAATAGATATACCAATCAATCCTATAGGAAATCAACCCTGCATAATCATTAGAAGGACTCATGCTGAAATTCAAGCTCTAATACTTTGGCCACTTGATGCAAAGAGCTGGCTGTCTGCAAAAGACCCTGATGCTGGGAAAGATTGAGGGCAGAGGAAGGAGACAGCAGACGATGAGATGGTGGGATGATATCACCAACTCAATGGACATGAGTTTAAACAAACTGGTAGATAGTGAAAGACAGAAACCTGGCGTGCTGCAGTCCACGGGGTCACAAACAGTCAGACATGACTGAACTACTGAACAATGGCATAGATTCCCTGGTGGCTCAGATGGTAAAAAAAAATCTGCCTACAATATAGGAGATTTGATCCCTGGGTTGGGAAGATTCCCCTGGAGAAGAGAATGGCAACCCACTCCAGTATTCTTGCCTGGAGAACTCCATGGACAGAGGAGCCTGGCCTGTTGAAGTCCATGGGGTCGCAAAGACAGGACTGAGTGACTAACACTTTCACACTTTCTTCATAGACATAGATATAGATATGAGACTTGCTTGATTTTTGTGTTTGAAGCAGTAGAGTATCAACCCCTAAACAAAAATTTCTATGCTAAATTTATAGGGAAGAACAGGGAGTGAAGAAGGGGAGTTCCAGTCTCAGCACAACAGGCTTTCCCAGTGGAAATGGTGTAAATCCAAAAGCCTTGATTTCCTCTGGGCTGAGATTATGGAATTCTCCCCCTGCCTTCCCAGCCTAGCCCTCGGCCTCTGGTGCTGCCACACATTCAGCAAGATCCCACTCAGCAGAACTGAAAAACAGAGCGAATCAGTCTTGCAGTGAGGCTCCTGCAGATTGCAGCCTGTCATGGCCTCCCACGTGTCTGTTGGAGCTCCAAGCCTTTCCTTGTCCCAGAGCCACTTGGTGTGTGTTCCTCCTGTCACACTCGCAGATGTCCCTAGAAGACCCCTTCTCTTCTTCTCTAGGAAGGATTCACCCTTACTAGAATGGGATTCCTTTCAATTTATTTGTGTTCAATTTTTTTTTGCATTGTTTTGGTTTTTAAGAGTCTAGGAATAGGCTATTTCTTCTTCTTCTTCTTCTTTTTTTTTTTTTTTTGGCAGCACCCCCACAGCATGTGGGATCTTAAGTCCCCCACCAGGTATTGAACCCATGCCTGCTGCATTGGAAGCACAGAGTTAACCACTGGACCACTAGGGAAGTCCCCTTCAATGTTTTCTTTAACACACTTTTTGAAAAGTTTATCCATTTTTGTCTCAGCGTTATAGAGGAAGCAATGGTCTTGATCTCTGCAAGGCAGCAGTGAGCAGTGGTGTGAAGCGAGATCTTAATTCCCTGCCCAGGAACTGACGTTGGGAAGCCTGGATGAGAAGCAGGGATCCTAGCCACCAGACCTGCAAGGGCTAGAGGCTAGAAGCTATTTTCCCCTGGATCTTTGCCCCCAGTGAAAAATGCATTTATCAGGGAGGCAAACACTGTAAATTCAGGTACAAAGTTTATTACTAGAGACATACCACAACAACAAGTGGGAGAGCAGGCAGAGAAACAATGTGTTTAGTTAGGATAGAAGCAAGGCAGAGATGCATCCCTGGAGAGAAAGGGTGTGGGCGTCCCCCACAGTAAGGAAAAGTACAAAAAAGAGGCGGTTAAGTCATTCATAGAGCATGCTGCGATTCATGGGGTCGCAAAGAGTCGGACACGACTGAGCGACTGAACTGAACTAAGAGATCATTTCTTCTGGATCTTTGTCTCCCTTCACACCAAGTATCTGGTTTCTTTTTCCACACCTGACCTATCCTGGTACACCCCACTGGTGCGCCCCTCAGCCAAGATGGATCTTGAAGCGAAGGCTTCTGGGAGAAGCAAGAGCCATTATGGCCTGGCATTATCCTCTGACTTTTGACCCACAAGGAGTCTTTCTGTGCGTGTGTAGTGTCTCCCTTGTCCCAAAAAGGGGAAAACAGAGATCTCTTAAGCCTTTATTCAAACAGAGCTTTGCCCCCTCTTTGTCCTTGCCATGCCTATTTCCTTAAGGTGTTTACAAGAGATGAACACTGGCCATTTACCCTGTTTCTGTTGTTACTTCCATTTCGGAGGGCAAACAGGAGGCTGATTGTAAATGCCTTAACTGGAGCCCACCTATCTCTTTCAAGAAATGCTAACAGTTGTAAGTATCCAGCATGAAATCCACTTCTTCATGCCCCATTAAATGCAAACAGGAGGCCAGTTGTAAATGTACAACCTGGAGCCCATCTGTCTCCTACCTTAGTCTATTCCAACTATCTAAAGGAAGTTGGAAGAATCACTTTGAAAAAGCAGATTTCGTCCTCCCTGTTTAGGCTCATACAGTGGAAATTACACTGGCTATTCTATATCCTCTAGTGATTTTGTTTGGACATCATGTGGAATAATTTTCTTTCTCTCATGTGCTTTAGCTGAAAATCCAAATTCCCTGAACATGATTACCTACTGCAGAAGGCCCAGATTGGTGGATGTTTTCTGCAGATATATTTTCCTTAGCTTGTACATGTGTGTGTGTGTTCACACATTTAATTTTAATTTGTTTGCAATATTTAAAAATTGAGGGTTTCCACATGAACATTTCTATGTCCACATTTTCATTTGTCAAGAGTGACCTCTGAAAGCATTGGTTGGTCTTGCACTCCTGCATGGCTGTGATGAGCTGAAATAGAACAGTGACCCCCACCCACAGGACTTGCACTCTCATTACCTGCCTATAGACGTTTGAAGTTGCAATTCCTGATCTGAGTGAATTGGAACTGACATGAGGGAAGGCTCCACCATGGCATCCCATTGTACTTGGAATAAATCCAAGAATACCTCCAGGTCCATGCCATGACCTGGTCTGGTCCTTGCCCCCTCCTCTGCCTGACTCATTCCACTGTCACCTGGCTGTGCTTCAGATCTGTCAAACACACCCCAACTCAGGCCTCGGCTATTTCCTCTGCACCTCTATTTCCCCTCAGAGAATCACACGGCTCAGGTCCTAACTTTATTCATGTCTCAGCTCAAACATCACCCCTTAGAGAGGATTTTCCTGGCTGTCTCAACTAAAGCAGCACTTTTTAGAACTCTGTGTGGGCCTTCCAGGTGGCAATAGTGGTAAAGAATCCGACTGCTAATGCAGGAGACATAAGAGGTGTGGGTCTGATCCCTGCGTCAGGAATATCCCCTGAAGGAGAGCGTGGCAACCCACTCCAGTGGTCTTGGCTGGAGAATCCCATGGACAAGAGTCTGGCGGGCTAAAGAGTCAGACACAACTGAAGCAACTAAGCATGCACACGACTCTATTTGGGTAGAACGTGTTTATCTGAAATTTTATCTATTTGTTAGATTGCTGTCTGTCTTACAGCAATAAATAAATAAATCACCCACACTATTTATTACACTTTATTTGTGTCTATAGCTCTCCAATGTTTTTTAAATGCTCTTTTTGTCCATGTTTGTCTCAGTGTTATAAAGAATGATCTATTCCAACCATCTATAGCCTAATAGAGAATCACTTTGTAAAAGTAGATTGTGTCTTCCCTGATTAGACTCATACAGTGGAAATTGTACTGGCTGATATTCCACATCCTCTACTAACTTTGTTTGGATATCATGTGGAATTTTTTTCCTCTCAGAACCCACATATGAGTTCTGTGAGGACAAATATTCTTTTATTTTTATTTTTCACTTCTGTACCCCAGCAGCTGCATCACTGCCTGGCACTTATATATTGTCAAATAAATAGATGCCTGAATGGTGGTCTTTTTTTTTTTTTTTTAAATCAAATAATTGGTCTCATGGACCAATTATTCCAAAAGAGATAATTTTCTTTTTCAGAGAAAGGAGGGAGTTGGATTCATCAACTCTAACATCACTTCTAATTTGAACCTTTTGTTCTTCTCACTATCATCCTCAGAGCAATTTGTAGGTTTCAATCTAGCCTCCCGTCCTCTTGGGAAACACCCCAAAATGCTCATTTTACAGACATAGAGAGAAATGTGAATAGTGTCACTCCCAGTGGTAAAAAAGAAAGACAGGTAGCTTCACATGCAAAGGAGGAGATCCAAGGCTGACATGTCCCCAGAGAGGTGAGAGGGGGGTAGAATGAGAAAGTCGTCAGCATCCTCATCAAGATACAGACAAGCTCCCATGGTCTGTAGGGGAGTATAACAGGTGAACGAGAGATGAGCTACCTGACTCCATTCTAGAAGCCCCAGTAGCTACAGGCTACTAGAACCTCTATAGGTCCAGACATGCCAGAGGAATTAATGGATGGAGAAATGGATAAAAGTAGATTTTACCTCAAGCCAAAACTGTTCAAGCGTGTGGGCCAGTGCTGACTTGTTCTTGCCCCAAGTTCAGAGCTGACCTATTCAATATGGGAGCCACCAGCTAGATGTAGTTATTTGAGTTAAATTAATCAAGATTAAAGTGTAGAAACTGGTTACTCAATTGCACTAGCTACAGTTCAAGTGCTAATAGCCACATGGAGCTATTGGCTACCCATTAGGCAGAGCTAATCATAGACCATTGCATCTAAGTGCTCTTGAGCAGTTCTTACTAGAAGCAGCTAAGCGCCTGGCTTCCCACTGTCTGATCTTACATCCCAGTTGCTTTTCACTGGGATCTCCACATTCTCCCTTTCTTGCTGAAAGCATTCACAATCTATGAGAACATGACCATTAAACAAATGGAGTCAATGAAGTTCTGAGAAACAGCCCAGGACTGGCTGCAACTTTGCCCAGTTCTTGAAATGGCTGCTCAGCACCCCAGTTCCATCTCAGACTCACTTCTTTGGAACTACTATGGACTCCAGGGCACCAGTGTGTCGTGGGAGCCCAGGTCTTTCCCTGTGGCTTCCCACTGTTCCCAAGGGCCTGGACATTACTCACCCATGTCCTGCTGAGCATCACAAATCACCCTCTATCTTTAAAAAAAAAAAAAAGAGGCAGACTCGCTGGAGTCACTCCAATTCACTTTTTTTCTTTGAATTCATGACTTCTTTTGATGTTTATCAACACATCACGACCTAGCGTGCTTGCCAAGATTGTGTCGAGGCTTTGGTGATGTATCATCTCCCCATAGCTTATTGCAAGAACTTCTCACCTCTTTGGGGGTCCAAAAGATCCTTGGGCAGCCCAAGTTGGCAAGATGCCAGGAAACAAGGCCTCTGGTCTCAGCTCAACATCTTACTCATGAACCTTTGAGAGTTAGTGCATCTTGGGGAAGGATCCAGGAAGATGTTTGGCTTTGGAATAACTACAAAGGTCAGCTAAGTAAGTTAAATAAGCCAGGACATCGTGATTGTGGCCAACACTAGACAAGGTGATGAAGTTGAGGTGTTGATCCTCGGCTTCTCTTCAAGCTCCCCTGAAAAACTTCTCTTTTATTTTTCCCTTTTGTCCCCTTGCTTCAAGCTTGTCTAGGACTCTATCCTGCCTGCTCACTCCTTCAGGGCAGTAACGTTGGGGCTGTTTATCTGTTTTTCTCTCCCGCGGAAATTTAATTGGTTAAGACCAACCAGCTTAAACAAGTTAATTTGCTTAAAGATAAGAACCCTTTTCCTGGTTCCAAAGATGGGCTTCAGAGGGCAGTGAAGACTAAGATACTACAATTGTGTATGTNTTTAGAAATCAGAAGTCAAGGAACTAATAATAAGTAAGCCTATCAAGCTCTTACTTAACCCAGTCTCCTGACCTTGCTCTCAATATCACATACTCCAACTCCATCCAACTTTATGAATCATCATTATTGTTTTTAGTGGAAACACACTGATTGAAACTGCCCACCCTGGTCAGGCACCATAGTAACCATTTACATGAGTTGTTTTATGACAGGAGACCCTGATAAGGAATATGGAACTAATAAGCCACCACCAACAGGAAGAGTTCGGGAAAGGTCGAAAGGAGACACCGCGTGTCCATCCACTTCCCAGAATCCCTCTCGCTAGCATCCATCTTGGCTGAGTGATGCGTGCACCACCAGGAAAGACTCTGAATTATAATGATTGGCCAAAGACCACCCGGAAACTAATCCCATCACCATAAAACCTGAGACTGCAAGCCACGCGGCAGAGCAGTTCTCCTGGGTTCCCTTCCCCTACTGCTCTCCACCCTGGTGCCCCTTCCCAATAAAATCTCTTGCTTTGTCAGCACGTGTCTCCTCGGACAATTCATTTCTGAGTGTTAGACAAGAGCCAAGTTTCGGGCCCTGGAAGGGATCCCCCTTCCTGCAACATTATGAGGAATAGAAATTCTCTTATTGGAGCTTTTGAAATTTGTTTTACTTATCTGAAAGATTCAGATTCAGAGTTTTTCAGAGCTCAGATCTTTATCTTTAAGCTCTTCTAAGACGTAGGTCTTACAGGCTGAGGGTACATACTGCTTGCTATACTTAATCTGTGAACACCAAAAATCCATGCTCAAATAAGTACCAAGACATCCCCCCCAAATCAGACACAGATTATTTTATATTATTGGTTGGGTTATCTTCCATTACCACAAGTAATTACATAATGACATAAATTTACAGTATTCTCAACTGCAGAGAAGTATTAAATGAAAGCAAAGGAGAAAAAAC